>JAPZDZ010000009.1:19921294-19933676 GCA_029783805.1 Acanthurus tennentii
TAAATAAAACAACTTATATATATCTAAGCAAGCAACACCACATACCAACCAAGTATATGAGTAACACAAACATAAAAATATGATGTTGCAGAAATATTTTGTAATAAAAATAGAAATTAAAAGCAAAGAGTAACATTGAGGCACAAGTTCAATTATGATAGTTATTTTAGGAGAGCTGAGCTTTTATCTTAGCCAAATTTTATAACAAAAAAGAAATATATTTAATGATAAATAAACTGGAATTTCTGGTTTTATTAAATAGAGAAAGCAGCAAGAGAAGCAAAGAGGCTCAGAGAGAATTCACCTTTTTCATTGAAATTTATGCTTATTAACAGGAATATATATTTAAAAACACTTATTCCACTGCACTACATCATTTAAAAGGGTATGTTAGCAGAGACTAAGAGGATATGTCTTTACAACAGCATGACACCTGGTGAATAGTGTCTCAAGGTTACTACCCTTAACCTTGGCAGTAAAATTTTCTTGAAGAGAAATGTCATATGACAACCCAGCTGATACTCTGTTTGATAAATGCTTGGTTCAAATCAACTTTTGTTCTTTTTTACAGCTGTTGAGGCTACAAGAATTATTCATTTCACTGCATACAATTATTAAACCTTTTGATTTTGACCAAGAAACTTGGAAGCTAAGCAAATGTTTAGACGTTTTCCGAGTACATTGACTAATGTTTCAACAACATGAACCCAGAGAGAATTTACATTTACACAGACCCAAAACATAAGCATAAGGGATCCTCATTCAGTGTGGGAGCATCTGTGACAAAGGTCAATATCAGTAACTTTCAAGCTGCATTCAGGTGTAAAATAGACTCTAAGATAAAACTGAGCATGAATCAGCTGATGAATAATGTTTTTTCTGAAGAGGGGGAAACTTTATCCCATATCTTCAGCTAGTCCTTTAAATCAAAACGTGTGTCTGTGCCAGGATGCAGTAACAGGTGGGTGGTTAGTGTTTATGTTTTGACAATCTATCTTATCAGATCAAATTCAGGACACAAACAAGATGTTGAGGCAGAATAACAAGTTTTTCAAGCTTAACAAGGGGATGGAAAACTGTAAGAAAGTACAGAGGTTTTCCAGAATTTAGGGCAAAGTTGAAGACATGACTATGCTAACAGATCCAGACTATTTGATTGAGGTGTAATTTTCTTTCATACCAACAACAATCCATCTGGTGTTCCTTCCAAGTTAAACAGCATTCTTTAAGTCACAGTCTATCAATCAGTGAAGAAACACCAATATTCCTGTGTCTGTCTGTGGTCATGCTGAACGATGTGAGAACAGCCTCTGAAAGCCAAGCTGTGTGCAGGAAGCAGGTCAGCTCAGGTCACATTTCTCCTCGGATCCCCAGTGTTGTGGTGACTCTAGTGCCCTCACCTGGCACTTTTGCTCCTTGCATGGTAAAATGCAAACAGCTAAGTAGGACAAAACAAGTGATGGGTCTGTGGTTCTTTTCTTTTCTTTTCTATTATTACTGATAGAATAGCTTTGTTGAAAGTGTTTGTGATGTTTATTTATCACATTTATTGATTCCTCTCCTGACACACATACAGTGGCTCCCCATAAAGATCATGTGTGCTGTACCAAACTATGAATAGACAGTAATATTTTAATCTCTGGCAAGTGTCCACGGTGTTAGCAGGATAATCCACTGTGAACCCAGCAGTCAGAGAAACATGACACAGTTAATAATGAGTAATAAGCAGGATTGCATTATTTTTTTAAACATGTTTAAACTTTAGGGAAAATAACTAGAGAAGCTCCTGGAATAGAGTCAAGAACCAAAACATTTTATCTACCAGAAGATGCTTACACTGTAGTTTCCTTTAATTTTTATTTGATTTGATGTCAGTGATAAAACATCAGAATATAAACTCCTCTGAGAATAACTCACATCCTCCAACCGTACATGTTATTGTAGTCATGTAACTGGGTTATTTTGCTGAAGTTAATATTGATTGTAAAATCATGTTGCATCATGTTTTCATAGAAATACTCTGCTAAACATTTTAGGTAGGGCTGATGTACACGATGTAGGTTTGAACTTTGTGAAGATAAACATGGACTTGACATGGACAAAAAATACCATGAGGTGGCACTACATGTAGCATTTTTAGCATGGGTGTAGCTGCTCTTAAATCCCCAAAGCATCCATAGTAGTGTCTGTATTTTGTATTTGCAAAGAACCAACAATACTAAAGTCACAATCAGATGTCAGCCTCCATTTTACATCATATATTTATATTTACTGTTATGTGATTTTTTGTGAAAGCTGTGTTTATGGGTACATAATCAGTGTCTGCTGCAGAAAAAAATGACTGTATGTAACAAGAAAATTACCATATAAACAGGCAGCTGAATAACATTCTCAAGATCACTTTCATTGGTCCATAAGAGAAAATGTGCATTGGCTTTCACGTGTTAGAGTTCATGTCTGGCAAGTCTGAGAATCTGACCTGAATATCATTCTTCAATTCTTTTTATTATATCCTTGTTCCCTTAGGCCTATAGCATTGCCTGAATCACCTCATGAGCAAGGCTGCAATATTCAAGCATAAACATGTTTATGGTAGACATTAAAAATTTACCATGTGTTGAAACTGCATCAACCTGGCAGACAAGCCTAAACGTGCTTTTTATGTTTCTAAGCACTGTCTAACTGTAGCTGTGAACTTTAGCTGCAAAAATGGCAATAAAAAGCTGAAAAACACCCATGAAAATTGTGGAGTGCAATGTACCCTAAATTCCTTTCAGAGGACTTGTAAGTAGCTTATAGTAAATTAGATTTGGCTATAGTCTGTTTCCTCTAATAGATGCAGGATTGTGGTGGTGAAGGGAACACAGTGAACACAGTGGTTTTATTGTGAAAGCAGATATCTTTATCAAACGTTCAATGAGGAAATAAAAGAATGAAGTGGGTCAAAGTGGGTCTGACCTCCACAGTGTTGTTCCCTCATGCCGAAGATGATTTGATTATTTGTTATTTTCAAAGCATTCTAATTGCATTAAGAATCTTGTTCAATCCAAACTCAAGACATTCCTTTTAAGAAGGTCATGGTTAGAAAAAATCTAAGCATGAGGCAGAGACATTTTTAACAATTAACAATTTGAATGTTAAATTTGGATGTCTGTTCTTTCACCGAATTGAACAATCAAACACGCCAGGCTTCTTTATCCTCCTCAAATACTGGGTTAAGCCTGTTGGGTTACTTTGTTTGTGTTCCCACTGAGCTGAGCACAGTGTTCCTCCCTCTGTTCCTACTTAGAGATGTGCTGAGTCCTTGAATTTGGTGGAATTGGGCCTGGAAAGTCTTTGAAACACCCATGAGTTAGATTTTGAAGAAGTTGTGGGAATTCTGTTGGCAGCTTTGTAACATAAAGTCTACCAAAGTCAGATGTGGGGAATATGAAGAATGACTTAATCATCAAAACATGAAAAAAACTTAGAACATATGTAATGAGTGAAGTACATAAATTAAGAACTTAAGGCAACAATAAAAAATAATAATAATTCTATACATTCAAAATTCTAACAACCTTTTATGTTCCTCTGCACCGTAAAGAGGATCTAGCAATTTGGTTTATGTCCAAAGACCTTTGAAACTACAGACATTCCCATTAGCCTTAGCAACACTTTGCGCCAAATTAGCAATTCTACCATAGAAAATGTTAACATGCTTAAATGCTAAACTTAAACTCTAAACCGTAAGTACAAGATATCAGTATTGTAGCATTATCATTGTAAGCGGTTAGCTACCTGACATACTTGCTAGTATGACCACAAACTCTTACAGTTCTCCATGAAAGGCAAAAAATACAAAACAATGTAAAAAAAACACATGCAATAGTTTTTATTCATCTTCAAAGGTTTGAAACCTTTGAAACAACAGAGAATATTGAAAAAACAAGGAAGGAGTTGGGGTTTTTTTTTGTAATGTATGTACACATTTAACAAATTATTTGATTTTATTTTATCCCTTTGTTCAATTCCAAATGGAAAATGGAAAACTTTGCTATGACTTTATCTCCATCAAAGTGGCATTTCTCTGTTTACTTGATAAAATAATTTATTCTACAAAATGCCAAACATGAAGGTCTGCTGCTGTTATTTGATTTATAACACTGCAGAATAATTATTTTTGTTTTTTTTGTTTTGTTTTGTTTTTCAATTTGGTTTGTGTCAAGAAACTAACAGGCAGAATAATAGTTTAGTTGGAGCATTAAATGGATGCTCCAACTTTGAAGACAAGTCCTATTATATTATTATATTATGTATTATATTATTATAGTATAGTATTTAGTATTTATATTATGGTATTTAGACGAACATTCAGCACTTAACTAAACACCTAGAAGTTATCTCAAATTATATCCTGGAAGTAGTAATTTTTGAATAATCTGGTGTGATTGTATGTTTATACAATGAACAAAGGAAGTACAGCTGTAATGTTACATGATAGTGTGAATTTAAAGTTTAATGAAACCTTTTATAGTCAAAACGTTAAATGTTTCTTTTTGTATATTCTCTCTGCCTCTCTAGCTTTCTTTTGCTTCCACTGATGTCCCGCCCACCTTCCACCTCCCAGCCAATCGCCTCCCAGATTCTCAGATGGCTGTCTATTGAGGGGGCAGCCGGCGAATGCTGAGCAGGCTGGCGAAGTCGAGGTCCGCCTCATTGTCCTGTGATTGGCTGCTGGACGGGACTGAGGCTGCATGGAGCCAATGTCCAACAAGCAGGATAGCAACTCATCAGAGGGAGATGACAAAGGGTGAGACAGGGAGAGAGTGTGTGTGTGTGTGTGTGTTTGTGTGTGTGTGCGTGTGCGTGTGTGCGTGTGTGTGTGTGTGTGTGTTGGCTGAAATGTGATGGATTGTACATCTGCATGTATGTGTGTGTCCATCTTTGATGTCAACATAAAAGGGAAGCAGAGATTAACGGTGGATTTGATGGATGAAAGAATAGCTGCAGGCATGAATTGGTGAATGGATGAAAGTATACAGAGATACAGAGTTGCATCAACACAACCTCTTCCCATCATGCAACTGGTTAAACATTTTGTACCACATAGAGTGGAGAAATCAACGCAAGGATGGACACATTACTCAAGGATGTAAATTCTCTCATGAAAGGAAGAATAGAAAATGAAGAAAAGGTGATTAACAGATGAGTGGTTGTGCAGCATAATCTATTCAAATAGATAAAGAAAGGATTGAATCAGGCTGCATGGATGAATAGATGAGGAGGGGGGGCAGTTTGTTTAGTGTATTTTTGGGAGAGGTAAAAGGGAAGATGGAACAATCCATCACGCTGCCATCTGTGCTCTCTCCATTTCTCCGGCACGTGCAGTTAAACACACACACACACACACAGTCAATCATACGTTGCCCCTTGTTGCTTCATTTAATAAATTCACAGAGATTGACTTCAGAGCAGAGGAGGAAGTGAACACAAACACAGAGCAAATTAAATCCCACAACACATGAATAAGTTGTGTGAAATGTAAAGATGGAACAACAAGTTCAGAAATTATTCAAGACAAAAAACTCATTATTATGAAAAGTTATAATATTGTTTGTATTTTGTTATGTCATTCTTAATTGAATTGTAACAATGTTCATAACAAGGTTTTAAAGGTCCTCTGCTTTATTTCATGTAAGATATTTTAAATTCAAACTAACCTTTTTTTCAAAGCCTGTTTTTGTTTTAAAATGGTATTTTTCAAGTAACAGTTGCACCTTTACAAGTTGGCTTCACCAAGGCCATTTGTAAATGAGAGGCCTCAGTGTATTTTATGTGGGAAGATGCTCAGTAATTAAAGCTTCAAAAATTATTAAAATTGAACAGACATCTCCAACTGAGCACGCTCAGCTTCAGTTGGAAAGTCAACAGATATTTTTTTTCCTGTGCTAATAGGAGACTTTCACCAGACATCACATTACATGCAAATTGTATATCCATTTTAATCAGGTGGTGAGAAACTTATCATTAAACATTTAATTTTTGCTGATGATTATTTGATTTACTTGACTGCACTCCAGCTGCATAGTGAGGGAATGGTGAGTTTACTTTTATATTGAAATAAACACATTTCATAAACATTGTGAAATAACTTTTTATGCAATAGTTTATGAAAGCTGTATGGGTAAATCATGATGTAGTTCTGTAAGTGTGAGTCCTGGTGAGACATTAAATTACTTTTTGGGTCTCGAGCTGGAGATTTATTAACTCCTGAACCAGAGCAACGACATCATAGTGAGTCTTAATTAACCAACCAGAGGCTGCTACTATAAATAAACACAATGCTAAAACCTCATTTATGTACTTAGCTTAAAAAGGCCACACATTACCTACCTGGTTGGCTGACTAGTGAGGTAGACATGTAATCTTGTTTAATTAATCAGCATCCAAGTAAGGAGACAGTCTTAACAGTGGCAGCATCACCTGGCTTAATCTCTTACCTCTGCCAAAGTTTAAATCTAAACATGTTCTTCAGCAAAAGAACAGAACAGACAGACAGAGTCTTTTTCTGTGGTCGCTCAAGCTAACATGAGCTAGCCAGTAATAATGTAATGATGGTTATGGGGAATTAAAATGATGTAATTGTGAAGTTACACTTTTATTAAAATTGGATTTTGATTTACCTTGGACTCACACAGCTCCTTAGCTAGGTACTAAATCTTTATGTATAACCACCTCGTCATTAAAGCTGATGACAGTAATATATTTTGTAAACATGTATATTCCAGTTGGTGTAAAAGAACACTGTTGGAAAGTGATGTTGTGCACAGCTATTGTTCTTTTTACAGATTTATGAGGGTCTTGTGTTTAATTAGCAAGCTGCATTTCAGGCTGTTGCTCTGAGTCTCTGTTTCAACTTGGCCTCATTTCTTCCTGGGAACTGTTGTGAAGTTGTTGTTGTAAATAACTGACTATATTCATTCGTTGGCGTTCTGAATTTATTATCTCAACCTGAAAAGCGTTAAGGTCACATTTCTATGGAAATCAGGAAGAAAGCAACCGCATCAGTTCTGGAGACCTTCTCACCTTTCACCTTGCACAACTGTCAGGCAAACCTCTGGGTTTTGTCCTGCCTCATTATTTAAAGTAAAACATTTCAAAAACAAAAAAACAAACTTTCAGCATAAAAGACAGAGAGGTTCTGCAAAACTTTTGGTATAGCCGTCACCATGGTTACTCTTGGAGGATAGTGTGCGGTGAAGCCAGCACAGTGTTAAAGGAGTATCTACCTGGGGAGGTAATTAGACTTTGGCAGGGGCCTCTCTGTTTTTAGTCAGTGCCATATGCAGGTGTGCAAGTCCTCATGTGAGCAGATGGGTTTGTATTATGGAACATGTCTGTTTGCATGGAGTTGTATCAATCTTCACCTGTCAGAGGTGGTTGTGTGAACGTGCATGCATATGCAGCTATAGGAGTGTGTGTGTGAATGCATGCGTCGTACGGCGTGTGGATTAGTGGAGTAGAGAGCTGGATTAGGAGCAGTGAGGGCAGATGGAGCCACAGAAAGCAGAGGACAGCTCAGGACGCCTCAATATGTGACAACAACAGGGGATTGTGGCTCCGCATTTGTGCGCATGTGCATGTTTTTCAGTGTCATTGAGCATTCACGTGTTCTTATAAACACTGCCTCATGCCCTGACCCCTCCCCCCTATGACTCCTGAATCACTGATACACACCCACACATACATACACACACATGTTGATGTGAAACTTTCATGCAGCCTGGAGTAGAGGATGCTGTAATAGAATTTGGTGCATGCATGTGTGTCTTTTTCTGTATATGAATTTGTGTGTGTGTGTGTGTGTGTAACTGTGTGTCTGGTTTGAAAACACTGAAGCTACAAGTAATTAATTACAAGCCTGTATTTATGGAAATGTAACCAGAGAAGTTTACTGTTCCTCCAAAGGTGAAATTCACCAAAAATCATCCAGTCACCAAGCTTAAATATCATGTTTAATGTGCTTATAACAGTAGGCCAAAGCCAAAGATTACGCTTAAGAAAACTGATTGCAGACTATGCAGCTTACATAAACTCACTTTAATATTCTGAGTCATTTTGAATGAATTCAGCAAACGTGGCATCACACATTTACAACAACAACAACAGTGTGTTTTAAATGCACAGCTCTTGTTCAGACATCTGACTGGTTCTTCTCCAGTCGTAGTAGAAGCAGTTGTAGTGCTTTTTGTCATTATTATTCAGAAGAAAGAGCTGAAATAATTAAATTTTAAAACTGTTATGAAATGGGAACTTGCAGTCATAGCGAGTAGCTACATAGTGGTGCCTTGTTCTCTATCAAATAATCTTTGGCTGGTTACATAAAGTAGTTTTAAACAACTTGAAATTTGTTAGTTCACAGTGGGTTTATTTTGCACATTTGTAGGTATCTCATGGTTAAGTTTTGTTGAGCTTATATGTCATTATTGACATTTGTCATTTAAATTTACAGCAAAACTGAGTGTTGTCTTAAAGTTTATAGACATGCTCCACTTGACTTAAGTGTCCCATCACCTATTTTCCAATTTTAATGGAATTCAATACAGAGGATGATGGTTCAGTCATGGACAAAACTTTCCCTTTCTTAACACAAAGCTTGAAGATCTGCAAGAGACATTTACAGAACCTTTGCAGAGACCGAAATATACCAGCATACGCAACCAACCATCACAAATATACAACCATGACCCTGCACATGGCTGTGTATGAATGACTCTGATGATGTTCTTACCTTTCGTCTAGCTCCTCAAAATAGTCAAGTGGCTCTTTTTTGTTAGCTTTTTCAGAAACCGCCTGACATGTCCTCGGGAAAACATGTGTAATATTATTATTAATATATAATAATATATAATATTATTAATATTATTGATTATTATTAATTAATTAATATTACTGGTTTCTTGTTTCTAAGCCTAAAACTAAACATGGTAATCTGCAGAGATTTTTTTGCAAAAAGGAACCAAGGCCATGCATGTACTCTAAATGGCTTTCAGCTTTGAGTGTGTCTCAAAAGGTGCTATGGATCTAGTTAAGTCTAATAAACAGAGATTATTCAGAGGACAATCCCATCAGCCTCAGCCAGACTTTGTGTTTAATGCTAATTTACTAGGTTATAATGCTAAAATGCTAAATGCTAAGACGGTTTCGTGTTGAACAATAGGTATAAGCATGTTCAGCATTAGTGACACTGGCATTTAGCTCACAGTGTCAGAGCCGTGAACATGACTGCAAACTCTGTAATCGTATTTGCTAACAATTAGCCACTGGCAATTAAATGGTTAGTTTTGTCACAAGTGTCCATTTAAGTAAATCATCATGTTTTTCAGACATGAAACATGGTGTTGTTGGGGTCAACAGAGATGTGGCAGGTTTAGCGAGTGTGCTTCGCTTTAGAGGAACATCACACTATTATCACATTGACTGTGTTTCCCAACATAGGCAGATTCAGAGTCTGAGTTCATAATTAGTTTCTTATTGTCAAGACAGATGTTTATTTTAATCAAAACAACAAGTTTGTGAACAAAGCTTATAGAGTTTGGCATCTGTAAGCGTGTTTTTTAGCTGTAACTGGACCTGTAATTACACAGTCTTGAATAAGGCAATGGAATAAAAGCTATGTAGGCCCTTTTTGAATGCAGGCACATGCATAACGCATGTTGTTTTGAGCATTTACAAAGTAACCGATGATGAGATCACAAAGGAGACAATTTAATTCCCCTTAAAGAGCCAAAACACATTCTTTTCCTGTTTTTTTTTTGCTGGCCATTAATGATGGCAGCTGCTCAGTGTTCTTGTACTTTCAACTGCTATAGGCAGTCAGACACACAGTCTCAGTGAGGGGCATTCAGATGGGGGGGGGGGGGGTTTATAGCCTTGGCAACATTGCATTGCATCACACTTTTCAACTCCTTCTCATACCTCAAAGTGGAATATCAAAGTCAATTAATTTCACCATATGCATGCAGTAATTTCCTTAAAAAAGGACTAATGTTTGGGAAAGTTTACTTCCTCCTGACATAAATCTGTATGTTTGTTGCCGAAGAAACTGATGACTAAGCCAGTAACAGCATGTCTCTGTATGTATAATTTGAACAAATAGGCTTTATCCCCCCCCTCCACTTCTTTTCAAAGGGCCATTCTTCCTCTCTTAGTGAGGCCTTGTCCTCAGGTAACCCCTCTGTAGTTGTACATTGAGTTTATTGGCTGGAGCAGCACAAGCAAACACAACAACAGCTGTGTATTAATTCACAAGCCTCCTTGCCATTTGACCTGTTAAAATGTGTGCCGCAGACAAATAATGAAGGAGTGAGGGTCTAAGTGTTCCCTGATGTCTGCCGCAGCGTGACACAAGAGAGACGGTGTGTGCATCAGATGAGATGAACATAGGCTCATAAATTCTTGCTGTAACTTCACAGAGGCATGACAAACTACGCAGTGAACAAGTCAAAGCTTGTCCTTGCAGCCAGTACGACATATAGAGGTGATCGGGAAGATAACACAAGAGATCTACTTCAGCTTGTTGCATGTAAGCACCAGCATCTCTCCTCTTTTGCTTCATTTGAAGTTGTTTTGAAGAGCATTCAGTCCTGGGATCAACTTCCCGGACAAGTTGTAGAATTTGTCAAACTATGCAAGAAAAGCTAAACAATTTATACATGTAGCCTTGTCGCAACGTCATTAGACAAGATGTTGTGTCGGTTGTGTCAAACTAGAAATGACAGAACAAACAACTATTCTGGATGCTCTTATTTGTTCACGAAAAGGAACGTCTATCAGGTCAGACCTTGTTCTCTGTAGTTTCTTTGGCTTATGTGGTTTTTTCTTTCCTGAAGAAAGATTTAAGACACCAAACTTTGTGGCAGGGCTACTACCAGATCAGATTATATCAGATTGAACAAATATTCTCCCTTCCTGTCCATGCACTGTGGTGCCTTGTCTCTTTGCCAGTCCTCCTGGAGATCTTTTGGGTTTTAGCAGTAGCAGCTAATTAGCCTTTAGCAGTGATGAGAAACTGGCTGCAAAAGATTACCTTTTTTTTTCCACCTAATCCATCATCCATTTATTTATTTATTTTATTCGGATTTTAGTCTCCAGCCCCTACAGGTTTATGTTTTGATAATAAACAATGTAGCACTTCCTGCTATCTCTACACTGTTTTTATGCTATACCTTGTGGTGAGTGCAAGCCAGACCACTGACCATGTGGCCTTGAAGGGTCGCTGTAAACACACAACCACAGGAAGACATAACTTCCCAATACCCCTATAGACAGACACCCATTAAGACACTCTGGTTCCAAGCTAAGCCCTGGCTTCAAGTGACAGTGTGACAAACGTCCATCATCACAGGGCTTCTCCTCAGGTACAATTAAAGGCCGGAAATCATTTCATCTTAGTTTGACAGTTTATCACATGAGCTCTTACGCACTCCTTGAAACAAATAAACTTTCTTAAGTGACAGTGTCAAATTGTTTGTTGTTCCCTCTGATGCTCAATGTCCTGTGTTTGGACCCTTGATCACAAAGAAGGTGGCAAGCCTGCAGCTACATGTGAAAGCTCATCGAGAGCACAACAGTTTGTGTCGGCTTGGTGGACGGACGAAAGGGGATATGTGCCAGCCAGAAAACCTCTCTCTTAACATCAGTAAGACTAAGCGGGTAATGAGACGTAACAGACAAGCATTCCTCTATTAACAGAGGCAAAAAAGGAAAATCAGCACTTTGAAGTTCCTTAATATGCACAACACAGAGAGCGTGTCATGGGACCTACACTTAAGACAATACAGCCATGCATTTTTTATCTAATGCAGTTTAGAAAAGCCTACAATTGCCAAAAAGAACATCATGATCCTTTTTGGACTGCATCACAACCCAGGCCCCATCAGAGGGCCAATGTGCTAGTAGACATCCGCAGCAGACTTTACATGATAACATCATTTAGGCCATTATAGTCTACTCACTCTGTTCCCTGCAAACAGACATTATTGCAAATAATCCCTTAAAAAATGGCAATCCAATTAGAGCAGCCCTTGAACCCCATTGCCATCTTGGTGTTACTGCCTTGCGAGTGCCAACCTTTAAGGATTTTCCTGTGATTTGCTGTGAAATGAACAATTTTTCCTCTACAAATACTTCACAGAATCAACTTAATGGAAAAAACATTCCCTAAAAGTCAAGGAAGTGGCAATGCGAGTATTTCAGCAGTTACAGCAGCTGTGAAAAGTGCGATGGCACCACATGATTTATCACACGTCTGCTCAGTCAGAAACAGTCAGTTCAACACAAGGTTCAACACAATCTGCTCCTTAGTTATTCTTCTCAAAAGATCATTTCTTAGTAATAT
>JAPZDZ010000009.1:19946617-19972538 GCA_029783805.1 Acanthurus tennentii
ATATATATATACATACACACACACATATATATGGGGACATGTCACACAGTGTAACTCAGTTTCAAAACTTGGCTCCTAATTTAAGATCCAACAAATTATTATTTGTGTGGCTCTAGAATGTTTTATTTGTGAAAACGCCTTCTTCAATATATTTTACATAAGAGACAGAAAAACTGGTATGAAAAATATACAGCAGACTCACATCAGCCCTTATTAGTTTTTAAGTTCCTGCAAAATAAGCCATTAAAGCAACAACAACAAAAAAAAACCTAACCTAGAAAAGTTATTAACTATGTCACGTTTCAGCATTTGGCTTCTAAATCAGGACAACTCTTTAGGATTACAGCGTGTGAGCCTTCATCGCACTCGTTGAATCTGTCATTCTGGTTTTTATTATTAATTACTCACAATATTCACACAGTAGGTCATTTCTCCTTTCATGTAGCTCATTATTCCAAAATGTTCCGCCAGCAGTATTTTGAAAGTTGTTTTCACTTCAAAAATCAAGCTATCACATGAAAGAATGTAGCTTCGTTTCATTTTCAAATTTAATGGTTTTTGACAGTTCTACTTTTCATCAGCAGCTGGCTCTCTGTCGTACCATGTGATCGGCCCCACGTGCAGATGCATGTGTCTGCGCCGCCGATGGTTACCTTAGGGCAGAGGTCACATGACAGGCAACTGTTTCATAGAGGCAAAGACAGGTTTATGGTCAAATACAGTTTTTAAAGGGCTGTTGAAAAATTGTGCAGCAGGGCGCTCAGGCCAAGGTGAGCACAGAAGTAAAGGATGTTCAAGAGGAGAGAACAGACCCTCATATTTGAGAGGAAGTGACACAGAAATCAGGCCAATCAGAGCTTAGATGCTGTTTGTTTTTACAGCGACTTTGCTGCCCTTTTTTTTTTTAAACTGTGATCTTATCATATTAAACATTGCAGTCACATCACAGGAATTAAAAGTAGTGAGTAAGAAACCAATGTTGTGATTTATGGCATCCAAACAATTTTATGGTCAGTATCATAAACCTGCGCTTTGGTAAACGATTTTAATTTTTTATTTTCTTTTTTTTTTCATTTCCTTATGCTTCATGGCAACATCCTACCGATGACCGTTGTGTTTCCCTCTAGTGATTAATAAAATATTTCTGTTGATGTGTTGCCTAAAGCTGCTTCCTGTCTCTTACAGCTCTCAAGTTTTCATTTTATCAAAACAGGATAGGGCTCAGCTGTGAGGCTATGAATGGAAGTCTGTGCACATTTTACAACCAGTCAGTTAGATAACGTTTTAGCTCAGATCTCCCTGGTGCTAAATCCGCCGTAACACAAACAAGCTGCTCTAATTGCAAGATGCTAAAGGCCTTTAAAGTAGTGATCCTCTGTGTTTCTGATCGCACTTTATTCTTTTAGACTAAGTAGGTTAAGCTGTGATAAATATTTAGACCCACGGGCTTGTGTGTCATATACCTGCATTTGTAATGATATTAGTATGGTATGCTACATTTTACTGCAACGTGGCTCATTTAAATATCTTACATAGCCCTGTTTAACTCACATGAGGTCTTCTTTAAATACAGGCTACAGTTTTAACCCTTAAATTTGCTCAGCACTCTTGTCTGTTGTCCACCTTTTATAGACCTGTGGTGGTTTAATTGGTTCCATGTGAGTCTTCATATGGCAACTGTTTATATTCTGTGCTCTGTAAAAGGCTTTAAACCTTTTAAAATGACAGTTTTCTTCTATTCTTTCATGCCCTAACCTCATTGAAGAAAACTTTTGAAGCAAATAATGTTCAAAGATTTTCTTAGTTCAGTGAATGCTTCCATCAATCCACCTCATGTCCCGTTTCTAGTCGGACGATATCGGCCAGGGTCCGATGGTGCCCACCTCCGACGAAGACAAGGTGGACCTGGAGGCCTTCAGTGAGTTCACCAAGATCATGACCCCTGCCATCACCCGCGTTGTCGACTTTGCCAAGAAGTTGCCCATGTTCTCAGAGGTGGGTTCAGTGGTGGGTGTGTGTTTAAACCTGTTGACACTGAAATATATGTATGGACTCCCATCTATCATCAGCTCCAGTACATAATAGATTAAAAAGAGTATAATTGGCTCTTTTTAATGTCTAGAATTGGCAACTTCTTCAGGCTCTCATTAAGGCACTGCTTTGCCCCAAATATAAATCATATCATATTCTCTGCACCTTGGAAATGTATCCAGGACCTACAAAATATGACAGGTTAATCAATTCACTTGTGAAACCTCTACCTTGATTATCCAATCATATAGCAACCTTGCAGTAGTTGTCAGTTCTAGTTTGTCAGCGTTATGCACACCACATAGTGTTGTGCATAAAATTGTAATTAGAGAATTACCTAGTATCTAAAAACTTTGGAGGATTGTATCATTTATTTAACTTTGTCCAAAGCTAAAATATTAGAGCAAAAGTTCAAGAAACTGATTAAATACTGTATTTCTTGCTGCAATCATTACCATCTCTGGCTAACTAGCTTGCTGCAACAAGGTAACGTAACAATACTTGCAGGTTAATGAGCACATAAATAAGTATCTTTTATGGGATTACTGGCTGATATTTATTAAAGAAGCATAATTTATGAAATAAATGAGCTCATCCACTGGCTAGTTGCTACGCCGGGATGCTACTCTATCAGAGTTTGTGGTTAGGCTAACGGCTGTCCTGCTCTGAAGTAAACTGAGGGAAGTTTATAGTCTAGTAGTCCACACACACTCGCTGTCTTGCCAAGCAGCCAAACACACATATATTAGAATTAAGTTAGTATTTGATCTTATATATTTCTATATCATACTCAATATTTAACCGTACACTACAATATATATTGTACTATGTCTTTGTTTTCATGAAGCTGATTTTTCGCCAGAAAAATGCAGCTTTAGCTTTAGCTCAGTCTTTTAACAAAATGAGGTTTATGAAGTCCAGAAGTGCACATTTAGGAATTTTTCAAATGGTCACCATTTTAAAATGAGTCAGCTATAACCATTAAAAAGTCAGTTGAAAACAATTTCCCATCCATTTTATGGAGCTAGCATTAGCTTTGCTAGCTAGCTAAAGATGATAAAATTTGCCATTTACAGATGTCATTTCAGGAAAGTGACAGTCACTAGCTAATTATTAAAAGCTGTTTCTGTAAAACTCTGAAATAAAGGACCATTGTCCAATTTGAATGGAAATAAATCTGTCACTGTTATTATTGTAAACTGTTTAGGTACTGGATAAAATGTAAAGCCTGATGGGTATAACAACAGAAAATTTAAAAAAAAAATCATTGCTTTAATGCCTTTAATCTTAAATACTTTCTTAATACATTAATCATCAGCACACTGAAACTGTCGAAAACAGCTCCCTTGTTCATTTATTTACACCCATACACTAAAATATTTACACTTTTACACTATTGTAGTGGCATTAACATTCAGACATTTATTTCACTCTTAGCACTGAGATGAAACTAAGACTCTAACTGTGAAACATCATACAACATCTCTGACCTCTGAAGAGTGTTGTTTCTTTTATGAGCATCTATTAAAAGGCAGTAAAAGTAGAGTAGTGAACTGGTGTGGGTCTACTGGGGTCCTTTTAAAGACACTTAATTGAAAAACTTTGAACAGTCAAATATAAACATAATTGAGTGTACTACATTGAAAAATAAATAGGCAGTAATCTTAAACCATAAACTTTCTTCTTACATTTTAACACTTTTCTTGTTGGCTCGTCTTGCTTGGGAACCCTCTCTTTCTGTGGCCTTTGCCATGCTGCCATTCAGCTGTTATCACACCAAATAATCAACCATTCAACCCCCCCCCCCACACACACACACACACACACTCACACACACACACACACTCAATCTATCTATCTGTGGAGGACATAATGACTCACCACTCATTGATATTGCTCTGCTCTTACACGGTAGAAATACTGTGTGAGTGTGTGTGTGCCCTTACCTGTGTTCCACTTTGCTGAGTGCACTCATCAATTTTATTGTAGAGGCTCTCCAGTTACAGAAATTGCGACTCAGAATTTGACATGAATAGAAAATGACAGCTCTTTCTCTGCAAGGAAGAGCTCCAAAATAATTATGCTTGGAGTCAAAATTTAAAAAAACACTGTTATAGTAAATTAGCATACATTTCAGGGTTTTTTTTAATTCCTTTTGCTAATGGTTAATTAAAACAGTGTATTGACATTTCACAACAAAAAATATTTTCCTGTGTTTTTAATCACCATCATATTCAGCTGCGTATGCATTTTACATAGCATTTACCAGTATTTTAGTGATTATTTTGGGAAAAGCCAGCACCTAAAGCAACATTTCTGTCATTACTATCATCATCATTATCTGGCCACTTTGTGTATGGTTTTAAGATGCCCCGGTTTTATGTGGCCATTCTCCAGCCCAACCCCCCAGAAATTTCCACATTCTTAACTCTGCGTATATCTTTAAAGTGATGGAAAACATGGACAGCAAAGAAAAGCAGAATCTTTTAGTTACCAGAATCAGACGTCTCAATCCAGTGCTCATAATTTTGGCCAACAGAAGGGGGCTGCTCACAAATGCCACCATAAATCAGTCTTCTTCTTTTGCTAACTACTTGCTCGCGCCAGTTTAAAAAAAAATTGCTGTGGAAAACTCGGCCAGAAGCTAACAAGTGTCAAGTAAATCCACATCACCACAAATGTCTTTTCAAGCCAGGTAGAGTGGAGGAGAAGGAGTTTGAGAAGGAGAGGAGGAAGACTGGATAGGAAGAAGAGTGAAGGAGGTAGAGAAGGAAAGGTAAAAAATATGATTACAGAGTCTGCCAATGTATTATTCCAAACAATGTTTTTGAGATGCAAAAATGAGGCAAGCGTGGGAATTGGTTAAGCAAAGGGTTGTATCTGTTTGTTTACTATTGAATATTAGTTATTGGAGAGGAAGGAGAGGAGAGAGAAGGAGAAATCAGCAGAGTGCAAGGAATGGCTGTTGAGATCAGATTGTTCTGTCTTGTCTAAAGTGTTTCTGTAATACAGGAGTTTTCTCTATCACAGTCCTGCCTGTTCATCAGTGCTATAATGAGTGCATTGGCTCATAAAATGCAAGTTAAAATTATTGATACTTTAACTTAGCAAAAGTATGACATTTTTTACAGTTATATAATTGTAGCTCACCACATCCCATTTGCAAATGTTGGTTTTTACTCATCTATGTTTGACAGTTTTAGTTACTGATTCCTTTTCAGGCTCCATTTTTTTCATGCCCTTTCTGTCCTGTAAAAACCATGTATCTCTATGAATATGGTGATTTTGAATATTTGTGATGAACAGAAGGATTGAAAGTTGTCGCTGAAGATTAAATAGTATAGAAAGTAACAGAGAAAAATGCAACATCCACATAAATGTATAATTAGGGTAGTAGTGTAGCAGTATGTGGAAACACTGGCAGCAATAATTCTCTGTGTATTTATCACTGTAAATGGTCCCTTTTACATTATTTGATCCATTGTTCATTTTCAAAAAATTGAGTAGCACAGCTTTAACAACTGCAAGATGTTTTTAACAAGGACAAGTTTGTCACCAAGCATTATATCAACAAATTTATTTAGTTTTTGAAACAGATGCATCTGTATTAATCTGGAATATTATCTAATGACCTCATGTGTTTTCATTTCTTAGCTGCCTTGTGAAGACCAGATCATCTTGTTGAAAGGCTGCTGCATGGAGATCATGTCGCTGCGCGCTGCTGTACGCTACGATCCGGACAGCGAGACACTGACGCTAAGTGGTGAGATGGCTGTGAAACGGGAGCAACTGAAGAACGGCGGGTTGGGCGTGGTGTCAGACGCCATCTTTGATCTGGGCAAAAGCCTCGCTCAATTTAACCTGGATGACTCCGAGGTAGCTCTGATGCAGGCTGTGCTACTCATGAGTTCAGGTAAGGAATTAATAATATTATTTAATGTTGCATAAACTCTTGATGTGTTAAGAAGCGTGATCTTAATATTTATATATATATATATATTTGTATTTTTGTTTATTTTATTTATCTATTTGTTTATTTTATTTTTAGTGATCTTGCTATTTAGACAAAATTGGGTTTCTTATTTGCATTCCAGTTAAATAATTGGTCAGAAAATGATTAAAAGTATGAAAATAATTACTTTTTAATGATTGATTAATAAATTAGTCATTGGTTAGACTTTGACCGTACTGTATATTCTTTGTGTGAGTCAGGTTGATTATAGCCTTTGGATTAAATCTATTTACATTTACTTTATTACTCTGTCTAAACTGGGATTGAATTGTCACTTAATTTAGAATCCAAATCTTTAATAGTGGCTTAGCAAAATTCCCATTCCTCCCAGACAAACTGAATGAAAATGATCATGTCTAATTTGCCTTTAACCTCATCATTTTCTAGTGACTCCCTGTCCCTGGAACATGGCCACAGAGACACCCATGATTAGAGGATGACTTTTAACTCCCTTTTGTCAGTTACATGAAGCAAGGAGTTTATTCTAATTAAATCTAATTATGTTTAGGTCAAGATCTTGATACATAACACAAGCAGAGATAGAAACAGTGGATTTAGAGGCAACAATAAATATATGACATGCTCTGATTTTACTGCCAGACAAGGGAAGTACATACACAATAATGCAGTATTATGTTCTTGTAGCTTGGAAGCAGTCTCAGTAGACCATATGAATCTGAGGAAACTCACTATCAGTTTTTACTCTGGTCATGTACTGGCACACTGCTGCCAGTCTGTATTTGGGTCTGTTTGGGTCATCTCCGTTGTGGATTTGGCAGTTAGAGAGAATTGAGAATTGATCATTGCTGTTGGGTGAAAAACAGCTACTGAAATGCAGCATTCATAAATGTGGCCCTGTAATATGTGGTGAAAATGTTGCCTTATAGTAACAAATGTTATTTTTTACTTTCCTCTTCATCATCGCAGACCGTTCAGGGCTGACCAGCGTGGAGAAGATTGAGCAGTGCCAAGAGGCCTACCTGCTGGCGTTTGAGCACTACATCAACTACCGCAAGCACAACATTCCCCACTTCTGGCCCAAACTGCTGATGAAGGTGACCGACTTGCGCATGATCGGAGCTTGCCACGCCAGCCGCTTCCTCCATATGAAGGTGGAGTGTCCCAACGAACTCTTCCCTCCACTTTTCCTGGAGGTCTTCGAGGACCAGGAAGTGTGATTTATAGGACGTTGAGTCACCCTGAAAGAACCCTGATGACAGAAGGAATTAAAAGGGGTGACTTTGGCTGAAGAGGAGGTGCGGGGGAAGGAAAGAGGAGAAGAAAAACTTTTTTTTTCTTTAGTGGGAACGTACCCTTTGTTTTTTTGTCCCTTTTTTTTTGTCAAACACCCTATAGACCCACCACCTGCCACCAGCAAACACACGTCAACATCACTAGAGAGAAACACACTCTCAATGTGGATTTATTTTTGTCATTCTGAGAGGTACACACACTCACGGTATGAAGTTTTTGACACATTCACAGTTTAAAATTCCAACCACACTGCCATGAACGTACAGTAGATTTACGTATATGCAAACACAAATCTCAGCAAATAACTCACCTGGCACCTGTATGGACAAACAGCTGTACTCGGTTCCTACACTAATGCAAACTTACACTAATTCATCTCTTACTTCAAAAAAAGTGTGTTTTCCTTTTAACTCCAGGACTTGACCTTAAGTTCCTTAAACCACCTGTCTCACCAACCTGTCTCACTTGCATCTCCTGAACTACAATGGCGTCCTCTGTCTGCAGGTGCGGCCCTACCCTTGGGCCGCCGGGGCCCCTTTGAGTGTTTGTTGACCTACCTCCCTCACGTACTGACCTCTCTGTCTCTTTCTGTCTCATGTACACACAGAGACACACACACAAACACACCCCTGCACTCTTACCTCATACCTTGTAAATGTATTTCCTCATTAATTGTGTGGGTGCTGGTAGTTAGTTGATAAACCATGAAACCATGCAGTCCTCAGCCACCCATGTACCTCTCTACTAGTGTTAGGAAAAGAAACAGTGGAAACACTTTTTATGAAGGCCATATATATAGATATACTTCTATTATCTGTATATACACAAGATGCATTAATAATACATAATAATTATATGTTTATAACTGCAGTCATAAGACAGTATAGTTATGCATAAAAAGTTATAAGATGTTATGAACATCATGGTGCTTTCTGTGATTACATTAGTGTGGTTATGGCAGTCCTTTCTGTTTCAAGAGAAGGCGTATTGATGTTAAGGAGGCTTTGAGGATCATGTCATCTTAATTAAATCCTTCTTTGCTTTATTTTACACAAGTAGAACATTTGCAATGTGTCCACATTAAGAGATTTGGCAATATTCAAAGTCAACAAGGGAAATATTAAACCAGTTTTTCAAAAGCCACTTACCATCTAACCATCCTGACACTTAAATGTCATTTTGAGGCAAATCAGAAGTAAATATTGTTCAAGATCTTTGTTTTTCTTGGCAGCACACTCTTGTAAGATCTAGAGCAAACTTAAGCAAACTAGATAAAAAAAGCTGCAAAATATGGCACAAACATTAAATTCCATGTTTCTGCCGTAGTCCAGAAGGGACAAATCAAACACCGGCCTTCTCCCTCTGCTGTAGGCTCTTCTACACAATTGGAATTGGATACTAATGCAAGGGATGTTCACATTATTGCAATCTGACACTTCACCACTAGATGCCACTAAATCTTACACACTCATACAAAATGTGTTATTCTTTGCTCTAAAAACATAGTGTATTGTTTCCACTGGCCTGGTAGAAAGTGTTTCCACCACTTGAATAAGACAGTGTCAGTGTTCAGTCAGTCAAAGGTAGTTAGGTTACAAACTTTAATAACAGAAAACACATTTTAAAATTACATAACATGTAGATGCAACATAGCTTGGAAAACTGCAACATGTTACTCCCTAACACTGACAAGTAATCCAGAGTACTCACATATTTGTATGTGTGTATTTATATATATAAAGTATGTATACACACACACACAGAATGTGAGTTATATATACTGTATATCGCTAGAATACCTCTCCAACACATACCTCCTGTTGTCATTACCTCACACACATACACCACACAAACCCATTCAGTTGTTTTTTTAATGTAATACCTCCATCGTTTTGTTACTCATCTTTTTCTCCTTTAAAAAAAACACCTGGTTTCACCACACTTCCTGTCTCCGTGTGTGTTTGAGAGTGCGTCTTCTCATTGGAGTCCTGCCCTGTTCATCACACCTTAGCCTGGGCTCCTCGCCTCCCTGCTGTCTTGAGATAGTTTCAGTGCTGGCAGATGGTGGTGATGATGGGAGGGGGTGCTGTCACTTACCTCTGCAGGCCTCCCCTGTCACCTGTACCTGTTTCAAGTCCAGCCTGAAACCGACAGATTCTACCTCACCTCTCATCTCAATGCAGCTGCCCTCTGTCTGCGACGCAGTGACATGCATGTGCACATATACAAATACGCATGTGTTCATATATATCTATATCTATATCTCTCTCTCTATATATATATACATATAGAGAGAGAGATATAGATATAGATATATATGTACACACGGTGCACATATGAGCTGCCGACATGGACCCGTTGAGTGTGCTGCTCCATCGACAGTGTCCAGCATGTCTTTCACACGGGCCATGGAACAACTTTAACCAGCTGACATGGCAGCCCTTCTCCCTTTTTCATTTTTTTTCACACACCACGTGGGACCAACTGTCACTTTGGATTTCTGTTTTTATTTAGGAACCTGAAATGACAACGAGGGCAGGGGTGAATTTGTGACATTACAGTGTGCCGATTAAACTCAATGGACAAACTGTCAGAGGACTATGACAGCTGGAAGCTGGGACTCCAGTGGAAGCCATTTTGGCCCGGTTGGGTCAGGCCAACGGACTTTTGTGGGTGGTGACTGGGAGGTAAATAAAAACAGCAATTGAGTCAGCAGTATTTGCCTGTGGATACGGTTTCATCTCGGCCGAGGGGAGGAGGAAGCGGCGAGTGAGTGACTGTACAGGTAGCGACGTGACTCAGGCCAAGCCAACAGCAGACAGCCACACAGAAATGGACCCTTGTGTTGCACCTACAGTACATCTCCAGAAACCTTCCCCTCGCCGTCGCAGCAGAAACAGACGCCATGCCGTTTTAAAGACTTTCTGAGCGACTGTCCTATCCCAGAAGCTTAAGATATGAATTCAACACTGCTGAAATAAGCTCCACCAACCATATCCCAAATTGCCATCCACTACAAATAACTATCAGGTTTTTTTCTGTTGCACTAAAACCACAATGTCTGTATTCCTTAGTAGAAACCCTTCCTTTATCCCCTCCCTGCACATCTTTCCTGTTCCTGCCTGTCTTTAGCAGTCTTAACCATATTCTCAAAATTATTTCACACACATAAACACACATGCAGTCCGTTATCTCTTTATTACCTGTTGAAACCAACAGGGACTGTGACATGGCCTTTAGGCGCTGCCACTCTCAGTGTTACTTATCTATTTTGCAGGGTATTAAAATAGAACCGTAAGCGCTGAATATACAGGGATAAACACACACACACAAACACACAGAAGCAGCAGCACTCACACAGCAATAGGATGATCAAGCAGTACAGTTTCACATCCGGCATCTCCAGGCCTTGTGTGTTTGTACCGTACTTTGCTCACTATCACTGTGAATGAAAGCCATGCTGCAACCGGGTCATGGCTCAGACAGGGAACCGCTGGCTCAGTAATTCTGACATGTTTATGTGCCTCACAGAGGTCAGTAATACAAATATACATTATACAGTATACAGAAACATATATTTATAGATATATAGATACATACTGTATTTAAATGTTAGAGCTATTGTATGTGATACTCAAGCTATCAGTGGTTGAATTGATGCTGCCAGCTCAAATCAGATCATGAATCTGTCTGAGCAGCCATGTAGCACAGGTTTCAGATCTCAGATTACTCAACAGTTTTACTATCTGTGAAGAAATATACACATTTGCATTGTTTGCCGTTGACGTCATATTGCATTATGATGTTCGTTTGCCTTGTGGTGATCACCAACTAACCTTCATAGTTTATCTACCTTCTGCATACCTCTAAATCACTTCATTTAGCAAAAGAAGTACCTTAATGCAGATCTGCATCTCTGTTTTTTCCCCAGTTTTGGGACTACAAGCATGAGATTGAGTCTGGTCTAGATAGCTCATTAAATTCAGGTTTCAGTTTGAGCTGGCAGCACAGCCATTCTGTCTGTCTGTCTCTCTCTCTCTTTTTCTCTCTCTCTCTCTTAGCCAAATGATCATTGGAGAAATCCTCCCCCTGTCCTCTTAAAAAACCACACCAGCACCACAGAGCACACTGCCTTCAGCCATGATCAGTTGCACCAGCATAGCAGAGAGACAGACCAATAATCAGTGACCATCCTCCTCACCAATAAGCCATTTTTACCTGGACTTCACTGCTAGCTATGAAAATACGATGTTCACATAGCAGACAAATCCAGTTCGCTCTTTAAATCTGATCTGTTATGGTGTCATTGGTAATTGACTGAAATGAGTTTGGGTTTGGACGATGCATTTATTTGACCTCAGTTGACACTGTGATGAGGCCACGCGGCACACAGTGACAAGTTTTGTTCATGACCACCAACCCCAGATGCTGCAACAAACCAATGACACAGAGAGTTTTTCAAACTTTAAGGTTTCATTGTGTTCTTGCAGTCCATTCATTAGAGACTGCATGAAGCATGCAAAATTTTCTGCATATTTTCCTCCAAAATAAATATCTAGATTCAAAATGGACAAATGGATTTGCTCTGCATGTTGAACATGGCCAGGGTGGTGGTACACGAGGCAATTTTGCAGGCAGGGCTGAATGAAAATGTCTCTTAAAACAAGAGCCACAAAGTCAAACACATGCTCACTCGAGACAGTTAAATACTGTCTTGAGCAGCAACGTTAAGGCCCATTTAGTTGCCTCAAAAGTTGCACTCTGTATTACTTCTTGTACACCCTGCATTCCTTTCCGTACTTCCTAGCTAACTGCAAAATAAAACCAGAAAGTTTTCTGCACAGCGACCATAGAATTGTGTTCTCTCTCTTTCTCTCTCTCTCTCTGTCTCTTAGAAAAAAGGTTAGGGTTAAGTTTTATGTTTGTTTACAATAAACTAAAATGTGAACTTCATGTAAAAGCTCCGTTGCTGCAGCATGGCACAAAACTACAACAACCACTCTACAGCCGTTCTACAACTCTCATGCAACTCATTTTCAACAAATAAACTACTTCTACTACTTTTATTACTTACCCAGGGAAACTTTATGTAAGTCAGTAACATCCTTTCTATCTCCCTGACATCTCTTACTCCCGTCCTTCCATCTCCATTCCCCAGCGTTCCCATTCTAGTTCCTGGTTTTCCAATCTTCTTCCTAATTTAAACCTTCATCCTTGTCCCCCTTTTTCTATTTCTTTCACTCTGTCCTCTTTCCCTCCCTCACACACGCTCACAAAAGACCTACCCTAACTCATACAAGCACTCTATGGTGGAGAAAGATGACAATCCCTGCAGGAATATGTCCACATGTGGAATGTAAAATATTGAAATTGTACGATTAAAGACACGGTGTGAAGTCCCACACTCATGTTGTTTTTGATGTTGTTGATGTTGCTTTCTTTGTGCACCAAGTGTTTGTTGTTATGCTTATTCTAGGGTGGGTGAGTTTGCAGGTTGGGTTAAAACCTTGATTGTGTGACAGACTGCTACTGATAAGTTCTTTTTTAATATATAGTATGTTCTTTTAAGACTTGTGGTGTGGGGACTGAAAATCCTGAGTGTTGTAAAGCAAGAGATGAAGTGACTTTATTTTGGATAGAGAAACAAAGCTGTTTTTTATGATTATTCTTTTATGTTGTTATTACTTTGCATCTAATTTTCTTGGTAAGTGAATGTCTGTCTATCTGTGTTGATGCTTTACTGTGAGAAATTGGCTGTATATGCACTTTCAGACCATCATTGGTGCAGTGGTAGCTAGTGCTCAAACCTCACCCATGGGCCAGGGTTCAAATCACCTTCAGTTTAGCTGATTTAAAAATAGATTCAGAAAACCCTCTGCTATTTAATTTCAAGGATTTGGCTCAGATTTAGCATATAAATGATAAATTGCCTTCTAATAATTACTGCAATTAAATGTGTTAAATATTCAGAATAAACTATGGCACATTTTTGGAATAGGCCCATTGGTCACATCATAACACTTTTTCTGATGAGAGTTTTGGTAAGAGCTCGCTCTGCAGTATGTATGCTAGTGCTTTAATATAAATAATGTTATCTAATGTGACTTGCATTACCCTAAGCCTAAACTCTAATTTAAAAAAATGTTGCATTCATTGCGTTTATGCTGTACTGGATTTTTTTAGAAAATGATTTAAAACAAATGCTCAAAGTTTTGGCGCCTGCTGTATGTGTTTTCAGCCTTTTTTGTCAGCTACCACCACCACAGCCTGTGGTAGACTAAACCACTGAAAACATGCACTTTTAAGCATTTAAAACTCTTAAAGGAGAAATGGTAATATTTTTTCTCTAAGAATCTAGAGGGTTTTTTTTGTTTTGTTTTTTTACTTTTTATTCTTTTAATCTAGCTTTTGTTAGTAAGCTAGCTTGAGCAGAAAACACAAGCTTGCTTACTAGCTGTGGGGATATCTTGACATCTTGTGATAAGTAGGCAGAAAAATGTACACTTACCATCATGTGGTTACATGTCAGGCTTAGGGTATATAGATTTTGTTAAAGGATTAGCTGTAACTGAATTAGAAACTGCTATCTTAGGGTTTTGCTAGTCACTCTATGACAAGTCAACACACCGACTCTTAGCATGCTCGTTGCTTAGCTCTAAAACCTGTTCCCACTCTCATACCACAAAAGATGAACCAATGGGAGAAAGCCTGTAAAAGAAGGTTTATATCTTCTAAGAAATAAGATAATGTCACAGAAAAACATCTGGAGTACAATATCATGGGGTTTTATTAGGGACTGTGCAGAAAATATCGGTGTGGGGACAGTTTTTGAATATCTTGTGTCTTGCTCAAATCAGCAACACACTTTTAGGTGTAGAGTTACCTAATGCTTGTTTTTTCTTAATAATAATGCCTGAATATTTGACACATTTATTTTTCTTAGAGACTGTAAAAAAACTTTGATGTAGAGTGGAGAGATGAACCTTATGTTTCAACCTTGAAAATAGGAAAACTCTTTACAGTGATGTCAATGTTGTACATTGACCCTCCTCTTAACTTAGGAAAACTGAAATACAGTCCCCCTAATATTTCAAAATATTAAAAGTATTGGAATCATTTAATTCATTATTAATATGTAATAGGTGAAGCATATATAATTTAAATTTTAATATAAATCTGGGGGGAGAAAAAAGTTAAGGAACCCTTTTCTGCTATTCCAAAAAAGTAAGAAAACGAACAGACAAGATTAAAATACAGAACTTGTCTTCTCCCCTTTAATTTTCATACAGTCTTATGCTCTTTAAGAATATATACAATATTGTTTTTGCTTCCAGTGTAATTTAAGACAATTTTTTTTTAAGTAAACTAAGGTTAAGCCAAATCTATTATCCAGTTAGCTCAACTGAAAGTGAATGAACCTGAATCCTGCTTTCCACAGTTGCTTGGGCTGTATCACTCGCTAAGCTGGGTATTTGCTTATATCCCTGATCTGGGTCAATAAAAAAGAATACAACACACACATCCTGATCTTAGCATTTAGATTGTTCACATACAATGTGACCTTGGACCAGGGCTCATCTTTAATGTGTAAATCTGACATATATAATAACCTCAGTGTTGTGACAATAATATTGCGTTTGGTGGAAAAAATCTTTACAATACAAAAACGAGAGTAAAGAAACAAAAAAAATCACAAAATACAAACCAAAAAATAGAGATTTGTACAACTATTCATACCTCATTGTACTGCTTTGTGCCAGAGTAAAGGAAGGGGAGTGATCAGTCTCAAGCAAGGAAAATCACCTGTTGAAAAAATGTGGAACAGGACCCAACAGTGGTCTCAGGAAGATAAAAATGTGGCCCCAGATTTTTTTGAGTAAAAAATTGGTGGCTTGAGAAGTTTAAGTTTGGAAGGTTTAGTTCTGAGCTCCTGGCCACGTCCCTGAAATGTAAGCTAGGCTGAAAAAAAGGAGACACTCAAAAAGTGTGTGGGAGGGTGAGTGAATTTGGTAAAAATGCTTACATGATCTGTTCACGGTGTAAGATACATCATTGTGACAATGTTGTGGCTCTAGAAAAAAAAATGTTATGAAAATGACTGCACTTAACTTTGTTATGTCCTTAAGGAAATGATAGCATGAACTATGAAGCCATGCTTTGAGTAGTTATTATCAGCTGGCAGATATGTATTCCTTCTCTACGTGTGTTCTGCCCTGACAAACCAAGAGAGGACTGATGTTTCATCCGGACAACAGTTGTGGTGCATCAAGTAGGCTAGTTTGGCTGCATGAAATACTTCAGTGCAATCCACAGTTTCAAAAATACACAGGCAAAGAAATCAAAAATGGTGCTCCTGCCCCGAAATAAAGCTTCGAAGAGAGACGCTGTCCTCTTCAAGCCTTCAAATCTTCTCAAGTGCAAATATGCAATTACACACTGCTCTTCTGTCCAGTGTACTTCAATACGGACCCGTAAATTGTGCCTTGAACAAGAAAGGTTAACGACTCCAGAGTCCCAGACTACTATTCCCATGAAGACAATGTCCTCTCTTGTTTTTGTAGGTTGCTCCCTGCAGCTCCCCTTCACAGTGACTTTCTGCAGAAGCACACAACCCGGCCCTAATTAGTGTATCTGAGAGACATCATGTGAGGCCCTGCACAACAAGCAGTAGGCTATTTCCTGTTAGCGAAGCAGCCATAATTTCTTGGCACAGCACAGTGTTGAATGTAAACCTGAATGAGATGTGGGGTTGAGGCCCCCCAGTTTGACGGTGTATTTTATAATGCTGGTTGTGGGTTTGTAATGGGCACGGTTGTTGTTTGTCTTGTTTTCTGTGACAAATCATTCATGGCACAATCAGAGAAATTGCATCTCAATGGCTCAAAGCTGTTTGTGTTTGTGGCTTTGTGACATTCATTTTCAACATTAAAAATTATTTGATATCACTTTTGTCTACCCTTTCTTTTAAGGAGTTTTTTTTTTTTTTTTGCCTAACATTTTAACTCTACATGTGACAGGCAAACATACACAAAAAACTCAAATAAATATGAATGATTTTGAAAATAATGTTTCAGCTCAATGTACTTGGACATTTTCCTGAGTGGAATGGGAGCCAGGCTCACTTTTTTACTTTAAGAGGCCAAACTCAACCTCTAAAAGATCACATAAACAAAATGGGAGAAGGTTTACACCAATGATAGGCTCTGTGAAATAATATACTATTTCAACTTAGTACAAGATGTCCCAGTGGATATTACCAGCCTGCTGTTCTCATGGCTGTGGGCGAGGTATAAAAATAAAATGCTCACCTGAACGACTATTTTAATGCTTCTTTAGTGTTTAATCCAAAAATGGATAGACCTACCTCAAGGTCTGATAACATATTACTTTAATCCAGCCCAAAAAAAAGCAGGTAATAGGTTCTCCTTTATCCCAACACTCCCTCTAACAATACCTCACCACATTTCTTTCCTCTGGTATCAATATAACTGTTATTATTCTTATCTAGTTTTTCTTTGTTGGGCATGAGTTTTTAATGCATAGTTATTTTGTGTTATTTATTAATGAGCCTAGTAGCAGAAACCAGAAAAAATGTCCGTTCAGCCCTGGCTGTTCGTCTGCTGTAGTGTTTGTGGTGTGTTTAAAGGACCCTCAGTGTTACATTTTGGCCAATACACGGGCAATGAGAAGCCACACAACAGCTTGCCTTTGTCAGCAAAAGTTCTTTGACGTCAGTTAGGTTTGTCTGAGATTTAACGTGGCCTTCAATTTGTATGCTCAATGGGCATATTAGTTCTGCAAAGGCACAAGCAAACCAGAACATAATGTGCCTGGCACAAGTGCAAACCTCTAGTAAAAGTCTAACAATATACATCAGACTGTAAATGTAAAGATTCTTAACAGAACCTCTAATAAATACAGCAGCTTACCACAGATGGAATTTATCTAACACAGAGCTCCAACAAATCCACAGTTAACACCACAGATCAGTGTCTTCTTACCGACCACTATACACCAAACCACTTCCTGCTAAAGCCCTACAAAGTAAGTGAGTAAGTACTGTGCTGGGGACCCAGAGACCACAAAATCCCCTCATCCTCTGCATGTCAGCTGACTACAGTAACATGATTGATTCCCAGAAATACCAGGAATATATACCAAGAAGATAGTTCATGCATTAATACTTAATTCTGTGCCGCTTGATGATTATTATTAGACTAAGTAGACTTAAAGTTACACCCTCTATAATTATACTGTGTGAACAGTACATGCACAGACTAAATGGGTAATCTATGGTGTGCTATTGCTAAATTTAGAAACAGGCTTCTGAATTTATTACAAACTCTGAGACTCTTGAAAGTATATAGACGTCAAACATATTTTAGAGCTGTTGTAGAGGAGGTGATGTAACAATGAGCAGCTTTGCTCTCCACCAATCCAAAGTCCCTTGCAACACACCCCAGCACCCCCCCACCCCCAAACCCACCCCACTCTCCCTCCCAAAAAACCCACGGATGGGCACAGCTGGTAGGGAGCAGACATGCTGAGTTTGGCAAGGATAAGGTTTGTGTGTGTCTGTGTTTGTGTTCGTCTGTCTGTGTGTGTGTGTCTGTGTGTGTGTGTATGTATGAGAGAGAGAGAGACACAGACATAAACACAACCCCTCAAACAGAGAGGGAGACACAGATTGACAGGCTGGAGAATCCATTACAGATTTTTCCCCTCAACCAAAGGAAAAGTGCTCCCAGCGAGTCTCTAAATATAGATGTGAATTTTGATGAAGATGCTCATACTCAGTGTTGTCTACAATTTTGATCTTTGGACAATTTCTGAGAAAACTACATGCTCCTTTTCAAGAACACTCTGATTCAACAGCACATATTGCTGACTGAAGTACAGACGATTTGATTATGTAACATCTTTCATCATCAGTTTAAAAAAAAATTACAATTAAAGATCAATTGTTACAGATCAGTTTACTTTTACAGATCAGTTGAAATTATTAATCTGTAATTTCCATTACAGATCAGTCATTTCTGAGGTCAGATCCATATAGGGACCAACCCCGTTATTTACTGATCTGCTGGTTTAACCACCAAACCTCCTATTTTTCCTTTTTGTTCCTCCTTAACGGAAGGGTTAGACAAGAAAATTGATACCACTTTCATGTTTTTATGGTCAACATGGAGCTCCTGCCTGCAACCAGATGACTTAGCTCAGTATAAAGACTGGAAACCATGGAGAACAGCTGGCCTGGTCCAACCTTTAAAGGTAATAAAATCCGGCTCCCAGCAGTGCAGCACCTCTGAGGCTCACTAATTAAACTGATGTCTCTGCTTGTTGCTTGGCAACCCAACAAATGACAAGAGTTTAGGAATTCACTGCTTTCTAAAGACAAACAACTAATCTATTATTTTAGACTTACAGTATGCTTTATAACAAAAATGTAGATGTAACAAATATTGTAATAGGTCTTTTCATTGGTTCCATCTGCTTTACCAAGTCACAGCAGCCTTTGAGTGGAAAAATAGGTGGATGAAGAGCCTGATATGAGAAGCTCTATACTTAGCCCACAACATGCCCCAGGGATGGTTCTGATTGGTCGACCACTATTAGATGAATTACCATGAAACATCCCCAGAGGATGAATCAGCCAAATGCCTTCAAAACTAATTAACTTATTTGCATCAGCCTCAGCTGTGTGAGTGCTGTTTAATCCTGATTAGCTGATGTTAGCATGCTAACTAGCAAAGCTAAGATGGTGAACAAGGGACACATTCCCTGCTAAATATAAGTATTTTACTATTGACACTATAATATTTATCAGTATGTTGCAGTTTTTCATTGTAGTCTTGTGATAATGAGGGTACAGACAGACACTGAACCTCTTTTGTCAGGCTAGCATCTTGCTAGCTTGATAGCTCACTGCCATCAGTGTGTGATTGTATGTAAGTCAGAGATTGAGAGATAGATTGCAAAGCACTTTGGATAGATGCAGCCATTTACCAGTTGCACTGAGTGAAAAATACAGCAGTCTTCTCCATCGTTCTATAGCTGCACAATGGCACTGAGGTAATATTCTGGATGTGCATCATTTTACACAAACTCTCAAAAAGTTATATGGTATATTTGGTAGTTTAGGAAATTTGGGATCTCAATTAGAATTTAAAATGAATTTCTGTTTACATTTTGAATTTGCAAAGACTGGGTTCAGATCCAGGAGACACATGGTGCAGTCAGACTCACTTTACATATCCAGCCGACTCCTCCAAAACACACACACCCACAAACAAACACGCACGCTTGAAAACACATGGCTGCCCCACCCCCATGGAATCATTCATGCAGACTGGTGTTATGTAAGAGAGTTACCATCCTCTCCTAAAAGACATGCCCTTGTGTCAACTCCATGTGTCAGTGCAGGACAGGGATGAAGAGGGAGAGAGCATGTGTGAAAACAGATGAGAGGGCAAAAGAGACCATAAAAGACCAGAAGCAGAGAAAACATCAAGGAGGGAGAGAGGCCCCACCATGGAGCTAAACCTCCAAAGCCTGTGGAATGCACACACACACACACACGTGCACGCGCATACTAACACTCACACACTTTTAACAGGAGAAGGAGGTGACTGTTAAAAGGCCATTTGCAGGATGATAGCGATTTAGCTGGAAGGAAGCAACAGAGGGGGTGGAGTACTACTAAGAGATGTTTTGTTTTGTTTTGTTTTGTTCTGTGTTAGCATACATGGACCAGCATCATGGCAGCAGCTGAGACATTTGCAATTCTAGATATTTATTTACTTACATTACATTACACTTTTTTATGTAATTGCTTTTATTTAATTTTCTGACGGGTGTGATGTTTTTTTCAAAACATAAAAATGAAGCCCATAAAAACATATTTTTAACATTTACTTATAATCAATCAAACTTTAATAATAATAATAATATTATAAAAAACTCTCAATTATTAGTGAGAGTTGTTACAAACTGACTGAAAAAAATATTTGTGGGGCCTTTAAATTCAAACTATAATTCATGTACTTTTAATCTTTTTTTTCAAAAGGACTCTTGTGACTTAGTATGGCACCTAAACAGGACAGGGAGTTGAAATCAATGCAGCAGTTAATTTTTTTATAGATCTCTCTTTTTCATAAAAAAGGTTTGGACTATCCCTTTAAACTCTTTATATATGAATAATCTTTTCCTAACATATGTGTATATATCGTTTCATTGAGATACTGCTCAGGTAAAGTTGCATCAGTCTAAAACCACATTTTAATTCTTACATAGTTGTGATAAAATAGCTGTAGCAGCAGCTGGAGCTTTTTATGTTTTTTAAATGTTGGATGCTGATGGTACATTACAGTTTAAAATGACTGGGCTAAACATATGCCTTGCACAACAGTTGTCCTACTGCTCCCTCTTCAGGACAAAAAGATTATTGATGTTTAATCCATCATCTACTACACTGCTATAAAAAGGAACAAAAGTGGCAGTAACTACATATTTGGTACAAACCTAGTTAATGCCTAATTATGATTACATGTATTTCACCAGTTTATTACAATGATGCCATTAAAATGTATTATCAAACAAAAATTCATGCTTAATATTCAATTACATGAAGCACAAATGAACAGCAGACTGTCACCTATACAGCTAAAGCCAGATCCAGCTAGACAGCTTAAGCAAATTCAGTGCAGTCTTTAATTACTAATGAATAGTTCTTGTGAAACAGAAGGAATTCATCTTTTTTTAAAAAGCATTTTTTTTGCCCTTATATATCCTGAACTTCTCCACTGTCAGATGTTTGTGTTATAAAATGATAAGTCCATGTGATTTAAAATGAAGACATTATATCTTAGCCATCTGTTACTGAACGCCCACTAAGACTAAAAAAATATTTAATCCTCTCTTTTTCAATTTCAATGTAACAATTCTCAGAATTACACATTTCAATCGCTGTTTGGTGAAATCACGTTACACAAGATAATAAGACAGCTGCCTTTTTACGCCACATTACAAGAAAACAAACCAGCCATGTCATTTTCTGTTTATTACTGAATGTATGAAAAGAGAGCAACAACAATCACAAGTGTCATTAGATAAAGTGCACTTCATATAAGCAGTGTCATTGTGAGACTCAATGAAAGCCTAGTGACATCACAGTTACATCACATACTATTCAGTAATGCACATGATGATTCACAAGTTACAGGCTCAACATTGCACACAGTGACTTATAACACACATTCAGTACAGCACACTATGATTCCATTACTTTACAGATACACAGCTGTGCAAACAAAGGAGTATAAACAACACTTTGGTTCACATGAATATTACAAAGCATGCAGCTATACAATATAAAACTGCATATACTCTGAGCAAAACACACATACATACACACACACTAATGTGCAAAAGGTGTTGATTGAGATGTTGTCCAATAATATTCAAGTTACTGACAAACATTTCTCACATTCTGGCAGTGTTTAGATTACAATCAGAGAGGCTTGTGGCTTTGTTTCATTTACTGGACCATTTGGCATCGAGTCATAGGTCATTTGCCCTTTAAGAATCTTGCAGGGCATATTTATGAAATGGACTGTCAAGAAATGCTCATTATATACTTATAAATATACAATAAATACTTAAATTAACATTTTTTCTTCTTTGCCCAGAGTTAGGTGAGAAAATTGATACATCTGGCTCACGTCTGTACAGTAAATATGAGAATATAATCGGCAGCTCAGCTTGGCACAAGTAGCATAAAACAGCTAACCTGGCTCTCTCAGAGGATAACCAGCACCCATAAAGCTCACTAATTCCTGCTGTCTTGTTTGTTTATGAACAATTAAAATCTTTTGGGGAGATTACAGAAGTTACTGGGTCAAGCCAACAAATAGTCCAGAGCTTCTCTATTTTTTTTGGAGAGATTAAAGAAATGGGTTATAACACGGTAACACTAGCTTATCAGTTTGCTAAACAGGTGGAGCCTGGCAGATTTTGCAACATCAAGACAGAGCTAGGATGGCAGTTTCTCCATTTCAAGACTTTGTGCTAAAATAATCTAAGCTAGCTGAATGTTGGCATTAGCTTCATATGTTCGTGTCGCATCAATATTAATACCAAATGTTCAACTAGTAAGCCAGTTACACAACTCCTAAAATGTCAAACTATTCCATGTGTTTTTGCTGTTCCAGTCATTTATCAGATCATTTTTATTTCACGATTAAACATGTAATTATCGTGCTGTATGAAATAGTGTAAAGAAGTCTAATAAAGCACCAGAGTAACAAGACAAACTGTGACTGAGATATACTTCTGATGCAAGCTTCTAGACCTGAGTAAAATGTAGTCCAAAAGTTTGTGCCATTTTCTAATACATACTAAACATATTAGACCAAAATGTATTTTAATATCATCTCCTAGTACCCAAACAATTTCATTTCATATGAAAAATCACAGTGTCTGCTTGCATTCCTCTCTGGCAAGAGCTAGAACTGAGAGATTTGGCAGTGCTTGCAGGAGTTTGGCCAGGACAGAAGACACAATGCCAGGAGGGAGGCGGAGAGATGGAGCAGGATGAGAAAAGTGACAGAACCACATTGGTTACACCATTTTTTCACCAGTTCCCACCATAATTGATTTAAATGCATATTAACGTTCCCTTTCTGCTTTGATTTTGTTCTCTGGAATAATGAGCAGCAGTAAAACACACCAAACTATATAGGACATGAAAAGTATGCTTACTGGTAACTTAATGTCACTTAGACATGAACCAAGACCAGTCTTATATTCAGAACAACACACTTAGTGCACCTGGATTTACACATTACATTATATGATTTCAACATGGCATCACCAGTGTTTGCTTGAACATAATTAGAATACTGTAAGTGTCCAAAGTTGGTGTGTAAAGTGTAAAATTTTGTTCTATACATAAACTCAGTGCTTTCAGCCTTAGCCTTTGAGAAAATTGCTCTCCTTCTCCACCATCCTCACATCCAGAACATCTCACAGCTCTGTGGCTTGTTAAAGCTTTAGAACAAGTGAAAGAAAGTGAGGTGCAATTAAGCTACTTTTGTTCTCTCTTCCAGTCTTTCTACTTCCTGTCTGCCTCATTTGTTCCAGAACCTTCCCTCGGCAGCCAGCCTCTGGTTTAGTCGACAGAGCTGCCTGAGGAAGCCGTCGTTTGGCCCGATCTCTCTTTTCTGACGCACCATGGCCAGAGCAGTGTGGATGTCCATGTTTTGGCGAAGCATCAGATAGGCTATGACTAATGTAGGCGAGCGGCTGTAGCCTTCCCTGCAATGAACATACACTTTACCTGCAGAGGACAAGAAAGAGCAAGTTCACATTTCAACAGATTTCACAATATTGGAATCTAATATAGAACATTTTAGTTTAAATCTGAATTAATAGATTTTTAGCGACCTCCAGGACAGCACAAAAAGCTAAAAACACATTATTGTCACATAACCAGCCAATGAACTTAATATGCTAATATGTTAGCAAAATCAGCAGACATGACAGACATTCATTTTTCGTTTCCAAGTACCACTTAAGGTTCGATATTCTTTCTCCTTTTGTCATATGCTGTCCTGCTATTCTTGTTTTCTTTTGTTTCTCCTAGTGTTTATTGTCTTGTACTTCCTATTTTATTTCTCTAACTCTTGTCTTTTCTCTTTAATTTTCCTCATGTTCTGTCAAATGTCCCTCCTTGTGATCACCTGCCCCACCCTAATGTGTTTCGCTTGTGTTGATTACCACACCTGTGTCTCATTACTCCCGGTGTGCATATCGTCCCTGTGTTTCCCCTTCAGGTCCTCTGTTGTTGTTCCCTTACTCTGCCTTTGTTCTCTGATCTTGTTTCTGCTATTTGGTTCTATGTCCATGTCCTGTTGTTTTATTTTTATTTTTTTGTATTTTCTTAGTTTTGAGATTTCCTTGTGCTACTGTACTTTTGTTTTTATAACCAGCTTTTTAATGAAGCTCAGTTTTTATTACTGATTCTGTGAGTTAGTGTTCTTGCTTTTGGGTTCTCTTTATTAATCATAAGACAGCTTTTAGCTAAGGTTTGGTTTTCAACAACTCTGACTCTTTTGCTGCTAAATGCTCCACATTTAACTATTTGCAAACTTTCGTGGTCTTCTGTTAAGTGCTAACCAGGTAGTTCACCTAAGGTTTATCAGAGCCTTTTAATTATTTTTTCCTTCTAATCTTGCTAATCAAGCGAGATGGAGCTTCTTAGTAAGGGTAAGTAAGGGCTAACTTGTATGCAAGCATTTGCCTTTCAAAAATCCAGCAGGCGCACCCAAAGCAACATTAGCATTTATTTACAATCATGTGTCTGGCCACTTTACATAGTCTATCCACTATTCACCGTCCTTTCAGCTCCAATGACTAAATCTACACTGCTTCTCAGCTAATGTGCATTGGCATTTTCAAAATAACCCCACAGAAAATAGCAGGAAAAAGGTCAATAAGTGCTGAGTTGCAGGGCCAGAAAACCAGAACAGAGGGCTGCAACAGCTGAAAAAGTGGGCTGAGGGGACTCCGACTCAGCCATGATAATCTGTGGGTTTTAACCAGAGGTGAACCCTTGCAAATTAGTCATGAGGGCTGTTTTTTGAAAAAAAGTATTGATTACTGCAGCTTTGGTACTGATCTTTAATTAACTGTAGGTAAAATCATTCTAAAAGCAAGAGTATGTACGCTGAAATACCTCTTAAGGTTTTTTTTCCAGTCATTGTTCCTGAGTGGTCTCACCACCATCTGATACCAAGTTAATTTAATGGTGTGTGGCTGTGAGGCTGTGAGCTGTATCACCATTTCTGCTTTGCATTATGGGATAACAACATTTAGCAGTAGCACATTCATAAGTCAGAGATTTTTACTTCACATACTATCTTTTTTATGTATAGTTTAAAATTCCTGTGTGGAAAAATAACACTGTCAATTATATGAGCAACAGCATGAATTTAGGATTCAAGGCATTATTGTTTTATTCCCCTGCCTCTACGCCTCTGGCATTCAACATAATTTGTTAAAAAATATTACTTTAATAATCAGATCAATAAGTTTGAACTTTGAAAACTTCCCTGAATTCTTTAGCTTGATATTCCATCACAAATATTCAAAAAGTTCCGAGAATATTGAAAGTTTTTAAATATCAAGCAATAATAAAAAGGCAATCTGATCGCCACCGACAACATTTTACACACACAAAAAACAAACAGGATTTCCCTCTCAGCTAAGCTCAACTGTCTTGTCCTCTGACCTTTTCCATTTTTATATGCCAGTGCTTTCTCAATGAAGTCTGCAGCCTCTTCGAAGTAAACACTGATGTCAAAGTGGTCTGTGTCGCTGGCTGGTATGCCGTGGTAGATGATGCCTGTGCCGGTGTAGAACTCAGGGTTAGTGTTGACGTGCATAAAGGAGTTTCCCTCTGCAGCGTTTAGAATGTGGGTGATGCCCTGACGCTTGAGACGCATCACATTCATCGCCACAAACCTGCATCAGATGGATAAGAAGAAAAAATATACACCACTGAGCTTATTTCACAGTAATTTTCTCTGTAATTTTTCTCTGTCATGCGTTTTTAATGTTCTTATT
>JAPZDZ010000009.1:19988416-19998706 GCA_029783805.1 Acanthurus tennentii
ACACACACACACAAACATACACACACATACTAACACGCACAAATCTACAATAGCTGCAGGCAAATACCATCTTGTTAACAGGAAAACAGGCTCATGTTGCTTGCTTTGGCTTAGAGAGCAAAAATGAGTGGGAGTGTGCGTGTGTTTGAGGTGTTTTTATTGTGTATATTGTGTTACTTGTGCCAAGTCAGCACTCAGCCTGATGGTCTTATCTGCATGCGCATGAATGACAAACTTGCACAGAGAAACACAATGAGCGAAGGATGAAGGAAGACAAGACTGCAGGGAGACAGCCTGAGAAATACAGGGGCCATATTTCACTCCTGGGCTGAGCCGTCGTCTTTGCCGCAGTACACCACAGACAGGCAGACACACACTTTATGATACACATGTGTCCATTTAAACCTCATGGAACCTCAAACACACATCTCTTCTCTAGTCTGTCGCTCTCTTGGTTCAATCTTCTTTCTTCATCTTGTTTTTTTTTAAGTCTTTCTCCTCCACCTCTGCCTTTGTCTTCCAGCTCCTGGCAGGACATATAACATGAGCAAACACATGCGCGCACACACACACACATACGCACACGCATGGTCGTAAAGCAGAGCAACACACCCCCTTTCAGTGAGATCACATTCACTACACAGCAGTTGCAGCACACCAGAGTTCCCCCTTGGCATTTTTCTGGTTATTCCTGCACACATTTACACTTTTTGAGAAGCCCAACTCAGGACCAAGACGTCCCCTCTGCAGATAGGTAGGTATCACTGGCATTGTTTTATGAATTCATTCTCATATGTTTGGTTTCTGCACAGGAAGCAACTTCTGTTACTTAAAGTACACGGTGTTCCCACCCGTCTCTGTGCACATGGACTCACACTTACTTGTAGAATGAGCTTCCCATTGAAGTACTTTGTCTATATGTTTCACTCAGAAGCTTTTTTGTGGCTCAGAAAGTTTGTTTAAAAGAACCTGTAGGATTTGGAGACCATACGCTTTAATGGATAATCCAGTGCTTCATAATCTAAAATGGCATAAATATGGTATGACTTTGACACCTTGTCACCTTTTATGGTGTCAATGTGTCAGAAGTTGTGGCTTTTTTTACCCTGTGTCCTCATGCCAGAGAATGCATGACGGAGCATTATGCCTGATTGAGGAGGTGAGAAGACCAGGTTTTTCCATTCAGGGGGGTAATTGGATGCCATTTAATGCTAATGTAATTTAGACAGTGCACACTTTTGTCTTTTCTGACTATGAATGAGAATTAGTTTAGGACACAGAAGAGTCAGTCTGGGCTCTGTGTGAAATATGATGCATGGTGAGCAGAGGTTAAATTGCCTTAAAAAGAGTGGAAATAAGGCTGCTGCTGTTTCTTTTTGCCTTGGCTGCAATTTTTAGCAACATGTATTTAAAGTCGGCCAAAGCTCACACGTGTGCAGTCCCTTAGGACCACAAGACCCATAATTCATAGGCATACTTTGAAAATTTGAAGAGTTTCACCAGGTGTGCATGTCATAGGTCACGAACGGTTGTGGATACGCACGAGCCAGGTGAGACAAGCTGGATAGATCAGCGATCAAAAGAAATTCTGGATGATTTGTGTATTTTGTTTTTAATTAGAGCATATAAACGTGGAGTCTAGTAGTTTTAAAGTCAAATGCAAACTTTGCAAAAGAGAAGTCGAGCTCTGTCTTTGTGCGCAACAAAAGCGATTTTGGGAATCTGCATGCAAAGCAGCACCGACGCAATTAGACGTCTTGTGCAGATTGTTGCGTAACATCCGCGGGGCACCGCAGTGCACTGATGTAACGCAACACAAGAGCAGTAATGTGCTGCAGCGATAACAGAGGATAATCGACGGTCATAACTAGGTCTTTATGCTGTTAAAGGGTCGTTCACCCGAGTCCTCAAAACACACTCAGCTGGTTACAGATCGTGAAAAGCAGACTCTTAATCCACCCAGTGCGATAATATTTGGGCAAATTTAAGGCACTGTGAAAAAAATATTTCGTTTAATGTTTTGAAACAAAACCAAACGTCTTTTCTCATTAAATGTTTGGTATTGTTGACAGTTTTACAATTATGGCGATCCAGGCTTCATAGTTTGCTTGTCAGTACTGAAACCTGCTCAGTTTGTGGCCTCTGGCCTGAATATGTTTGTTGGGTTCAAAAAAATATCACTGTAGCTGTTTTCATTATTATTTACACATTCTGTGGCTTAAAACCATCAAAAAAAATCCAAACTCAAGGAGAGTCTGTCTTTTGTAGCGGTCTGTTTGCAAGCTAATAGCTGTTTACAGATTTGTGTTCCACCAAAAACACCTAATTTCCTAACTGACTGATGTCATTGTCATTTTAACTGAAAATCTTTGGGTAAACATTAAGACTGATAATTAATCAAAACAACAACCAGCAATTTAAACCCTTTCAGGCGATGTTCTGACTGTGACCTTGGAACAACTTTGAGTTTCTTCTCAGGACACATGGTTCAATATGGCTGCTGCTCTCACTTGGTGTTGTATGACTGCATCACAGTATACAAGATTACACAGCTGAGTTGATTACAGATTATAAAAGACATGCATGAAAGTAGAGAGAGATCTTTTCACCGTGTTTGGTCTGAAAACATTTCGCTGCCTTCCATTCCCTGTCCTTTGAAGCATGGCTGCCATGTGCTGTGATGGAGTCTGCTGCAGCAGCGGCAAGATGCTGTAACCTTCTGCACAAAGCTGCCACTAGGTGGCACAATTAAACGGACAGATTGGATTGTCATCCTGATCATGGCCCAACCACCCTGACACACAAACACTAAGCCATCCTATTGTGCATGGGCTGTTAAATGAGTCTTCCTCCACTGCTGCTGATCAGTTTTAAGCCTGTTTCTGCCTTCCTGAGCTGTGCAGTCGTGTAGGAACCTCGACTGGCGTGGAGTTGGTGGAAGTGTATCACCACATGAAGAACAGGTCATTAGTGAGGAACCTCGGTGTCCCACTTCTCATCTTTTGTCCTTGTTGCCCAATCCTCAGCCATTGTACTTCAGTTGAGGTCACTGGCCCTTCACCCTTTTGCCCCCCCGCCCCTCTCCCTGACTGCTGTGTACACACACGTGTGCTGCACTCTCACATGTATATCTCCTCCCACCTCCTCCCATGTGCCCTCCCCTTTTACCAACTCACACTCAACTCCACTGTCTTTCTCTCTCTCTCTCTCTCTCTGTCTCTCTCTCTCTCTCTTGGTGGGATCCATAGGCGTTCGGAGGACAGGAACAGGACAGGACACGCACCCCTGACACCACACAGCAGCACCACAGACATGTCGGACTCCGAGACCGCCGCTGCCCCCGCCGAGGCCCCTGTCCCTGCTGCTTGTGCCAGCATCAAGGCTGACCTGGACAAATGGTAAGCAACCATGCTCATGTTGCAAAGAGATGTGCATCTTTGTTTCTTCTACCTTCTTCCTTAACTCTTCTACCTTCAAACTCAATGAGCAGATTAGTAAGATCTTGCAATCATTAATCCACCATTGGTGATGTTCTCCACCGGCCTCAAGAGTCGCCAGATGTGCATACTCGCTAAAATGTGGAACAGCTAGAGGAGAATCCCTCAGCCAAAACCTGAAAATTTGAATAATTTCAATGTTCTTGAACACAATCTAACAAGCTGTCCTCGGACACAAGGCGCCAGATCCAAGCTAAAAGAAAATATTTCTAAAAATTTTGAGCTGATTTCGCATTGCACAGGTCAAGCCGGCGATTCGATGAAAAGCCTACTGCAGCATCCTAAAATGCGCCATGTTAAAATGGAGTCTCTTCAGCGGAGAATGTGGTTAGCGCGGAAAGGACAAAGAAAGAATTAAGTCCCTCATGTTGAAATGTAACAGAATGTGACGTCGCTGCTGGGTGCAGGGGGTAAGGGTTATGAAAACTTGGGGTACCCTCTGTAGGGTGAGTGATTTGGGGATTAATAATGTGTGGCAGCAAGGTGATGTTTGGTGCTCATCCGTACGCATGGATGAAGGCTGGGAATCTGCTTGCGTCACTAGCCTCCCTTTCCCCAGAATACCTTGCGTTGGCTTGTTCCGTTTGTCCCCCCGGTCTCCTTTCGCCTTGCTTTGTCAACGGTATTCATTTGAAGCAGACACTGTCATCTGTGCGTGTACAGCTCAAAGAGAAGTGTAATGACATAACACTTTGGTGCACATCTTCCATGGCCTCTGCCCTCCAGCCATCCACACCTCTTTCTGGAAGAGTCCATTTTGACAGATAAGGGGGGTTTTTTAGTGCATGATTGCTACACTAGAGCTTTAAGCTCTGCTGAAATGAATCATCAAGAGCAGTTTTCTTTTTGTCTATTTCTGTAACACTTGTATTTTTTTCTGTAATTGTTCATGTTTGTGCAGAAAAAACACATTCTTTTTGCAGTGTCCCTTTCAGCAGGACTGTCAGACTCTGATAAGGTGGCGCTGGATGTGTGAAGCCTTCAGATAAGACAGCAGGTTAAGGTGGAGGAGGCAGGGCGGGCAGGCCAAGGCGTGGATGTTTGGTTTATCATGTGCAAAACTTTTGTGTGCCAACTTTTGACTTGTTTATGCGCCATTTTCAAGATCCATATAAATTATATTTTGACATACAGTAAAAAGCGTATGTCTGGGGTTTAGGAATATAAATGGCCCATCACTGATAGATAACTTGGACTGCTCTTATGCTGAGGCTGCAGATATGTTAATTTCTTCTGGGATCAGTCTTAGTGCAGTCATAGTGAAGTGCCATGATGTTTACTGCAGCTAGTTAAAGTTCACATAGGCTTAAGCTGGGAACTGTGGCCAAGGTCGACTGGTTTTAAAGCACGATTGGTTTATGGTGATTAGGCCCTCTGTCAATTATGTTACTTGGTTTAAGGTGGTAACTCTATGTGGCACCAATGACCTGGAAAGGTGGAAAGTCAGGTGGCACCAACATTAGCAGATGGGGACTGAGTCACCAGTGTAAATCCGAGGGCCCCTCACAGTATACAGCTGGACTCTTGACCCTCCTAGCTCTGAATCCTCCTGCCTTGACCTTTAACTGCAGATATTTCCCTCCAGAGTTGGACAAGGGACAAACTTAGAGAATGGAAAGTGGACTAAGCTTTGTCAGGTTGCCATAAACACACCTTCAAAAGAATGACATTGTTGCTCTGTAACTGCTGGAGGTGTAAATAGGCACATTTTGTCAACAAGTTCTGCAAATCTAAAGTGGTTATCTCAGAGATTTCAGTCCAGGTTGATTTGGCAACACCTGGTCGCAACAGGAAATGCAGTTCAATACTATTAGTTACAAACTATTGTTGTATTAAATAAAGAAATCAGGCAATAATTATCTATGTTTCTATGATTCTGTGAGTAAAGACTGGCTGGCTGAGCAGCTTATGGTTAGACCCTGTTGCCTGCAGGTTTTTATCTGATAGCTTTTGTGCCCATTCCCTCTTGACCATGGGGTTGTTTTTCAAACTCATTGTTAACAATGGCGGAAAGCGAAAAGTTGCAGAAAAATGTCTTGCGTTTCTAGCAAGCATAGTAAAAATCTACATGCATTTCACTAGTTCAACACTTTTAAATGTATAAATCAATGATGATTAACTAAATTTGCATTAGCAGTAACTTAAAGTATGTCCTTTCAGGGATATTGCCAGTAACGCCCAGTTTGTAACACTGCACATATGGAAGCATTGCAGTCATCAGTTAGCCATAAGATCAGTCACCATTGTGTTATCCCAATCTATTACAGTGACTTAACATACAGTCATTTAAAAATGCAGTGTTAAACCAGAGCTGTAACTATTTTGTTGAGGGTCAATATTGTCATTTTACCTAATAAGTTCTTGGATGTTTGAACAGCCGCTTGGTTTAAGATAACACTGCTGACATTGTTGGACTCACAATAGATTGTTTAAACAAACTTAACTTCTTTCTGTCCTTACATGACCAGATTTTTTTTTTCCTTTCAAATGTAAAATAAAATGTTTAAAATGTATAAAATGGCATAACCACTTCTCTACTTAGTTTGCCAAGGTGACCATGTTCCCGAGATTCCTTTTTTACATTTGACAGGTGGTGCATTTCAAGTCCTGGGGCAGGTCATTGACCTCTGCTCTGGGTACTGCCACTGTGAAGAGGTCTGTCAGCTTTAGGTCAGGGTCAAAACCTGACATCAGTTAAAACTGAAGGTCTTTTAAAGTAACCTGTCTAAAATATATTTTTTCAATTTAAAATTGATATTCTAGAATTAGGCCTAGTTTGACAGTCTTCCTAAAATGCATACCACATGCTGAATGAAAGTGTAGAGGAAATCTGAGCAGCTGGCCTGGATCTTTCATTTTATTCCAACTGAGCCACGCTTCAGACCAACTGTGGATTCAACATGGCTGACTCTGTGTAATGTATACCATAACCCCTATGTATTTATAGACCCCATGGACAGACGTGTGTACGAGTGAGACTGTATGTACAGGATACCATGACATGTTCCCTTCCATAGATCACATTACTGCTCCACCTGACACCTTCTGCTTTAAAACAGGCTAGCCAAACAACCTCACATTCACTCTCATGGAGGCGGCCATGTTGGTTTTAAACCCCCATGTTGTAGTGATGAGCATCTCTTTACATTTGTTTTAGGTCAGACTGGATAATTTTTTCACAGTTTCAGAAAGGCTTTGTATATACTTTGATGGAATAAATCATTTCACTCACACTTCATTGTTAAAAAGGAGCAGCAGCTCTGACTTTGTCAAGGTCACACACACAAAGTCACACAGAGGTCAAGTGAGAGCAACAGGCTGTAAGTGTGTGATATAATAAAACATGTTACATGTACAGCATGTAAACCCTTTTTATCTTTATACTGGTCATGTGTTTGACAGTTTTAATGCTTTAAGGTTTGAGTTAGGTGCAGCTATGGCACTGTTTCAGTGACTGTCAGACAAATCAATTAGTTCTATTTGAAGTTGGGACTGGTTATATTTCTCTGACACTTTGGTTACATCTGTGTTTATTCTTAATTTCTGCACTGTATAAAACGCTGTGGAAAGTTTTTTTCTTGCTGTCTCTAAGCAAGTGAAACAATGAAGCATAGTACGGCTAGTTTAGCTTTCAGCATTTAACGCAACTCAACTTGTTTTAGTTACTTTAAACCTACTTTATTTCATTTTATTTTATTTTTTTGACTAACTTTTTTTTCTTTGTTAATTAGAGAATAACAGCCAGATGTGTCTGAGCAGATGTCTGTTTAATTGTTTATTTAGGACCAGGATGATCAGTGTACATCCGCTCACACACGGGACAGATCTATGTTGCCCAAGGTGACATACATACAGTACAGTATGTGACTTGTAGAGCCGTTCTTTGCTAAAATGTCATGTACAGTATCTTGCAAACCCCTGCAGCTAAAATGTTGGTCTATGGTAAGTTTGTGTACTTAAAGACTATATACATACATACACGCGCACACACACACCTACACACTCACACACGCCCACACAAGCACACACATGCCTTCGGCTATATGTGTAGACATGCATGTACATTCTTGTCAGTGGAAACTTTGCTGATTTCCATTATGGAATTCATGAATCAGCAGGAGTCTGAAACATGAGTGCTGTGTCATACTGTGACCCCACCCACCCCCACCTTGCTGGACCAACTAAGTCCTGCTTAGTAGGCAGTTGTAGTTTCTTTAATTGTCCAAACTTCTGTGTCATTCTAAGAATCTTGTCAACCTGGAGAAAAGCAGAAAATTAAACATTTGTGCTGCAATAAATTGTTTTTTTTTGTTTGTTTTTTTAAACTTGTCTGCTTTGGTTTCTTATGAACTTCTGAATAATGTAGATGTTTCATGTCTTAGACAAATTATTCAAACAAAACAGAGAAACATTTTGAAGCCTCCAACATTTTTTCATATTTAACACCAGTTGTTGTTCAATTCCTTCAAACTCTCATAATTTCGTTCATATGTTCTAAAAAATGTGGCCACATTTGCTTCAAGTCATTGATCTGATCTTAGTTGCTGGGTTGCAACATAAAGTACAGGGGTTATAATGTAAAGGTCTCATTCATTCATTATGCTGAACATTCATACACTCTTGTACCTCCGTGGCATGTAATAAAACTAGACATCAACCCTGTACTGACAGCACATAGTGCTAATTTGAGCTCTATATAGGAATTACAATGTAATTGGTGCTAAAATGTGACATAAGGCACCTTTTAAGGGGTGAAAAAAATCAAAAACACGGCCTGAGACCCTCAGGGACACTTCACTTATCTTTGAGTGTTTCCCACTAAATAATGAGACTGCACACCCAGCCTTAATCACATGATGTCTTGACTAATGTTTGGCCTCAACATCATCTTTTATCGCTGCACCTGCTCGGTGATCTATTATGCATGTTTGTCCCAAAGGACAGACCACAGATAGTTCGATCTAAATAATTCAGCTTTCATTTCCTGATTGTGTCCAAGATGAGAGGACGGATGGTGATCAGGACATGCTGACATCACCGCCTCAGGATACGACTGGTACTTAACAGCATGAGGTCGGTTTAGAATCCAAATCATGCTGGTGATGCAAGTGTTTCACCATGACCTCACATCTAAATATAAGGAGTTTTGTTTCATATAATCCAATAAATTAAGTCTGTATTGGAAAAAAAAAACGTTTCAGGCCCAAACAGGTCACCATGACAACTCAGCTTTGCCCCATGATCCTGTAACCTGACCCCGCTCGGAGTCGTGCTTTCTCTCGGGAGATTGCGTGATGACTGCAGAGGTGGTGATGTCATTGGTTGTGCAGAGGAGGGAGAGGAGCCAATGACACAGAGCTGATGCTTCATCTAAACCCCCTGTGTGCACTTTACATGCAGCACTTGAATGCATCCACATCAGAGCTGTGTACATTTAAAAATATTGTATATGACTCTACAGCATATGGGGGTTAAAGATCACACACTTTAAAGTATGCAGTACATACTGTGTCTCACACTTTGTGTTTCTATATTTAATAGTGCAGAAAAACAGGGCTTCTCTTTATTGTTACATAATAAAGCCCTGAGTAGTCTACATAACATTTGGATGTCAGTTTTCTTTCAGTTTTTCGACTGTGACCTCTTGGGATTGAGATTAAGAAGTACTGTTCATATAGTGTGTGTCTGTGAGTGTGTGTGTCTGTGTGTGTTGTGATGGCCCAACATTGCTGTGGCAGGATTATTTGACGACACACCCTCTGGGTTAGATTTTCGGCTGCATCAGTGTTGGGTCATCAGTGCAATGCGTTAAGCCTTTATTGACTCTGTCCATGTACACACACACCAGCACAGACACACACACACACACACACACTGTATCCCTCCTGGCAAAGTGAAGCACTGAGTGATAATCTGCAGCAGCCAGCTGTGTGTTGCATCACAAACAGGCACCCAGCTTCAATCCAGAGACACAAAGCAGCACAGATTTCCCTGTGAGCAGAGCTATAATATTTAAATGGTTGTGACGCTGATGTGATGCTGCCGGTTTCCATGTTTTTTAGACTTGCAAAATAGACTTTAATTGAACCTTTTATGTTTAAGCGTCATATACATGAGTCTAATGCTAAATTGAAGGAGTACTTAAGGAATTTCAGCCCTGGTTGATTTGTTTTGGGGGGGGTTTTCCATTATTTTTATGCAGGATCATAGTCAGTGTGTTTCCTGTGACTGCTGAACAGCACAAACTGCCAGGTGTTTCACCAGTTCAACTTGCTGTTGAAGTAGCAGCAGTGGGAAATGTTAGCTTAGCATTAGCATAAACATACTTCTTAATGCTTTCACTCTTGTTACTGCTGAAGGAGTGAACAACAAATGGTAAGACTGACATCAGTGAGGTAAAATTAAAAACAACACAGGTTTTTTTGGGAGCATTCCACAACTTTCATAGTTTTTTGTCGGCTCTGTCCAACTTATTTGAAACATGTTGCTGGCATTAGATTTCAAAAAAATATATGTACAAAAAAACACTGCAGTTTATTAGGTAAAACATTCAACATATTGTTTTTGTACTGTTTTTAGTTGAGTTTATATTGAAAAATATTAGTAAATGTTTATTCTGTTTTATTTATGTTTTACAAACTGTAGTTTAAAAATCGCATAGAAGTGAAAAAAAAGGAAACTACTACATATATATGTAGAGACTGTTTCTGAGAGTTTATACATTAAATAGCTATTGCTAATTATCAAAATACCAAAATAAAAATAAAAACTACCAACCCTTGTCATTAAAGCT
>JAPZDZ010000009.1:20023903-20048331 GCA_029783805.1 Acanthurus tennentii
AAAAAAAGGTCTTACAGCTGTACAATGAGGTAATGCTTCATCTTTTTAGAGGTGAAGTTGATGCTTGAGGCTGTTTAAAAACTTAAAGCAACAAAGGTAGAATCTATTAATACCAAAACTTCCTCATGCCTCAGCCTGCAGCCTGCAGCTGTGTTGAGTAATGTCTGAATCTGCGATCAGTAATTAGAGCAATTAAATTAAAGCCTGTCATCAAGAATCACTGCCCTTTTCCCCATCCCTTCTCCCCTCCTCTCTCTCCCTGTCTGTTTTCCTTTATTCAGTCCCAACATCAGAGGACATGTCCAGTTTGACTCCGGAGTCCAGTCCAGAGTAAGTCCACACGTCTCAGCTTTTATTTCTCTAGTGTCTATTTAAGTGTCTTAGTAAATGTAAACAGTTTGCTGTGTTAGTTTACAAAACAAACCTCCCACGAGGTTCATCTAGTAGCTGCTCTTAAGCTTTCATACATTTGTGCTCCAGAACAAAACATTCTTTCAGCTCCTGATTTCAAGTTTAAGGAAAAAACCTTTAATTTTGATTTGATAACTTGTCAGAGCAAAGACTCGTATGTAAAGCAATTCTTGAAACATAGAAAGTTGGACTTATAAGTCGTCTTCATTGTACCGTAGCACTTCCCTCAGCCACCTCAACTACCTGGAATGATTGAGTGTCAAGTGATGAAGTGTTTTCTGTATGTTTGTTAAATGGACGTTAGTTCTCCCATGCTGTAGAAGTCATGTCGCTGCTCAGAACTTTTTTAGAACAGTTCAGCCAAAATGCTACAGAGAGTTTCTAGCTGAACACTATGTCAGTCATTACAGACCAGTCAAAAATAATACATATACAGAAACCCGACGTTTTGTGTGCTAACTCAGTCTGTCCTCATGCCAGATGTGTGAGTGGGACTAATCTCTTGCATATCAATGACTCATTCATTTGCAGACTGGCTAAGAGGTCTTGGTTCGGTAACTTCATCAGCCTGGAGAAAGAGGAACAGATCTTTGTTTTGATTCGAGATAAGCCGCTCAGCTCCATCAAGGCTGACATCGTCCACGCCTTTCTCTCCGTGAGTGTGATCATAATGTAATATGCCTCAACAACTTTCGGAAATGGATAAATAAAAAGGACATAAAAGCACAGTTTACAGTTTTTTCTTACTGAGAATCTCCCTTTCTGTTTTATCTCCGCAGATCCCGTCCCTCAGCCACAGTGTGGTGTCTCAGAACAGTTTCCGGGCAGAGTACAAGTCCTCCGGCGGCCCCTCTGTCTTTCAGAAGCCTGTCAAATTCCAAGTATTATGACCTTTTTTAACTCTTCAGCCCTGAGAGGCCCAAAGCTCACTTCTCCAATTGCATGCTGGCCGCTCAGTGTTTCCTTTGAAGAGTTTGAGTATTAGTAAAACAATGTGGGCATCCTTTACACAGATTACATTATGCAGTTACCCACTAATGCTGAGAGTAAGGCTGTCTGTCTTACTTTAAGCAACTTAAGAGAAAATTTATAAAGAATTTGTTGTTGATGTTGCAGTTTGCACTTATTGTCCTTTTGTTCTTTTTTGTGGATGTGTTGATGTATCATGTTTTTTCATGTGTAACACTGAGAATACGTCCAGGTAGTCAAATTTGCTATTAGTTTCATTTTTGGTCTTGGCAGAATTGAATTTTTTCAACTTTGGTGCCCCCCAGTGGCAGTGTGACAACCCATCAAATCCATCCAAGGAACATTGGGATAAAAGACCAGTAATCATTACTTTGAGGCTATAAAAATGAAAAATCCCATCCTAAGGGTGCATGATGTTGTCTGTGCAAACCTTACTAATTCAACATTTTTGTCGTGAAATCAAAGATAAAAAGTCCTTTGCTCCCATAGGTGGACATCGCTTTCTCTGAAGGAGACAGAGAGCGAGAGAGGGATCAAGCAGAGAGGGAAGGAAGAAGAGAGCTGGGCATCTACAGCGTCACCTTTACTCTATTAACAGGTGAGGGTGTGTTCATTCACTGTCATAAATTTTAAGCACTGGTTGGTGAGCAATAAAACATGTTTATAAAAAGTTAGTCACTGGTCTGACAAAGTGTACGTTTAAAATGTACAACAGCTTTGACATGATTTGAAGGATTCAGTTGTCTTGAATTCATGCTCACTTGAGCCAATCACAGTTAGAAACCATCCAATGGAGCATTTTGACGTTAAAGAGCCTGATATTTTACTCAGGAAAGACGACTCTTAATGAATGCTTGGGATGCTTTTTGTCTGCTGGTAACTGACAAATTACAGACAACTGTTCGCTGTGTTCAGAGCCTGTTTCAGCTGCCCCCAAGTAGCTAAAGAAACCAGTTATTTCAGGTTTATGAGGCAGTGGTGGAACTAGACAAACTGGGCCCAGGGGCAGAGCACAAGATTAGGCCCCCCAAACCCTCCCTACCTGTCTGTACCTGTCTTGCACTCTGTTGACAAGTGATTGATGGATTGATTTGGACTTTTTTTTGCAGCTGTTGTTGATGATTTTACCCAAAATGGGCATTTCTGTTATGGTAAGGGGCAAGTCCTGCAGAGTGTGTGGAACATGATTTGTCGTGATGGCGGGGCCCCTGGAGTCCCTGGACATCTGCTATGAGGGTGTTAGATATGTTAGCACATTGAGTCAAATTTTGGACTTGTTTTGGCTACGTTTCTGTTTTGGTATTCAAAATTGTCCTTGAAAATCCTTAAAGGAATGCTCTCTCAGCTTGGGTCACCTGACATGAGTGATGAGTTGATCCTCTCTCTTCTCAGGTCCTAGTCGCAGATTCAAGAGAGTGGTGGAAACAATTCAGGCTCAGCTCCTGAGTACTCACGATCAGCCGTCCGTGCAGGCACTGGCTGGTAAGCGGCACACGCATACACACACACACTCACACACACAACATGTACCAGTAGTGAAGTTATTTGTTTCACTGATTTGACCCCTGACCCCTCAGATGAGAAGAACGGTCAGGTTTCTCGCCAGCCCAGCACCCCTTCACGTCAGAATTCTCGGCGTTCCGAAAGCGGATCTGAGCGGGAGCGTAGTGAGAAGGAGCGTGTGGCAGATGGGGGGAGCGGAAACGGGAGCAGCAGCGGGACCGTTTTGCAAAGGCAAGGGTCGGAGAAAGACAAGACCAGACTCCTCTCATCGTCCAACGGCACACAGTCTCAACCTTGAAAAGAATGTTGTGGAAGAGAGGCGAGGGTCATCTGCTGGCCTTCCTCTCTTCCCACAATCCTTCCCCACTTTTTCCTTCCCTATTCCCCTGCTTCCTGCCTTGTTTCCTACCACTTTTTCAGAGCAGTGGGATATAGGAAGGGGCGGTTGTTCCTTGAAGCTGATCTAGGAATATGAGGAATTCCCTGCAAATGTCTGATTTAAGCAGGACTGTATACTCGTGTGGTGAGCAAGGGCAGCCTAGTCAGCCTTCAAGAGCAGCTTCACCAGGATGGAAGAGTCCATAGACAAGATGTCCTTGAAGTCCCACCTTACCAGAGAAACACAGGAAAAGCTCACATCCAGGGAAACACACAGTTCACCAACTGTGACAAATTGAGAAAGCACATGCCCTCCCTGCTGACCAATCGTACGCAACTCATGGTTCACATTCAACAGGAAACCTCCCACCATTTGAAATGGCACAGGAAGATACAACAATAACAACCCCTTCAGTCAGTCCTTTTCATAAGTTTCTTACCAACTGCCACCTGGATCAGTTAGTTTCCTCTAAACCGCCCGGCCAAACATGATGAGTCACATGAAAGAAAGCCCACTCTCCTCTCTTCCTCCTTCTTTCTAATTGAAGACAAATGTGTATTCCTCAAGCAAAGGTACAAAATGAGAGTTGTCTTCTGAGAAAGGAATGAAAAGACTTGATTGTTAATGCGGATGTTATTTCTTAATAATAAGCAAACTTAATGTTGTACTTTGACAGTCAAGAAATCAGAAAAACAGCGTAGTGATGGAAAATAAGTCTGACGTGGTCTACATAATGTAGCCCCAGAGCTAGTTGAGTAGAATAAGACAGAGGATACACAACTTTTTCTGAAGTCTATGAGCATCATAAAGTTCAGCAATTATTTCTGAATTACACTGATGAAGCTATGATACCATATTGCCTTTAATGGAGGAGAAAAAGTGGATAGCTAGTTATGTTTAGCCCACATTTGAGGACACTAGTCACACCACAGGTAGAATGTTTCGAGAATGAAAACTCCCAGCTGAATAGAGGGAGATAAGTAGATAAATGGAGAAAAAGTGGATAACTAGCAACAGGTGTCCAAGTGTTAGCAAAGGAAGGACAAAAACTAGTAGAACTTATGCTAATTTAACTAATTTATCATTAAAGATGATGATGTAGGTCAGTTGTGTTTAACAACAGGTGAGGATTTTTTTTTTTCCCTGGTCTGTCTCAATACAATATTCATATGCCATCTGTATTATTGCTGCAGCTTTTTCTCTTGTACACACTGGCTGTGAAGCAGTTCCTTCCAAGTGCAACTCTGCTGTTTAGCCGAAGCTGCAGCCTGAGTTAGCCTAACTAAGAAGCCACAGCAAGCTGGTGGAGGAGAACAGACAGTCAGCTCTTTTTGTACTCAGCACAATAACCATGTATGTTTAGCTATCAGCCTGCTAGCAGAATTACAACAAGAAGGCTGACATGATGGCTAACTCTGTCGCTTGTAACCAGTCTGGTTAATATATTGCAAAAGTGGCACATTCCTACATGTGACTGCCAGGACAAAGATTCACTTTAATTTGGCTAACTCAGACTGCTAAGTCCTCATAATAGCTTCAGCTGAACTTTAGAATGCATTTTCTCCGCTGTTGATTTTCTCCTTATCTCTTACAATAGAGTCACTTAAAGAAGGGATCACTTTACAGCTCTTGTGGAGGAGGAGAGATTACAGTGAGCACTAACTTTTTCTGTGTACACATGAGCATGTGAATATCGTGTAAAAGACTTGAACAAAGGAGAAAATTTAAGTCCATGTAAAACAGCAATTGAAGGTAAATGACGATGGAAATGTGTAGTTAAATGAGGGGGCTCGTCAAACAGGACAACCGAGTGTTTAAGCTTTTTAGACCAACAATTAGACAACCAAAACCCTTCCTATGTTCCTTTGTCAATAGACACAGTATGATGCAGGGTGACTCAAAGCCCCAACAAAAGCCTCAGTTCTTTCTGCCTCTCGAACAGGAGGAGATGAAGGGAGGAAGGACAGAGGCAGGTGGATACGGACAAATAAAGTACTTTTTACAAGAACGGAAAAAAAGGAAAACAGGAATGAACAAGGACTCGGGTGTGTCTCTTGTCATAAAAACTCTGCACACATACTACATAGAGCGGGGAAAGGAAAAATGAAGCCACACATAAAGAATGAAATTTTGCATCTCTTGTTTTTTCTTTCCATACTTTATTTTTCAGCTTTGCTCTGGTCTCTCTGTGTTCTTTCAATGTTTACGTGTCTGCCACCAGCAAAGTAGAGGGCGGCGCTTACCATGTGAATGTTCAGAAAACTTTTTTGAAATTATTGCAAGAGTGTTAGCATATTTTTGTTTCATATGTTTATTGAAAGTGTATTTATTTATCCACCTATTTATTTATTTATTTATTTAATTGTTTGCCATGTATTTGATGAGAGTATGATTTTTTTTTTCATGAAAAGCAGGAGATGGGTGAAGACAGGGAAATGTGTCTGATACTGCAGAGCAAACCAGCTTTCCCTGAGAAAAACTGGAAAACAGCTCCTCTCCTTTATCTCTGACATCATGAGAATTAATGCTGCAAACATACTTTCCATCTTTATATTGTGTTTTTAGCTGCTGGAATTTTAAATAATTTGTTTAAAGACATTTGTGTGTGCATGTAAGAAACGCACACATACACAACATGCAAGGACATATACACACGCAAACACTGGCGCACAAACACACACACACACGCACACACACACATATAGACCTTTTAAGTTAAAACTCTTTTTCGGTCAGAAGAGGGACGGGGCTCCTTGGCTGGCAGTGTTGGTCTGGTAGTTAGTCCACTACTTTGGTGCAGAATGAAATATGTCAACAACAACTGGATGAATTGCCATGAAATTTTACAGACATTAATGATTGCCAGAATCTGAGTTAATTTAGTGATCCTCTGACTTTCATGTGACGCCACCAGCAGGCCAAAATCTTCACTTATTCAATGAAATGTCTCTGTATCTGACACATGGATTGGCAGCAAATTTTGGACACAAATGACATATAATACCATTCTGATCTGTTCTGATTCTGGTAATCCCTAGACTTTTCACCTGGTGCCCTCAAGTTATACATTTGTTAAATACGATGGTGAATTAGGATTTACCTGATATTTCTACTAGCTTCAGCTACACTTTGTGTTCAGAGCTCTTAAGCATATGTTAGCATGCTGACACAAAGATGATGATGGCAAAAATTATAACAGCTAAACATGAGCATGTCAGCATTGTTTTTGTGCAAATGTTAGCATGCTGACATTAGCATTAAGCTCAAAGCACCACTTTGCCTAAGTACATTCTCATGGAGCAGGTAGCATCACTGCAGACTCTTATGCTGGTTCACTGCTAAATAATTCAAGAACAGTGACTGCAAACACAAAAGTCTTTTTTTGTCATGTTCATTCCCTGTGAAACACTCTGTATTTACTCATGTAAACCAACACTGCATCTATACCGTTACACATTCCTAGCTGACTTTCTATATTCTCTCCACACAACGTACACACTGGAAGAAGAATGAACAAGAATGGAAAGAACCAACATTGCAGTTTTTATCTGCTGTACTGTTTTAGTTTTCTCACTACTTCCTGAAAAGCTGAAAAATAAGTGATTAGCAATTGTATTTCATCATCGCTTTCTGTTTACACAAGATTAACATCAAATGCAAACTGAACAGAATATCCTGTCTGATAACTGCTTCATAGCCTCAAATGCATTTATTTGTCTATTTGCATTTTATCTGTTCTTGACAGTTTTTCACTTTTCAGTGGCACCTCACGCTTAACAGACATAATCAAGAAAGATTTTCAGTCTCAAAAGGTTCATCTGGTTTAGATTTAAATGCAGTTTTCTCCCTCCCCTATAATCAGAGGCTTCCTTTTTTTCCATGCAGACACTTGATGTTGGCCCCTTGAAATCCAGCAGTAAGGTGACGCATCTGAAAGGTCAAAGGCCAGGAAGGTTTAAAGTTATACAACCATACACAAGAGAGACTCTTCGTTCCTAGTGATTTTTATTTAAGCACCAGGTCAAGGTCATAGAATCAAGTTTGCCAAGTTTGGTCTCCATTCTTAGAAAGAAAGAAGCTAGTTTAGGGGATAGAAATGGCAAGAGTGGGAAAAGAAAGAAAGGCTAAAACGGTGCCTTCTGATTGGGCTCTAAGCAAACTCTACATCAAAATCCATCCTAAGACACAAGGGACCTTTGGCACTTTTGTGGCTGAGAGGCTTCTGCAGAACTCTCCCATTGAAAGAAATCTCACCCTTTCTTCCCTCATTCCTCCTTTGCCCCGCCTTCCATTCACTTTACATTTTCCACACCCCCATTCCTCTTCTTTGTATCTCGAGTCCTGCTCCAAGCTCATCCTTGTCTCAGCTGCACATGTCACCCCCTTATATAATCACCCCCTCATCGCTCCTCTTGTGTACATTTTATACACTGTATACTTCAACACAGATGCTGTATACATTTGTATACACTGTATGCCTGTCTGTCTCCATTGTATGCCATCCATATCTATGTAGCAATCACTATCTTTTATCGACACTGTAGTCACCATACATCTCTTTCTCTCATTGTTATTGCTCATTCTTCTTCTGCAGTTAAAATTGTACCACTATAATCTATGGTCTCCCTCCTGTACTTCCCCTCCACTCCCACTCCGCCATGCCACACCTCACCTATTAAAGCAACCCCCCATTTTGTGACCCTCCACTCCTCACAGAAGAAAAAGCGTTTTTTTCTCACTCTGGAGGAATTTGCGATGTCATTAAAAAAAACTGGAGAGAGGAGGAGGTGTGTGGGGGAGGGTGGGTCGAGAAAACTGCTAAAAAAAAAGCAACGACAACGAGAAATGTCTGTAGTATAATTACAAAAAAAGGAGAAGTGCACTATTATGACAATGATTATTATTGCCTGTGAGAAATACTGACCAATAAACAACCATGGAAATATAAATGGATGTTTGTGCTCTGTTTTAATCCATAATATATTTCCCCTGATGCTCAAGACTTTAAGTAGGATAGCCATCACTTAAAACATTTCGGTCATATTTCTGAAAAATGTAGGGTCTCGTAAATTCAAATTCTGCAGTAACAGAGGCAGAAAATGCACATTGTTTTGTTTGAGGTTGAGTCTAGGATTATAAGAACTAGGACTTTTTCAATATAAATGTTTTTAGAAGTTGACTTTCTTGCTGAGTTAGATTACAACATTAAAAGCTGTTGGCCTACAGTAAACATGAGTTTCCACTAGGACCAGTTAAGTTAGCTTAGCACAAAGACAGAAACAAAAAAACAGTAAGCCTGACTGTTTGAAACAAAATCTGCTGACAGCTTACTGTTGTCTCATACAGACCAAGATTCAAGTATTAAAATGAAACAGTGAGGTTTTCATTGGGGAAGTCAGTTTTCCATTCTTGTGCAACAATTGCTTTAATTAGTTTTTTCTTTAGCAGAATTAAGTATCAGGTTCTTGAAATGGAATTTACACCATCATGTAGTAAGAGAAACAAAATAAATATTTGATAATTTTATGTTTCCTAGTACTGTTTATTGCATTTTACAACATTTTTACAACATTTTAACCTTTTCAGGTGGAAAATTGGTGGGAGAGAGATAACATTAAGCAATGTAGTGTGACATCATATCGACCATTGCAAGAAAAAACGTGTATATGTAAACTCTGATTTTGATGTGCCAAATTGTGTACAAATTTCCAGTTTTCATTTACAGGTGGGGAAAAGTATATCAAGTGGTTAGGATTAATTCAAGGATTTTTGCAGTGATGATGCCCAGCAGCAGCTACTGTAAAAAAGTTAAACCTGAGTTAAAAACATTGTCATATTTTTGGAAAATGATAAAAGTAAAATAGATAAAGTAAAATCAGTTATATGTGTAGGTTACAGTGTGACCTATTTCCCTTACATTGCCTGAATACAACTTCTTTTTTTTCAATGTATCTTCCGTGTGTCAGAGGTGGGCGTGTCTCTCAGCTTCAGTTATGTATGACTGCCTGAACACAGAAGCAGAAATAGACAAGTTCTCACTCTGACACTTTTAGAAGTGACTATAAGTATTTATTTTTGCAATTGAAGGTAAACTGTAAAAATAAATGCACTAGTAAGATAATTTTTAGAACAGATGCATGTGCCCCTTGTCCAACAATTGTACAAAAAACTTAAATCTATTGTCTTGTCTACGAAAATTTGTAATTTTGATCAAATTTAAAATACAAGTAAAAGAAGAAAAAAATTGTCATTATTTGTCAAAATTGTGTCATAAATTGCTAAAACATACTATTTTTCTGTATTGTGTCATATTATTCTTATTTTATACGGCAGTGTGTCTCCGTAGCAGAACTCATTTAGGTATTCTTTTCACATAGTCGTGTAAGCCTTTATTCTGTGAAGATTTGTTGTTCATGAATTCTAATCTACTTTGTGTATAGATACCACAACGCTGGTATTTTTTATATATACTATGTTAGCAAATGGACTACAGCCCGCGTCAATGTTAACCCTTACATGCACGCAACGACAGCTCGGTGCCCTGAATGTCAGGCTGGTTGTGCGAGTGCCTCATCTTGCCACATTAACAATCTTTGTCCGCGGGCCTCCTCGCGGGCCTGGCAGTGATTGCCTTGTAGGTTGTGAGAAGACTCGTTTGGTTTACAGTGAGAGCGAGCTGTTGCTGGCTGGAGAAGAAGGGAGGGGTGCACACATAGACGTTTCCGTGTCAACATTTTCACCGAGAAAGCTCTTCGAAAGATACTTCAGGTACATTTTAATCGTACTTAATAAATTATCATCGAACTTTTAGTCCAGTTTGTGTCAAATTAATGTAGTTCGGTCTTTCTGCTCTATGTTGGCTTTTGTGCATCGCATCGGGTGGGAGATGGTGCTGAGCATGAATGGACTACTGTTGTGTTGAAAAACTGATGCACCAAGCTACAGTGCATGTGTGCTAATACACGAAGATAGATGAATGTTGAATTTTTGGTTTAGCATTAGTTGTTTTGGAAGCCAAGAGTAATTCTGCCCACCCATACTTGGTGGTGATGTAATGTTAGTGATGGAGAGCAGCGTTGCGTGGTTGCCTCGGTCAGAAAGTATTTCCTTAACTGGTTTGGGCTCAGACACATTTAAACAAGTCCTAACGAGTGGCTTAACTATGACGTTACTTTCTGTTTATGTTGTTATTGAAATGATAACCTCTGGTCTGCATTGAGACCAATTAGCCATTCGTGTCCTTCATATTAGTCCATATATTGAAGTAGGACCATTTCTAGAACATGTGAAGTCATTCCAACACAGACAAGCTAACTATGACACCGTAACGTTATACACTTAGGTAAAATATGTTAGCCTCAGTTTTAGCCAGTTATATGTTTGCTAGGCCATTAAGAGAAAACGAACAAAAACTCCTGAAAGTCAGAGGGTTGAGTGTCCAGACTACATAGATTAAGCTCCCCAGTGCCTTGAGTTAACAACTGCATGCAAACTATTTATTATTATTTACACTAGCCAATATGTGGTGTGTGTGTGCTTGAGTGAATGCACGCGCGTTTCTTCCCGCCGTACTCGTGTCCGCGTGCTGAGCCTGTCGAACTGCCTCTGCCACCTTCCCCCCCCCCCAACAGGTGAAACCTGTCTGCCAGCTTTTGTTGAAACTATTTAGAATCGGAAAATTATTTTGTAGTTTTTATTTAATTCAACCAAACTTTGTTTGCATTAAGCGTAATTTAATGCGCAGCTGACATGAATGGAGTCATTGTTGCATTTGAACTTGCAACCCTAAATTACTTTTGACAACTGCATATATTTACTAAGTTAATGATGTTTTAGCCGGTGTTTCTGCTAACCTTTACAGCAATTAAAGCATGAAATCACATTTACCTTTTTTTAGTTTATTCAAACTTACAAATAACTAGTGATTCCAGATTTTGTTTTTACTAAAATACTTACAACCAAAATAAATAACTACTAGCCACAACAATACGGATATTATTCAGCTCTTACTTTTTTTAAGTTTCCTACTGAAATGTAAATAGTAGCCATAAATAATAGCTCAATTTATGCAATTTCAATCAAAATGATGTTATCATAGCCCATTTTGGTGTATTTAGATGTTTCCTTCTTGTATCATTTCTAGATATATGGACTAGGACATAAGACCCCAACTTGGATAAAAATATTTATGTCTTTTTTTTCTATTGTTTAGCAAACTAGTTGTGTTTGTTTAATTTATTTTATCAGTTTCAAGATATGTATATATTCTACTTGAAAAATGACTCACAAAAGGTTGAGAGCTGGACAGGGATCTATAAAGAAAAGAATTTTCCGGCAATTGTGGAGAATTTTGAGAAGTGATGTTGTTTTTGCCCATCTTTGCCTCTTCAAAGTGTTGAAGACAGTAACTTATTTGAAAAAGTCTGGATTATTTTAGGCAAGTTTAAAGAAACAATCTGTCTCTAAAGTCTAGGCTAGAATAAAGTTTAGTATTGGGAAAGGGTTCATTTGGAGGCCATTGTAAAGGCCTAAATATACACCCAAATGGATGTGTATGGACACTTACAGTAGTTACGTTAATTCTACCTTCTGGAGACCAATTGAAGAATGTGTCGACACACACAGTAGATCCGTGTCTACAGGATGAGAGTGCAGTGACCTTGCACATGAGCCCACACAGTAACAACAACTTGTTAGTACATAGAGCCTACATGTACACCTGCTGCTGCTGCTGCTTAAATTAATTTACGTCACACAGAGCATAACCGACCCTGGTATACCTGCAGACATGGAAAGTGTAATTTTGACTCAAATATACAAACATTCTTTGTTTAGCAAGTCCACAACTGAGTGCTAGCCAGCATGCCCGCATTTTTCCTCCCACCTTCATTCTTACTGTGTCCTTTGAGTCTCTGTCTTTGTCCCTCTTTCATTCAGTTACACATGCAGACAAATGACTGTCAAAATTGCTGTGGGAAGTGAGAAATATGCAGCAATCAATTGCTTGGAGAGGAAGAGGAAGCACACACTGCTTCTACACATACAAACATGGCCTCACTGAGATTATATATGTTGACCTACTTTCTATAGAATGTGTGTGACTGTAACTGTAGTCATGTCATCGTCTAGTATGCACCAGAGGCCTCGTTCATCCACAGCAGCCAGGCATTACTCTGCCAAAAGAGAACAGGAATTCAAAACTGTCAAGCTGCCCTGTCCTCACACACACTCGCACACACATTGCTGCAGATGGTTGACTGGCCAAGACTTTGGAGAAATTGGGCTTTTGGACCTGACAGATATGTTTCCATCTGAGTTGTTATTGTCTGTTTGGCCAGCAATCTTGGGCAGAACAGTGATGACTAAAAAATTCCTCAGTTCCATGTGTTTAATCTGAAAAGGTTACAAAGGAAGTAAGAGAATTCAAAAACAAGCCAAGCCACCAGTGACACTGTCAGGTTTCTGTCCAATCAGTGACTGACTGCTGTAGCAACAACCTGTTAGTCTGCTGCTGAGGGCTGAATGATAAATACTCCAACCTTTATAAGCATAGATTATAAAGTTAAAGATACATAAGCACATACATCTTCAAATAACATGAATGTTGTACATCTTTAATTTGATCTATAGGCTTATTAAGTGATGTTTGAATTCTTTTCAGAAACTTTGTTCTCCGAGGAATTGAATCACACAGTGAAAAGCGGGGTCTGTTAATAAAAATCATGACAATTTTTTTTTTTTGTTGCTGAGAATCACTAAAAAAGTCATAATAATAAATAACTCAGAGCTATAATGTCCCTGCTGTTTTTACATTATGCTCTCATAATTTGGCCAGTATCATCAAGATAAATGTATAAATTAAATTCCATATTTAGTTACACTTTGGAAATGCCCTAAGTTAAACTCAGGGAACCATGCAGACACCTTGACACAGATCTACTTTGAGTTGATTTTGTAGTTTATTTATTTATTCATTTTTTTGTTTTTTCCAGATTTAGTTAAAGAGAAAATGACAATGTCCCTATTTAGAACATCCATCCATCATAAGTCTACTGGGGACATGAGCATGCGCACTTACCTGTTGAAATGGCTTTCTCAAGGGTGTGTAGTACAAAAGAGAATGTCAATTGTTCACATTCAGCACACACATTTTGTGTATCATTATCAAATTGGAGCAGCCAAGGAATTCAGCCATTGTTATTTTGACATTTCGCCTTTTACTTTGGAGGAAAAAGGCTAATACTAGCTTACTATCAAGAACTGTTGGTTTTTGTTCACAGCGTTGGATAACTTCTGATGTTGTATGTTGTGAAAGCAACAATGTGGTATGAAAGTATGAATGACAGCTTTGTAGGTTCAATGGCTCTTGAAGTGCAGGTTATTTTAGACTCATTAGTAAAAATTTTGGCTCATGACAATAAAATCTAGAACCACTTATAGTAAATAATAAATTTTATAGTAAATAAAATCTAGTGACTAAAATCCTGTTTTAAATTTTATTTTTTCTAAGGATTTTTCTTGCTCACACAAACAGACACAGAACTGATGTGCTGACCTCTTGATGAGGTCACTTGTTGTAGTAAAAAATAAGAGAGAAAACAGAGAATAGCCCAAGTCTCAGACCTTTGACTAACTGAATCTGCTTACCAATTAGTGACATGCATTCCCCATGCTGTTTAGCTGCCAGTATGATGCCAGAGCTAGTAGCTCTTGAGTATTGAATAATTCACAATGTTAGATTGATGCTGTCGGTTGCTGAACAACAGACTGCTCAGTAAGGATGAATACTCTATATTATATGCATGCATGCAGCACCGTGTTTCCTGAGCTGAACACTCACATTTTTTCCAACCATAAACTAAATCAGCCCCGCCAGAAAAAACAATGACTGTCCACTAGTTTGGCCATTAGCTCTTTATGGTTCTTCCACTTCCCATATAAAAATCAGAGTTATATCACTGTAAAAGAGCAGTGGTCTGTCATGACAATCTTAAGGAACCATGTGTCAGTGAACAGCATCAGGACATGATAAGACAAAAGTGTAGTAAATGCTGGTTGTTTGCAAAACTTGGTTTAAACATTTTATAAGACGATCTTCTATCTGTATTCATGTACAATGCACCTGATATATCCAACATACATGTCTTAGGAGCTTTGTTTTTCTAAATTTGGTTGAAGTTCTAATTCATTTTTGTCTCAATGTATAACAGAGGGTTTTACAGAGTGTACTGTGTGTGCTATGAGTAGGTTTTATTCAGTATTCTTGGTGCTGCAGCAGGACTTAATTAGACAACATTCCACTGAAACAATAAATAACTCTAGTATTGTCACACAGAGCATTCATACAACGGGCAACAAACACCCATGTGCCTACTGACTTACAAAAAGCAGTTGTTATATAGAGTTTTAATCATAAAAAATAAGTAGAACAGCATTGAACCATGTTTATAATCAGACACAAGTTATACCATGGTCCCTGTTAAGTTATGATTATTTTTCAGAACAAAACACAAACAAAAATTTTTTAAAAATTGAGTCTTTGTTGAATATTCAGCACTTCACTCTGCAGCTAACTGTTTGAAGACATGCTGTTTTAACTCTAATAAACAATTCATAGTTAATTCATACAAGGAGTGTTATATATATTGGCATTTTTGGTTACTTTGATTTCCACAGCGATGGCGGAGGCCCACCAAGCGGTGGCGTTCCAGTTCACCATAACGCCAGAGGGGATTGACCTGCAGCTGTCCTATCAGGCCCTAAACCAGATCTACCTTTCCGGAGTACGATCATGGAAGAAACGAGTCAGCCGCATGAGGGTGAGGATGATCCTTCTTAAAAACATTTTGTGGGTTACAGGACACCAAAAAACATTGGTATCTCTGCCTTTGCCACAATGGAATTCATAAACAAGAGAGCTAAGTTATCAGATATTATTTTTTTGTTGTTGTTCATGAAAGGATCTTAAAGCAGTATTGTAATAAAATACATGCCAATAACTTGGATAAACTTTGGACAGTTTAATTTGATGCAGAAAGATCTAACAGCCTATCACAAAGCAGTAATAAAGATGACAACAGTCAGGCAGTCTGCTGCCTCTCTGTCTGTGAGTTGCTGCGTGTTTGCAGAAGGAATTGTACACCTTGTGCAACCTAGACATCTGCTATCCTAACACACCCGATATCAACAAATGCTTCAGTTCTTAGGATACTTATCTGAACCTTTGTGTGTGTGTTTGTGTATGTATGTGTGTGAGAGATTTCTTATACTTGCAGCTTAGTGAGGACAGCAACCAACCATCAAATAAACATTTTTGGTATATGAGGACATTTTGACTGGTCCTTACTTTTTTACTGTCCTTTAAAGGACTATTTGAGGGTTAAAACTTGGTTAAAGGGTTAGGTTTAGAAAAAGGTTTTACATTAGGGTTAGGGTATGGATTGTAGTTTTTCATTTAGTTTTTATCGTTAAGGTTAGGGTACGGGTAGCTTTAAAAGGGTGTGTGTGCATGTGTGTGTGTGTGTTAGTTTGTGTGTATGTGAGTGAGGGGATGATGAGGTGGAGAAGTTGTGCAGGGTTATAATTTGTTTATAAGGGGCAGCTGAAGGTGGAAGGCCTTATTACAGGGTGTGAATTCCCATCTGTATAAGTCGGGAATGCTGAGCCTTTGCTAACATGTACTGACATGTATTGTTGCCAATGCTGCGGTGAGTAAGACACACAAACTTTAATTGTGTTGGGTCAACAGGGCATATGTGATACACAAAAAAATGTATCTGACTTTAAAGCCACTTAAAGGGATCATCAGTTTCTCAAATGCTTTTCAAAGAAAAAACTCCAGTTGCCTGTTGAGGAGTGTTTAAGTGGAGCATGTTTTTCACTGACCCCAAAGCCTGCTTTTCTTCTTCTCTGGTAACAGAACAGCGTGATCAAGGGAGTGTACCCTGCCAGCCCTTCCTCCTGGCTCTTTGTCGTCATAGCAATCCTGGCCACCATGTACATGCGCTCGGATCCCAGCATGGGGCTCATCACCAAGATACAACAACACCTGCCACTAAGGTACACAGACACGTGCAGGGACTTTTCTACTCTTAAGATAAGTGATATGACATTTCTTTTCTCTTTGCACATAAAGTTGGTAATCAATGAATTTAGCCTAATACTGAGAGGCCCTCACAATCAGTTGTAACGAGTAAAGCAACTTCTTTGCTGTGCCTGAACTCCAGTTCTCTCTCCTTTGACAAGGCTTAAGTAGTTTTCTATATAAGAAGAAAAATCATGACTTCATGTTTGTTGTTAGCATTTTGTATGAACTCACATGTTAAAAAGGCCGGTCCTTTGTTATCTTAAGAAATTCACCACTTTTTTTTTTTACAATTATAATTTCATTTCTGAAATTAAAAAAAAATGACATTTTAATGGATGGATAGTCAAATATAGATCAGAAGATGAGTATTATACCGTTTCTATTTTGCTACATAAATATCATCACACTGTCTCACATGTAAAGCTAGTGTTAGCTCAAATGTCTAAAATAATGGTTTTTGAAGTACTTTCACATCACATTAGCTGACAAAAAATCTGTATCTTTGTATATATCAGCCAGCAAGTAAACAGAAGTTGCATTTTGTCTAACAGGGGGCACTAACAAATATATTTTTGCACTGTTAAATGTCCCACTTAGTATTGGAAAATTTAAAAATGGATGCAATCCTATTTAAAAAAAAAAGTACTAATGGATAATAAAACATCATGAAATCTCATCAGTATTTGCTCATTTGTACTTGAGTGCTGCTGAAAGTAACACCTCCCTCTGTAAAGTGCAGTCTGCCACAGACTAGTCACAATAGAGGATTTATGCTGATACAAAGAGGTAGAGCTTTATAGTAAAAACATGGATAAGTCATTTTGGGTGGGTGCGGGTGTGGTGCATGCACTTGAACTTTCCCCTACTTCCCAGGCTAACTTTTTGCTAACTGTAGCTCTAAATACATGATACACTACTGACTCACTGCCAGCCTTACAGTCACACACACACACCTACACACCTGCCACATACCAGCCTCTTTATATGATGGAGTTGATGGAGGCTGTAAACGGTGTAATATTCTACGACTCACATCTCTACTAAAAACAGTGACAGCTCGAGTTTAAAGGCCAATCAAAGGATCAGGAACATGACTACTAAACATGTGCCTTCCCTTATCTATGTCAATATCAGGGTATTAAAACCATCATTTGGGGTTCTTTAGATACATTCATCTCATTGCATTGCAGTACTCACTGTATACCATTTCAGCTAACCACAGGATACAAGTGTACCATTCATTCACCTTCCATTTTTAAAAGTTTGCAGCCAGTTTTGGCCTTGGGTTATGTCTTCATTTGACTGCACTGCTGAAAGAATTGTTGCGTGTTTGTGAGCAGATTATTGTACCTGATACTATGGCTTGGTGATATGGGCCAAAAGTCCTGTCTCAATGTGTTTACAGACTATATGATGACACAATGTACAGATCTCAGTTTATTCTATGAAGTGGACTTTATGTTCAGTTGTAAGTCAAAGCTGCATTTGGGATGCCACAAGCACTTTTAATATTACAGTTGGAAAAAAGCAGACTTCCCTTCCCTGTTTGAAAATATACAAAACATACGAAACATGCAAAACATTTAAATTTATGTAAAATATATAGCATGGCAGACTGTTAACTTCTTTTTTCACACAGTACTTTGGATTTTACAGAGTTGGCTAATCGCCTAGTAAACAATGTAAACCACAAGTCACACTGTGTATCATTGTAGACTAATCATTCATAGATAGTTTTGGCAATGTGCAGTAACACAGCAATTGTAAAGACAGATTGCCGGTGTCCCTGAAAAAGGTCATGATGTTACTCCTGCCAAACAGTTTCCTGTTCAGACGAGGTTTTGGGTTTTATTCCTATCAAAATTGCAGCTGATTTGTAAACAGCATCTTTGGGTCACTTAAGGACTCTGCTGTTTTACCTTCCAGGATGGTCCCACCTACTTCAGTTAACTGTTTACTGGTTGTATTTGAAGAGTACTGACAGTTATTGGATAAAATATATGTGTATATATCTATGTATGTTCTGTGAAAAATCAGCTGTTTGATAATTTATTTATATATATATGTATATATAATTATATAAAATATTATATATACATATATATATATATACATACATATATACATAAAATTCTGTTTGAATGTGATTCTAAAAAAAAAAGTACTTTCCCTGTCAACACAGCAGATGTTGCTGTTGTACTTTCACAGTTTTTAAATGTATTAAATGAATGAACCTGTATTTGTTACCATTTACATATTCTTCTACACTAAACACAAACACAAACAAAACAGTTGTTTTTTTTCCCCATGTTGAAATATATGATTGAAGAGATTTTTCTGTTCACACAAAAGGCCTTTCCCCTGGAAATGTTCACAGATTTGTTAAAGTCCACGGTTGTGTGTACTTTTCCTTTGCCAAGATAATCCAGCCACCTTACAGGTGTGGCATGTAAAAATGATCAAACAGCGTAATTATTGCACAAGTGTGCCTCAGGTTGCTCACAATAAAGGCTACTCTAAAATCTTTAGTTTAATCATGAGATTCATAACCCCAAGAACATGTGTAACAGATGTTTTTTTCACATTATTTGCTCCACTTTACATGACTGGACTTCTAATATAAGACATTTAAGTTGCACCCTTTGCTTTTTTTGTCAAACCAGTCTGCTCTTTTTAGAATTTACTTGGACTGCCTCCAGTCAGATGTAGTGTAATATAATAACTTTTCAGTTTAATTTTTACGTTAATTTTTTTCTTTCCTTTTGGCTTTAGGTTACATTAAAAATACCTGAATAAGTGCTGAATTGAGTTTACACAGCCAGTGATTGTTCTTTTCCCCTCTCTCTGTCCAGTCTCCATGTCTCTCTCAGTGCCCAGGGTCAGACCATGGTGTCTGCGCTGGTCTTCAGCACTCTGCTGTGGCTCTCCCTCATCCTCGCACTCAGATTCTGCCTCAAACTGCTGCTCTCTTACCACCAATGGATGTTTGAACAACACGGCCGAGTTTCCAATGTCACTAAAGTCTGGGTGGTAAGCTCTGCATCTAAGTGGTATTGCAGCTCCCTCTGCTGGTTGCTCCGGTAGTTGTAACCCTAATGGTAACACTACACAGAAGAGGCTTTTCAAAGGGGGGGGCTATGATTCACGCAGTATAAAGATAATTTTTTTTGAACTTGTAACTCAATAAAATATGCCAAAATTCTTTTATTCGGAAGTGTCACAAATGTCTGTCTTCCTCTTTTTCTTTCAGACTCTGGTGAGGTTATTATCAAGCAGGAAGCCTCTTCTGTACAGTTATCAAACCTCTCTACCCCACCTGCCTGTTCCTACCATCAAAGACACACTGAGCAGAGTGAGTGGACATGAATTATCTACATACACAGTATCTATGACTCTGTACATAGCTTGATATTAGCACCTGCCAAATGCAAGTAGAGTTCAGCATTAGCATGTACCATAACCAATCTTACTAGCCACTTTGACACTTAGCATTATATCTTTATACAAATATAGGGCTGTCAAATCAGTGCATTGGGTTTAAATCTGTGTCACTGTACTCACAACAATGCTGAGTACATGCTCTGGTTACTGTAGGTGAAAACCAGTCAGCACAACCACTTCTGAGCTAGATGTTGGTACCCTCTCTTCTGTCATCCACACTCTCCAGTTAGGAGGGCTGTTTGCACTTGGTTTTAAATGCTGTAATAAACACCCCTGTCCTAAAACACCAGAGACTGTCTGAGGTTTGTTTTTACAGGCTTTGTGCAAAACTGCTATTTTCACATCACACAGATGACAAAAAATACATATTTACGTGAGTCATGCAGGCAAAACAAGAGTCTCATATATTCTAATATTAAGTTTCAGGTAGCCTGTATTAGGGCTATTATCATTTACAAACCATGTATCAACTGTGACTGATACATTGTACTCAGTTTAATTAAATTAAATTTAAATTATACTGTATGTGTGTGCACTGCATTTCCTGGTTTAAGGACTAAAAATCCAACTCATTTGCCAAAACAAATGTTGGCATTGTGCATCTCTGCAAACAACAGATTGTGTATCATGTGATGATTTCAAAAAGGAATAAAGTAGCAGAACGGAAATTTATGAACCACAGGGCCTGTTTTTGACTGATCCTCTGTTTTCCCTCCCTTCAGTACTTAAATTCAGTGCGCCCTCTGCTGACTGATCCAGATTTTAAACGAATGACTGAACTGGCCAACGACTTTGAGGCTAACCTGGGAAACCGCTTGCAACGCTACCTCAAACTCAAAGCCCTGTGGGCAACCAACTATGTAAGTATACTCCCTTACACACTAGAGCTGAAACAATTAGTTGAATGACTTAATCGATATAAAATTTATTTGCAACATTTTGTCAGTCAGCTCATTATTGAAATTATTTTAAAGCAGGATGTCACCAATTACCCAGTTTCAGCTCCAAGTTCTCTTTTAATGTCCTCAGTTTTCTTGAGGTTCTTAATGAAGTAAAATGAACACCTTTGGAGTGGGACTGTTGAAACAAAGAGTTTGAATATGTCACCTTGGCCTTTGGGAAAAAATACAAACTGCTAAACATTTTTTGATCATTTATCATTTATTTATTCCAAAAAAGTAGTTTTGGGACACATTTTCCATCTAAAAGCAAAATGTTAACACTTTAAGAGAACTGTTGATTCAACTTCATGATAGTTTTTTTTCTTCTTTTGTTTTTTGAGCATTCTTTTTATTGAATCTCCAGACAGAAAATAACAGTTCAGTATGATGTACAACTTACTTTCATAGTAGGTCTGGGATACCACATACTGCATTCAACTGACAGTGCATGAAAACACAAAGTCTGCCTCTTTGTGTACTCTCATATAATCTGAGTCAAGTTCAAATAGTTCAAAAGGGCTTGTTATTGCAGTTGCTGCCCTATCACCAAACTGATATCTTTACACATTGCCTGCCAAAAAATAAATTAATTACATTTCTTTACACTTCTTTACACTCCACTTTTTTTAGTCATCCAAGTTTATTCACAAGTTTTATAACTTAAAATAAAATTTTGACACAAAAGGTTTGTGCTTTTTGCATTCCAGAAGAGTTCTCTCAAACAACTAAAAGACACCTGAGGGATTAAGAGTGTTCATTTGTATGCATACATAGTGTCTGACCTGGATGTACTAATAAAAATCCTTGGTAGATCTTTTGTACGACGTTCTCAAGATTGATGTTTTAAAATTCCCGTTATCCCACAGATCATGCACTCTTTTTATGCCTGCTTTCTGCCATGCCTTAAAGTTGAATCCAGCACCCTCTGCTGTTAAATCTGTGTTATCCACCAATGTTTTTTTCTTAAGCTACTCCATGTATTTATATGTTGGTGATCAATAAATTGTCCTCAACAATAATTGGTAAAGGGAAAAGATGTTTTTAAAACTCTTGCCTCCATCTCAAGCCAAGGCATGTCAGTTTGTTCTGCAGACCAAAAAGAAACTATTCTGGCATATATTGTATTATGATACATAATTTCCAGTCTTGGGTAAATTCTACCCACCTTGATCTTGTGGGTGTTACAAAATATCTCATTTAATTTTGAGTTTCCTGTCAGCCAAAATTAAATTTGTCACAGCTTTATTAATGTCACGGATGTCATTTGTTCCAAACCACAAAATTGACACAGGAGAAGTTGTTTTAGAAAGAATCATCATCTTAATACAATAGATTCACCCAAAACAGAATATGGGGAAGTTGTGTTTAATCAAAAGATATGTATTTAATCTTAAGGCTGATTTAATTTGGGTTTTATTTTATTCCCAGATAATTGACTCCAGCCATATGGTTTGACAGAGGCAGAGGTTTATTGCTGCAGTTTCTTAGGTGCAAAACTTCTCACTTTTCATAACATTCTTGTAAATTAAATTAAATTGAATTTATTTTAAATACAAATAAAGGCACACACCACCTGATGCACCACCAATATCTCATCGTAATCTCATATCTAAAATTACTAAATTTTAAAATTTTTTTGCTATATTTTTTGAGAAAATAACTGTGGGTGTTTTTTTTGTTGTTGTTGTTTTGCTGTATTTGTAATGGATGTTCAACAGTGTGTTCCAAACATCCGTGACATTTCTTTTTCTTTTTTTTAGAATTTGAACGCTCAGTACAAGATTAAAAGTCTAAAGGAAGTGAATAGCTTTGTTATTTGTTTCACAAGGACAGAAGTACAAGTTGTCCTGTTTTTATTCCAGGTAAGCGACTGGTGGGAGGAGTACATCTACTTGAGGGGTAGAGGTCCCATAATGGTCAACAGTAACTACTATGGCATGGTAACCAGCAGCCTTTTTACACTACTCCTGCTTAGAATAAAATTGGCTGAGTCTTGTTGTATCTGTGTTTTATCTTTTTGCATCTTTTGAAATAAAGTTGTGTCAAAAGAGAGAAGTCTCTCTGTTCACTGTATTTTTCTCTACTTCCATTCTTGCCTTTGTCTTTTTTTCATTCAACGCTTTTTGATTTATTTCGTCTGCAGAAGCATAGACTTTAGAGTCTATTTCTGAATTTTTCTTTAAGACTTGTGTGTGTTATTTCCAGGACTTCCTATATGTTACCCCGACTGCAGTGCAGGCAGCCAGGGCAGGCAACACCATTACTGCCCTGCTGCTCTACCGCCGCAAAGTCAACCGTGAGGAACTCAAACCGGTAAGGAAGTGCACACTTCTGCAAAGATATGAGATGCAGTCAAACATCTGCGTGTGTGCGTGTGTGTGTGTGTGTGTGTTTGTCTGTGTGTCTTACTGTGTGCTTGCATGTGTCTTGTTGGAAGGATGCAAGGGGTTCAATTTCTCACTTATCTTACAAAATTATTTTTTTAGTGGATGTATGTGATACAAATATATTTAGAGCGTGAAAACGAGGTGTATTGTCATAACAGGGCTAAAATCAGCGCAAATAGTCCATAGGGAATATACACACAACAAACACAATTTCACAGATTAAGAGAAAATATTTGTTATAATAAACCTTGTTGATTATATTGTAGCATATTTTGAGCAATATCATGTGAGGGAGTGATGTTCATTATTTGTGCATGTACGTTTATCTGTATATTTCTATTTATTGTTTAACCATCCAAAGGTTAAAGCCCACTTTGTTTGGCTTTCTCTGTTAGCTTCACTTTTGTTCTTGTCCAATTTGTTGAGGCGAGATATGAGCAGACCAGCAAGTTTGCACAGAAATATCCTGGCTTCTTCCCTGACTCCTCCTCTCCCGACGACCATTCAAAATTTAACTCCAATATTATTTCCGCTAAAATGTGCATCTTAGCAGTGCAGTTTTTTACCATGTAGTATTTAGCTGGGGACTGACAGTTAAGCCCAAAATACAGCAGCGCCAACACTCATTAGGAAACCTGTTAAGTGCATTAAAACACAAGTTCAACATCTTTTCTCATCAAATTACTTAACTGGAACAATCTGTTGAATAATATAATATAATAATAATAGTATAACTACAGCTGTTCTGCGCTGCAAATATAAATTCAGCCATTAATGCCAAACAGAAATGCAGCACAGCTCTGTTGATGGAAATGTAGGTCCGACGGTTGGTTGAATCATCACTTTGATCCACTTTAAAAAAATCTCAACACTGTTGGATGAATTTTTCATAGATTTTTTTTTTTTGGCAGCTATATTCATGTACCCACAAAGATGATAACTCATATTTTTTTAGGTTCATCTTTAGGTCAGCGTTTTAAATTTCACAGACATGTTGTTTATCAAAAAAATGAAATACTTAAAAAAAAAAACATAATTAAGCTTTTGGTCATCTTTTTATTTAATATCTCATGTCAACATGCTTTATTGCATTATTTCATAAAATTTAAAAGAAGTTAAAAAAAAGAAACAAACACATAACAGGTTAAACATAAGATAGGTTACTTATGCATAAATATGTATCTGATCTCTTTTCTAGTCTTGGAAAGTTGCATTAAACTGAAAAAGCGTTACATTTAACAAGAAATATTAATTCTAGCTGTTTGTGTCTCTTTGTGTCAGAGTCGTGTTCCAGGCACTGTCATCCCTCT
>JAPZDZ010000009.1:20052826-20065267 GCA_029783805.1 Acanthurus tennentii
CAATAAATGTTTATCCTTTTCGGCCCGCGACCAAAAGTGTGCTTTGAGTTTTGGCCCCCTGTGCAATTGAGTTTGACCCCTGGTTTAGGGAAACAGGAGGCAGGAGTTCTATTGACTCTTTTGGACACAGTTGCTTACACCACAGCTGCTGGTGCAGTTAGTGAGTCTGTTGCATATTTTTGTAATGCCATCACCACACACTAGATCCCACAGATAGAGGTGGCTCCAGAACATCTGACAGCTGCTTTAAGAGGATAGAGTCCTAGTAGCCTGTCATAGGCGATGTCAAAGTACATATCATATTTATCCGACATTCTACTAGTAAAGTCAATGATGCGTTAAAGTCTTGAAAAGCTTGAGGATTTAATACACAAGACTTTTTGAGTATCAAAAGAGGATCAATTCTTAATCCGTTGAAAAGGTTAAAGGTATAATATACAGGATTCATGTAAAAGTAATCTCTCTAAGTGTACGCCGGTGTGTTTTTCTGCTGAGACACTGCCCTCTTCTTGTGGTACCCCCTCCCCCCTAAAAGCCAATGGCAGCCAAACAGCAAACACAGCAGCGAAGAAGCATAAACATAGTGCGGCGAAACTCAGCGGACCAAAGTCGTTTATAAACAGGAGTTGGCTGGTTTTCTGCTGGACAAATTAGTGCTGGCGATTAGCCTAGTCAGCCTGCTGATGTATGGACATATCTATTGCAACAAATGCAGTGTATATAACACACACACACCAAGTTCTACTTTCAAACAATGCCAATAAGTTAAAGCTTAATAATCTTTGTGATCCGTGGTGCTGACTGGCTTTCAATCATTTTCTGTCTAGCACACAAGCCACTGTGGTTAAAACAGGTTACCACATTGGTGAGAAAAGCTGATTGTCTGTCTGAGACCAAAGTTACACTCCTCTGTAGTCCCTCAGTAGGATGCTGCAGATGGGTGTATGTGTCAGGAGCAGAAGGCGTGTGGTTCTGCTGTTGTTCGGCTCGGGTGGAGTTCGGCTAGGGGCTGATTTTGAACTCTGTGTGTCGACTGGAAAATCCTACATATTTTGCTTTTGAGCAAATCATGTTCAAACAGTCTTTACCAGATTGGACTTCTACTTTTTCTATTAAAAACACATGAACTTACATCAGCCTAAAGCCCTTTTTTCCCTGTCCTCCTACTCTCTATGTCAGCACCACAGAATAAAGCAGTCCTCACACAGAATAACAGATTTTAGACTAATCACTCTAACCTACTGTCATAAAGTGTGAGGAGAAGCTCATGGTGAGACATCTTAGCTTGAGTGTAGGCCCAGAACAAGAACCCTCACAGTCTGCAAACTTGCGTCGCACTCCAGTTTTTCCTTGGGGTGTTTAGCTGGTCTGGCTTAGTGGTCAGAAAGTGCAGTGGACAGTGATTGTCCAGATCATTTACTGCTATTAATCCAAACCCCACACAAATTATTTGTGTTTTTCCTGGTTAAACAAAGGTTAAAAAATAAAAAACACAAATTCAGAGTTACAGCCCTGCCTCTCACACTCACAGCCAGAGGAGCAGTAGGTCACAGGATAGAAAATTTAGCCTCAAACAAGCCTCAGATAGTTATGTAAACATTTAATTTGTATACAAGAGGTTTTCTGCTGAGCCAGACACAAACAGCACAGTCTGTCTTACACAGTTATGTACTGTTTTAACATTCTTCTTTCCTTCCATGCTTTATGCTCTTTTAGAGGGACAATGTGAACACAAAACTGTAACATTGTCTATAAAATATACTAGTTGGTGTTTGCATGTGTTTACATGAGTGTGTCTCTTGCCTTCTCCAGTTCACTCTGGCCACGGATGCCTTTCAGTTGGGCTACACTGAAGATGGACACTGTAAGGGTGAAGTGGACCGCTCATTACCCCATCCACAGAGGCTTGTCTGGGAAATTCCATCAGAGGTAGCACACTCTGCATGATGTGTGTGTATGTGTGTGCCTGAAACACTCTGTTCTCACTCTCTGTTGTTATTTCCCTTTTCTCAGGCCCAGACAGACACAGTTTCAATTGAGTTCACATTATACTTGTTTGAAAGGCCTGATTGTATTCCTTTATCATCTTGTAACCACAAGTCGTGGGAGTAACTTAAAGAATGTTATTTTTTTTAAGTTTTGAGATGAGAAGATAAAACACTCTTTTCTGTCACGTAGAATGTCATGCAGCTGCATGTGTACAAGGAAATTACCAATTTTCCCTGTTTAATCTTTAGCTAGGAAGCAGCACGTGCAGTTTCAGTTGTCCAACTCAAAAAAATTTAAAAAACATTTCCTAGAAAGGCATGTGAGATCCAACCATTCAGCTTACAGATAGTTAACTCTTTAATATGCCACATTTACTACCACATAATAAACACTCAATTTGATGTCGATAAACTATACAAGGCATAATGTACAAGTGTTAAAACAAACATCCCATACATTAAATCGAAGAGATTTTTAAAGAGTATGTTGCAATATTTTCCTTGAAATTTGACAGAAATTAACTGATTTATCAGAGATTACAGAACTTAAAATGTCTTCTGGGAGGAGGGAAAACACATAATTGACCTATAAAATTCATCATGGCTACATTTCATTTATTTATGCCACTGGCCATGGAGCCCTGAAGCTGGCTGGGTTAAAGGTATATTATTACGTTCTGGTTAAATAATAATGCAGTGAACTCCTTGTTTTTTGCAAGAGATAAGTTTGCAATTTACTTTATTTTTTCTATTCTTTATATACTGAAGGCCTGCACCTTTTTAGGCGTACGCTCCCTGCAAATTATTCTTCACGCTCATACTGTCTACCATTGAACAGGTCTGTGTGCACTTTGTAAAAGGTTTACATGATCAGTTGAGCTGTGATAGTGTGACAGTATGACACATAAACCTGCTTGCATGGCATGATCTCCTAATTTTGTAGCCACAGTATCAAACATAGCTGCAATGTGGCAAAAAATACAGTAACCCCTGCACACACCGTTAGGTAAGAGTTGGAGCAGTTTTATGCTTTGTAATCCTATAGGTTTAAGTTCCCATATATATAAAAATAATGTTTAAAGGCCTTTAGGAAGTGCCAAATTCATTTTCTCAGTGACCAGATATAATCTGTCCTTAAGTTGAAAAAAAAGGTTCTCCTACACAGCAAAAAAAGGAGAAGTCCAACTGTGTGACAAAACTTTTACGTCACTACATCCCAGTTGTAAAATGAGTTAAAAACTGAAAGTTTCTGACAGAGGGATTTTTGAAATGATACTCTTCCTGATGGTGATCTAGAGGAGGAAAGGAGGAACACACCATCCAGCTGCAATAGATCAGGGACAATGACAAACCCCAGCATTGACTCAACTACAGAGTGTGACATTTCCTTTCAGGTCAGTTGATAATGAGGGCTTTCTTAAAACAACTGGTCAGTCAGTGAGCCAGTTTGCTTGTTATTAGACACAAAAAAATATATGAAATATAAGTAGTGGTTAATGACATTGTAAACTTAACACTAAATGATTTAGTGCACTTTCCCATCTCGAGAAAGTGGGGGATCCAAGGAGTGCAGTATTATGACTGTGTCAGAGGAAAATTTTCCACAGTGATAAGTTGCACTTGGTACATGTCAATTTACACCAGCAAAAATTCAGTGACAAAAGTGGCTTAAGCTGCTGCCCCTTTGTCCTCTTCAACTGAAATAACCTCTCTGTACAAATAAATGAATATATTTTTATTTTACTATATTTTATTTAACCCACTCTTAACCGGGTTGGTCTATAAATAACAAGAAAAACACAGGACAAGGAAAAGTTTATACTTAAATATCTAATTACTTAAAATACTGGCAGACTTATACAAGTACCAACCAAACATTATCTGAAGCTATTAGCTGCCATCACTTCTGCTACCATTGTTGTGATTATTTTCATTGAAGGATTGAAATTGCACCACATAAAGTAAAAATTGCACTCACCCAATGTAATAACCAGCAACACAATACTGGGCATTTGTATGGTTTTGGTTCCTGCCCCTGTCACACACTAATGGACGTACTCTGCTATGTATGTGCACTAGAGATAGAGAATTTACATTAAACTAACATGCAGTTGCTAAAACACTGTAGAGAAAACTGGTTGTCACACCCACCTTCTTTCTACTGAAGTTTGTCTACCTGTCTGTTCCTGTGTTGTGTAGCTGATGAACTCCTGTTTTTTTTTTAAATCCAACCTGAAAGTTATAGGCTGAAGTACTCAGAGTAAATTGATTAATTTGCAACAGTAGACTGTCTCTCATCCCACCGTATGTTTCTGAAGGAAGCATTTTTAACTTTTGTGGTCCTTCTCAGTGCACTCAGTGTATAGTAACGTAGACAGATTATTGGGCAGTAAATCATATACTTAAATGCTGGCAGGTATACATTGCTGTCTTATGTAGCATAGTATTTTTAATAAAAAAAATACTTTGCTAACACAAGCTCTAGGTATAATACAGTTTTATTTCTTACTACTCTCCCTCTGATGTGAAGCTTTTTGATATTTCTGCTGTGCTAGAGGATAGCTATGTTATTTTATATATATCATTAAGTTATCTGGGTGTTAGAAGAGAGAGGAAAACAACAGAAGGATCTGAGAGTGCAATGTTTACAGATAGTTTGTTGGAATATGTAGACCTCATAAGTAGGTCAGCTTTGCTCACAATGAGACCACAGCCTCTGCTGATATTGCTTGTCCACTTTTAAAATATTCCCTTTCTAACAAACCATTCCACTTAAGCTTAATCTGGGTAATAATTTACAAAGGTTGTTATCCAAAAGTTGTGCTCTAAGATTTAGATGTGTTAGTTTAGAGTTCTAGCATTTAAATTGTATTGTAGCAATTCATGTCTTTTGTTATTAGTTTTATGGTCTGAGAGTCATTGTAAACGATGATATTGAATTGGGAAGAATCAGTTTCCTTTTAGAACCTTAAAGTTCACAGCAGCTTAAAGTTAACTTAACCATAGACAAGCATAAGAACTATACCAAGTACTTTTTTTTTTTTTTAAATGAACTATAGTGATACAGTATTTAGGTCTATAAACCTCTCTTTTACATTTCTGTTGTCCCTTTTTAATTCGGAGCAGTGTCCCTGAAACAACAGCGGTTCACAGCAAAAAAGTACTTGTAGTTTGGGCTGGCTGGCTTTGGTCAATCTGGAACTTTATCTTTTCCTCTCAGCTCAACTTCTTTTGACATCCTGATTTTAAAAAAGCCGAACATTTGCGTCATCTCCAGCAGCTATTCTAACAAATAAAGGAAACTGCTGACAAGGTTTCTGGTCTTATAAACCACAGTTGGTGATGGCAGTTTATTGCATTGTACTTAAAGGTGAAAATACATTAAATATATTTATAATGCGGTCACCTTTGTTGTCAGTATGTAAATAATACTGCATGGGATTGTTCAAGCAATGCAAATGTATTTCTTTGTCCAATACAACACCACCATCTCAAGTGGCTTCAAATATTGCCTGTGATGTTAAACTTCCCCTTAATTTACTCTCACTATCACCAATGATAGCTTTAGATTCAGTTCAGGGACAAAAGATATACAGATACATAAAGAATGTAATGCAGCAGAATGCAAGTAAATATTAACAAAGTATATAAAATTAGCACAGAATAAGAAACTGTAGAACAATTAAAGCCTAAGCAAAGTAACTGTAGTGTGCTTAGTAGCAACGAAGTATAGCTTACAGAATTTAAGAGTAAAGGTAAATTTTTAAAGCTCTTACATGGTTCAATGGTATACAGTAAAACTTAGTCAAGTGGACATGGTGCAAATTGTGCAAGATGAAATATCAACTTTAGTTATGGCTCAGATAAAACATTAAAATATCCTAAAAGGTGTGTAAATGCAGGGTATGTGTGACTGTAGCAGAGCTTGAGTCCATTACTGAGAATGCACCACTGTTTGACCAGGAGGTGGAGCAGAGAATGTGGGGTGTTTTCCATTTGACAGTTTTTGCAGCATCCTCCTCTCCACCACCAGTTCTAATTGCTACAGGGAAGTTCCCTGAAAGAAAAAGCCTTTGGAATCAGTCTTAGTTTTTGTTGTTGGCTCTGATGTCACTGCCCCATGAATAGTTCAAACACAGGGTTGTGTAAGCACTTTGACATTTAATGGGTAAGGGCATACATAATTTTTATTCAAGACTAATGTAAGATAACTTGAAACGAATATGAATATTCTGTGTAATTTTCACTGCACCAGGATAATTTCGATAGCGAACAATTGATGAATAACCAAAGTCTACAACCTCATCTTGTGTGTGACTTCAAAGTGAATAAGCCTCCTCTTATCAACTGATAATAAGATTCAGTCTTCCAATGAGAAGCTGTTGTTTTTTCTGTGTTTGTTGTGTGAATGTGTTCTGAATGTCTTCAGTTCAGTTTAGGTATGGACCAGTAACAATGTCAGTGATGTTCTACTACTCTTGCATGCTGTGAACTATGAGGTAAATTTCTATGGCAAAAGTCCCTAAGTTCTCACTACTGTGGTATGCAAGCTATTAGTCTTTAGAAAACGACAGCTCTGTGAAGGGGAGAGGTAGGGATTTTCCCCATGTGGTTTCTCTGAGTTGGCTGCCTGACAATTTCATGCTTAAAAAACCTACAACAAAACGGAAAAGGAAACAGCAGGATGAACGCTTTGAAACCAGTACATCAAGGGTAGTTTTGCTATGATTCATAGTCTATTTTCTGCTTAGTTAATTCTTTCCCCTCATTATGTTGAAGTGTCTGTACCGCATATACTGCTGTTACTGTACTTCTAACTTTTTAAAAATTTACTCACCTTCTGCCTTTTATTCTATTATAATGTATCCATTTCATCTTTCTATCTACATTCTATCAACAGTATGATTTAAAGCGTTATTTATTTGTGGGGACCTTACTGTGTGTAGTCCAGTAAGACTTATACTCTTTCTCCTGCCGAATTTTTATACTGAAGTCTGAGCTTTTTTCCCTAAAGAAACTTATTAACTAACTCCTGCGCTGCAAGTCTCAGATTATTTCCCGTCTCTGACTGGCTGGTTTAAGGCTAACCTATGACCGGCTCTCTTCTGCCTCTTATTTCTGCCTCCAGAATTTCTCCTCTGGGGCAGAGTGATCATAAGCTCTGCTGCTATCCCAAATTGCAATGCATCGTATGCAAAGGTCCATTATCTACTTATGCATGCACGCATATCCTTCCTTCCTTCCTTCCTACTTTTCATCCTTAAGTAAGGATGACTCTGCTAAAGCTGACTCCGATGCCAATAAGACATTTCTCCATAAAGATTTGCTGATTTGAGAGAATTTAAATTTTCTGCTCCTCACTGAAACCTGACAGCAGTATGTGGAACATCCTCTCGTCAAAGAAATTTTTCCTTCTAGTTGTAGCTCCATCTGTGCAACAGGGCTGTCGGGCTGGGGTGGAGGTCCTGCAATGATTATTTTAAATCACTGCTTGATTGCTGATTGATTGGCCTGCACTGAAACTTTCCCCTTGTTTGAAGTTAAGACACTAAATAAGACTAAATTCAGCCAGCTGAAGCCTTTTAATTGTATTTTCATCTGTTTTTCTCCTCGCCCATATGGCCCTGTCCTGAATGATTTTGCTGAGTTTTTATCTTCTGTTATGAAAGAGACATCATGTGTAATCGCATCTTTACAATAACTTAATATGTAATCTTGCGGCTTTGCGGTAACCGTGTTAATTGTTTTTGGTCTGAACACACCGTTAGAGACAATTTGTCTTTGTGTTATTTAATATGATAAAGAAAATATTTGCAGAGTAATCAGGCTTCAGCTAAAAGGACAGAGTGCACACAGCAAAAACTCTGGACATCTGAGGAATCTTACAGTGTGACACGTACACACTGTGACACGAACACACTGTGACACGTACACACTGTAACCAAAAAATGTGGCAAAAGTTACATACTAACGTTGATGGCTTCTGCTGTATACTGTTAGTAAAAAAATTTGTTGCTTAATCATTGTCATACATCACAGTAGAAAGATACATAGTCATATATATTCATTAAAAAATTAATTTACTGATAAATTTGCCATAACTACCTCCAAGGCTACTTACGAATGAGATCATTGAATCTTTCAATTTTACTCAACATGTCATTTTCCCCACACATAGTTGTAGATTTTTTTGTTTTTAAATTGAGGGGTTAAATTGAGATTGGATCTGCCTCTGTTTTGTAATGTTTTTTACTTGGATCAGTTGTCGTATAAGCAATTGTATTGCAGGCACATTATCAATCACAGCACAGCTGATAATTTTACTGCCTTATTTTACCTTGGTGTGCTTCCTAAGTGCAATGACGTGGAGACATTGGTCCAGTCCTTGAATGAACAGTGCTCCTCTTTACTGTAAATTGTGGCTCATTTTAAAAGCAGACATGTCACCTCTGTCAAGTCATCAACTTGAATTAATGATTCTATTCATAGTTTCAGGTCAAACTGTTGACCTGTTTAATTGTTTTGTGGAGAAATACAGTGACATCAGAGCAGGTACTCCCCCATCATCCAACCGTTATCTTACTGATGTTTCCCACTCCACCATCCTTAACTTCCTTACCCATTTCCTTAGAGAACATCTAAAAAGGGTTGTACCAAATTAAGCCTTCATCTGGCCCCATTCACAATCTTTCCTTATTTTTAAATGTTTTTAATTCAAATAGCCCCAATATTTGAACCTTTGTTGTTGTCTCCTTATCAACTGGCTCTGTCCCTAGCGATTTTAAACACACTATGATTCAGCCTGTTGCAAAAAACAAACTTAGATTTCATCCTTCTGATTAATTAAAGGCCTGTTTTCAAGCTGCTGTTTATGTCCAGACTGTTAAAAAAAAGTAGCCAAAAATCTTATAGATGTTTTGGAGACAAACAATCTTTTTGACCCCTTCAATCAGGTTTAGGCTGCATTCAAGTCAAACAGCACTACTTTAAGTCTCAAACCACATTATGATGGCTGTAGATGATGGGAAATATTCATTTATAATGTTGCTTGACCTTGGCTCTGCTTTTGACACTGTTAGCATGACAGCCTTTTACGTAGATTATACTAGCTACTGGGTGTCTCTGGGAGTACCCTGGATTTGTTTGGTTCTTATTTTGCCTACGAGGATTTTTTTTAGGCTTTGTGAGTCAGTTCGTCTCCGATACCATGCCTCTGTCATGGGGTGTTCAATGGTGCTCTTTCCTGGGTTCTTCTTTTGTTTCTTTTCTTTTAATGAAAACTTTCCATAGGGTTCCAGGACTGTCAATGTGCCTCTGACAAAGATTTCAATTAACTGCAGTTTGAGTTCTGGGCTTAAGGTCATGAAAACAAAGCCCCTTGTGTTTGCCGAACCAGAATGGCTGGTATAAGGAAGACAAGTATTAATATCTTTGTTTAATACTTTGGTTAATGACCAAATACACGCAAATTAAATGACACTCCCATCATCCTTAAATGGATTTTGTGTTTACTACTAAGAAGTAAGTGTAAGCATGGTAACACTATAAACAAAGATGGTGAAAAAATATAAATATTGCACCTGCCATGCCATATTATATGTTGGTATGTGTTGTGAAATTCCGAAAGATCACAAAATATGTTCTTTAATAGTTTATAAAACCTTTTCAAAGGGTCCCAGCTCCTATATAGTATGTGTGCTCAAAAGGCTCTTTTCAGAAAGGAGCAAGTACAGTTGTTTGTTGCATTTATGTAAGGAAAGAGAGGATGTCTTTAAGCGTGAGAGAGACTTATGGCACAGGGTGTGTAAGAAAGCTTAGAGTGACTTGCTCGCAGTGCAGATGGATGAGCCAGCAATGCAGAGTGAAACTAAGATCAATTTTGAAGATTAAGTTCTGCACCAGAGCACTCAATAATCTAAGTTCACAGTAAGTTTATTTTATGGGTTTATACTAAATTCCCATACACATGTTAACACTATCAGTTTGAGAATATAAGTAAGGGCATTTTGGTGTGAGCATGTAAGATACCTTACCTTACCTTAGCATGAAGAGGTACCTATACCCTGTACCAAAAATATTTAAATATTGCAAAATTCTCATTTTGTCCTATATCTGCATTTTCTCACAGTATAACACTTATCTATAGATAAAGCAAAAAAATGCCAATATTCTTGGATGTGAAGAGCCCCAGCCAAGATTTTGTACTGTGATTATCTCCTGATTCTTGTAGTTTTATGTCAAAGTTTGTTCTAGTGCTAAAGGAGAAGAAATGACGCTGCAGTTGGTCTTGACACTGCATTCATTGACATCTCCCTCCATTTTAAACAAGGAATTAAAACTTGTGATTGTTTGAAATGTAAAATTGGATTTGAATTTGATAGAAACGGATGGGCGGGTGGTCTTTTGAACGGGACTCCCTGTTTATATGACTGTTTCCTGTAGCTGTCAGACTCCTCATACAGCAAGAAAAGTCAACTGTTCTCCTCTGTTTGTGTGTGTGTCCAGATTTTGTTGGCAGCTTTAACTAGAATCTGGGGTGCAGCATGAGATGTGAATTAGCCTGCATGTCTCAACATTGGCCAGCTTTGGATGAGGCTTACGCTGCAGCAGGGAATGCCATTTTGGAAACAGTGAGATGTCTGGCACAGGGATATGACAGACTTATATATGTAGGTGTGAAGGAATAAGGGATGAATGAACCCTTATTTTACAGAATTCTCAGTAATGCTAGACAAGGAGTGAAAGCATGTGTCAGTGTAAATGTCAGTGATGAAACTCAGTTAACCAGTGAATACATAAACAACACTACAAGTCTCCAGTCATGCTTTTAGCTTTGTAAGGTTGAATTTAGGAGAAGTGGTGCTATGAACCAAATAGTTAGCATGCCTTTGTGCTAGCAGTGACACAAGAGTTTCACTTCCTCGGTCTGTCTGTTCACAACTCTAAACTGGTGTTTAAGGGGAATCCCTGCATTAACATTTGACATAATTGTGCCCCTGTAGGCATTTTGCCAAAATTCTGTACCATTATGATTCTTTTTTAAATTGTTGTTTGCTGACTTGTTCAATTCTTGTTGTCGGCCGTATAGTGTACATTTGATCCAGGCTTGTAATGAATTATAGATTCATTACTGAGACATTTGGACTTTTTTAAAAAAGAAAAAAAAAGAAAGGAGCACTCAGTACTGTTTGTTTTTTCACATATTTTGAGGCTGATTAAGTTTGTAAATCTCTGGTAAATGTCTATCAAAAATCTTTTGTTGGAAACTCAGACAGTTCCTCAGGTTCTTTTCAATTTCTGATTACTATCAGTATGTCAGCAAATTGCTTGCAGTAATTCACTGAGATTCAAAAATTTCAAAAACCTCAGGCTGGTGATGAAAGAAAAGTTGTGTGCTCAACAAAGTATTTTTGATGTAGCATCAGGAGATTAGGAATTATTGTGCAAAATTCTATGGAAATAGATCCAGTAGCTGTTAAGATATTTCAGTGTGCACTGAGACAAATGTTGTAGTCACGCCAGCTCCCACACAAACTAAGGTTCACGCTTCAGACACAGAAGAGTCTCCTTTTTTGTGACTGATAGTGCTTATCTAACAAATGGAGGCCTATTTAAGAAAGAACAAGATCAAACGTTTTGAAATGTGAGGCTTTAAGGTCATATAGAGTTGGATCTTGGCAAGTTCATAGTCCCAAGAAGTGATATAATCTCTCCCTTTTCCAGTTTTAAAGTCCCTTTTTTTCTCTGTGTCACTCAGGTCCAGGCTCAAGCGAGCAGTTCTTTGGCTGTTGCCCAAGCGCTTGCAGATGATGTGGACTGCCATGTGTTTCCCTTCAAAGAGTTTGGAAAAGGAAGGATCAAGAAACTACGCATCAGCCCTGATGCATTCATACAGATCGCCTTACAGTTGGCATACTACAGGGTAACACTTTGACAGACACATACACGCAAAACATACACACTATGGTTTGCAGAAGGAATTGGTGTTGCACCCAATTATATATTTGTTTTCTTGAAAACTCAATAATATTTGCACTTGCACCTGGTTTAAAATGTAATAAAATTGCTTATACTAATAATTTATAGTTATTTCATGTTTGGAAAGGTAAACTCTATACTTATGTGCAAAGTAAAGTTATCAAACAATGTTATCAAAGATGCACTTAGCTTGAATCTTCATTGATTAGTTATGAGTCACTCATTAGGTTAGAACTAAGAAGTTAGTCAGGATTGTGTAATGCATTGTTGGACAAGTCATTATATTCTTGAGTTTTATTAAATTTTTAATAAGGTTGATTTATTCAATTTTCAGTAATTTTTGACATGATTGAGTATGTCATACTTAAATTTTAAAATTGTGAGGGAATGCAAAAACTTTTTATGCATTTGCAAATGAGGAGCCACTCCCACACCTCAGCATGCCAGGTTCGATTCAAGGCTGGACCCTTTGCTG
>JAPZDZ010000009.1:20081308-20104461 GCA_029783805.1 Acanthurus tennentii
GCACTGTAGCACTTTCCTCAGTCTGAAACCTCAGTTTTATGTATTGCTTTTATGTACTTTTTATGGCTTTGTTGTAAGATCAGGTAGATGATGAATCAAATGATAGGCCAGTGTTTCCCAAGGTTTCACTGTGCTGACACAAGACAAAAATGCAAGTTCCAACCAAAGATGAATGACTCAGTGAAGTTTTTTTTTTTCATAGCTTCAGTGAAAATTAGCAGCTGTGTGTGCTGGATTCTAGATGCTGAGTTGGTGGAAAAAAGGAAGAAATTTGTTCATTTTTGACACACCTGCTGTCAAGAGAGAACAATTTAGATCAGACTTGGAAAGTGAATCACCAATTTTTATTTATTTATTTATTTTTCAGTTTGTCTGTCAGAGCTTCCCAAGTGGATGCCATGAGGATCTTCCCATGACGGCAGCATGGTGGAGCTGTACTAGCTTACAAACACTTAGGTTATGAATTTTTGGCACAGTGCCATCTAGTTATATTGTTTTAAAATGGCAAGTTTTCCATTGTCACAGGCCACATTCTTTTCGTTACAAGTTTCAACTCAACTCATCATAAATCTTTGGCATAAACTCACCCAATCAGCTTCCAAGAACATCCTTAGGAGTCAGGACCCCCAACCCCACCCCACCGCACCCCAAAAGAATTTCCTGAAGGCACTTCCCAGTCTTCTTGAACTTTATATTTATTTATTTATTTTTTTATAAGTGGTCTGTTATTGTTAGTTTGCCGATACCGACCCTCCGTGTGTGGGTGGGTTCAAAGACAGGACACAAGCAAGCAGTACATTACTCTTGTATATTTATAGTTGTTTTATTTAGCTTTCTGTGCACTCAGCTCAGCATCCTCATGACATTGTCATGACATTGTCATGAAATGTAATAAGAAATTGTGTAGGTAGGCATGAGCTGTACATTATTTTTGTGACAATCCGCAAAACTTCTTAATGCAAAACCTGTGTCTACATCATGTGGCACATAGATGAAATTTGGTGACTATTTTTGTGATAGTCAGCACTACTCCATCACAAGAACAGCAAGTTAAGGCTGAACACTGGCACAAATATTGAAGAAGGGTAGTAGTGGAATGGCAGAAATGGTACCGGACACTGTTCCAGCATTTCTTGAAAATTCCTGCCACAAACACATGCATCATTCAAAAAGAAGTGGAATCAGTGAAACAACAAGAAACAATGAACCATGAGGGTCCAGTCAGGACCGGACTGCATAGCTGTGTGGTGTGCCACAGGAGACGCCAACCAGGCCAACAGTCCTGGTGTGGTCATGTGCCTGCTCCGTGCAACGCCGAATCCATGTTGGAAGACCTGTATCCTGTGTTGGATAAACAAAGGAGGAAGACCATGTTGGAAGACCTGTATCCTGTGTTGGATAAACAAAGGAGGAAGACCAAACTTTTCATGTTAACAGAGGAAATGTGATGTTCTCCTTTGGAGAGGAGTGGCACTGACACAACGATGGTAACAAAACATGGCAAAAGGCTGAAAAAAGATAAAACAGGGTGTGAAAAAATACTTGCTAGTCACTTAATTCTCCATTTGAATGGACAAGCTGAACCCTTTTGTTGTATTACCCTAATCAAAGACCCTGTGATACAATTTTCAGTGTGAATATGCTGTAAATGGTGCAGTGACAAATAAATACTACAAAAAATTCTCATTTTTCCCCTCAGCTGTTCATTTGCTACACTCTGAAAAGGGGATTTGAGTATAAACTGTTGTGCAGGCCAATCTGTAAACAACTTTTTTTGGTAATTTGTTGTAAGGAGCAATTATTCTTCCCACAGCCAACTGGAACTATAGATATTTAGATGGCCATTTCAAATGTCCAGAATAAAGGAGCAAAAGAAGGTGTGCTTGCATGACACATACCTAAGTTAACTATATCACCGAAAGTAAACAAAAAAATTAAAACATGAAGTCACAATGGGTAAAGCTGTTTTTATCACACATTCTGCAGGTATTTTTGTAGCTGAACTTGTGCTGAATACAGAAATGTCACATGACTTTGAACTTGCTGCTCACATTTGATTAAGTTAACAACACGAACGCATGCCAAGCATTCAGTAGTCTGGTTTCCATCGCAATGTGAAGCAAACTTTTGAAAGGTCAAAAATTAGCTTGTACTGGACATATCTAATAGTGTCAGGAGACAAAGAGAGCAATGCAGAGCTGACGATGTATATGTTGTTGTTGCTACCAGCTACTTTGTTCTACACTATGGGGAAACCTGAAAGATGTCAGCATAAAGGTTGGCTACCACAACTTATTCGGTAAATGTGTTTCCATCATTTGCACATTAACTTTCTTTTTTTCAGAAGTGAGAAACCACCTAAAGCGAAAAAAACTTCTTTTGTGAATTAGAGATAATTTCTTTTTAATTTTGGGCTTTCCCAAAGCAATACTGCAAAATGTGCATAAAGGCAGGGTGATGGAATACCAGCAAGTGTCCCCAGGAAGCAAAGTGGTTACTTTATTATTCAGTCATACTAATGTGTGCAGGTATGAACACAGTCAGTAGTTATACACTGGTTACACTCTTGTTTTAATGGAAATTGAACACCTGGCCTTTTCTCCTTGTTATTTTTACCTCTATTTGGGGGAATGAAACAGTAACAGGTGAACCATCTATAAAAGAGACTTTTTAAAATTATTGTGCAGTGGATTTGAATACTGCCAGAAAACAGTGGTTTCTATAGATTTTAAACAGTAGCCCTTATATTATTCAGCAAGTCTGCAAAGGCATGTTTAAGCGCCCTCCACCATCACTGTGGTACAAACAAAACAAAAAGAACATCCACCTGCATTGTGCTTTTTCCCTCAAGAAATGTGGTCTTAGCTTTACACTTGTAGTGGCCCTGTCACGGCCCTGGCTGTGTCTCTACTATCTCTGTTTTTTCCTTGTCCTCTGTTGTCTGTCTGTCTCCGTGCGTCTGCTGTGGGCATGGCATCTCCCTCACTCTCCTGGGTTCCTGATCATATTCATTCAACTCACCTGCTCCCTGCTGCTCACCTGAAATCCACCCACTAATCAACCCTGCAGTTTAAAACACCAGCTCTCCTCTCCAGTCCTTGCCCGATCGTTCAGTCGGTTAATTTGATACAGACCAACTTTTCAGGCCACTTGAACTGTGTATTCAAGCAGAGATTTGCTTGCTTGTGCTTTGTTGAGGAATCTAATCCTGTTTTCTTTCCTATTACAGGACCACTACCTGCCTATCTACCTGCCTGCCTACCTGTCCCTCTGCCACGCTTTAAGCCAGCCGAACCTTTCCAACCCTGTTTGCTTCCCTGCCATCTACCCACTCCCCTCTACCCATGTCTCCCAGATTTTTACCCTCCAACCACAACCATTATTCTTACAATAAAACCCCCATTTTGCGGCTCTGTTTTGTGTGTCTGTGTTCAGCGTTTGGGTCCTCCTTGATTGATTGCAACAGTAACATTCATGTCCCTTTGGAGCAAATCTGTTTTCTGTGTGTTTTTTGCATAAATCCAAAAGTCTTTGATTTGGAAAAGGGCAAATCAAAACAAAGGACAACTGTTTCAGACAATGATCCTTTTTTCCAATGGACGTTATGCTGATGACGTTGGCAAACAATTTATAACAGTGATGCTGCTAATGGACATCAGACTGCATTTTGAGCTCTTGACCATGATAAAAGCTTTTCAGACCACTGGTGAGATAAAAAAAAAGAAAAAAACTCACCATATAAATGAAAGTGGAAAATGTGGCAGAGACATTTGGATCTTATACAGCATTACATTTAGGAGCTGATCGAGACTGTACTAAAATCACACCCTTAAAACAAATTTCTGTGTTACTTTATTTCTCTCTGAAAAGTCCTTTGTGGCCCTATTTATGTAGGAAAAGAATTTGACAGCAAAATGGACCATTTCAGAGATCAGCATCTAGAGGTTTGGGACCCCTAGATGTAAGTCCTTGCTTATAGACTACACAAAGACATTTGAAGGTCATAAATACCATTGTGAGTGACTATTCACCAAATGTACTTTTGTTGTATGCTGACGACACACTTTTTTTTATCTAAGTAAATTAGTGTGTTATTTCCAATATATAATGAAAGTACCATTAGGCTATAAAACAAACATGCAGATCATGTGTTAAGATCCAGGACCTTGTGATAAATATTATTTAGACAGCAATGAATCGAGAAAGAAAACATTATTTTACACTGAGAGGGATATTGTTTCTCTTATTTGAACTTATATTGATTAACTAATTCTTCCCTTTCTTGAAAACAGTGTTTACAAAATGCATGTTGAGATCTAAAGATACAAGACATCTACATCATCATCTAAAGCACAGAACAACACCTCTATCAGAATTCCTCACATTTTGTCCACTACACCTCTTGCACTACATTTATAAATAAAACTGAAGAAACTTTCATATATATTAATTATTGGCTCAATGTCTTAATTTATTGAGGTGGACAAAGTAGAAGCTCATTAAGTATGCATCATAATCTTTTCTAAATGTCAATGTCTAAAAGATTAAACCTTTTCCCCTTGAGAAGTCACAGAGTGAAATATTAAATATTACATGCAACCTGTTAGAACCTGATTCATGACACCATCTAGAGCAAGTCACAAATCTCTGCAGACACATATTGTGCTAATGTGAAGACCATAGGCCTTGTTGCAGAGTCTTTGCTGGCTGGTCTTTTTTTTCTTTGTTTGCAGATTTATCCCAATCATCTGACTCTGCCAAACTTAATGAAGGTTTGGGCTGACGTGCACAAGAGTCTTAAAAGTTTGAGGTTTGGTTGATGTTACTGATGGTTTGAGCAGCTCTTACATTTTCCCCACACTCAACACCCACACTTTGCCATTGATTGATGACTTAATATTTAGTTTGCCTATATTAAGTTACTTTTAATGCATCTATGGCTTATGTAAATGTTTTTTTTATGGTCCTTCCTTCTTTGTAATGTTCCTGAATAAGTATGTGCTTCTCCTTCCCTAATTTCTTCCTCTAAATCAATTGGGCTTAACACTAAGATCATGTATTTAGCGTGAGGACATGAAACGGAATTTCAAGCAGAACCATTTTAAACTCAAAGGGTATTCATTAGATCCACAAAAGAGTCTTATTACTGAGAGAAGAACTATTCTTTTGAAAAATGTAGGAATAGACACAAAAGCAAGAATTTATCACGAACTTAGTAGAAAAGCTGTTCAGATTGAGAATAGTGTACTGACAATTGGGACATTCTTTGGGGTGAGATCAGAGGTGGCAATGCAGTCAAATGCCTTAAGCAAGCTGATGCCAGAACTGACTTCTGTTGTAAACAGGGGCAGTGAAAGGGCACACAGTGACCATTGGTAATATATAAATAATGACAATAAACAAATGTAGAGATCTGTCCAAGGCCACCATCGAGGGCTACGGTAACAATGAAGTAATTAGTTTAGAATGCAGTTTGATTTTTGGTTTCTGCTATCCAAATTTTTTTGGTGAGCTTGATCGAGATACTGAACCTAAAACTTCTCCCACAGTTTTTGTACCAGGGGCTTTTGGAAAAAACCTTACAAAGTTGAATGACGGTTCTCATGCTTGGTAGGGAAGGTTTCTGTTTCTTCATTTACAGTCAGTTATGATATCACTTATATCAGACAGAATCATAAACTTGTTACTCACTCTTTCAGTCCTCTTTTTAATCCTTCAATTGAATTTAGAGCATACTGGCAGTTGGACTTCACTTAACCTGGGTCAAGACTTTTGAATCCCCCAATTCCTCTGACACTGGTCCCAACTTTTGGCCCTTGTTTTTTAAAATGGGGGGATAATGACATTGACCTCACATGACTCTAATTTCTTGCTATTTGTGAGACCACACATGCAAACACTCTGAAGCCACAGGCAAGAAAGAATTGTAGCTACGCAAGCTACATACCAGAGCACCACTGAAAGACTGGTACAACTTGATCACTGGGGAGCAACAGGACATGAAACACAACAGGCTATTTCTCTTTCTTTCACTTGATAACCCTGTTATAGAAGAGACATATGCAAGAAAGAGAAACAGAGCAGAGAAACAATATAATATACAATTTCCCTTTGAAATCATAAGATTTATGGGATATTTAGTTTCTCCAGGTCTTCAAACCATTTTAGCTTTAGCAGAGCTATGTTTTCAGTATGGAAGCTGGCTTAATATATGCAAGCATACCAGACAATTTGAATCTAGCTGCTAAGAGCAGCCAGAGCTGCTAGAATAAGATAAGATAAGATAAGATAAGATAAGATAAGATAAGACTTTATTGATCCCAGTTGGTATAAAGTTATGTGAGCTTTATTAATTGTTGGTCTCAACAAAACAGTCTGCTATTAACAAAAAAACAAGACTTTAGTACTAAAGGTAAAAAAAAAACAACAGATCCTCCTAGTGTTGCATTTCATCCAGCAATATTGCTCAGTAAGTTGTTTTGTCTTTCCACATTTTCTATTAAAAAAATCTGCTAGCGTTGGTTCTGTGTAAAGATCAAATATTGTGAAAGGATCTAGCTCACAGCACTTACAATGCCGGTTGCTCATTGATATGTGAAGCTTTTATTTTAAAAGTTTTGTACCGGAAGTGATGTTGCTGCGGCACGTTGAACACTGAAGTTTCATCACAGAGCACTTATCGGAGCGTGTGAAAGGGTAAACAAGATCTAATTTACGTTTGTCGAGCGGAGAACAAAGTGAACACGCAATGCACACAGCAGAGAGTGAAATTATTTGATACAGAAAACAAAGAGGGAAGCTTGTCGGCTTGTATGCACTGCTAGGAAGCTAAAGCTATGCTAACGCCTCGAGACGGAAAGAGCATATGAAAGTGGACAAACACCCGACGAAACCTGTTACCAAGACGACCACTTGGTGTCCGAGTTCTCTGATAGGAGTTAATCAATAAATCATCTCTGTTGCCCGGTATGCCGTCATAATGAAACTGAAAGACGCCTGTGTTTGGTGACATGTAATACCATGCAAGTCATGCGCATATAAGTCGATAAAGAGAAATTCCTGTGGCGATATAAAACTAACCTAATTAATACTAAGCGACCTAATTATAGGATACAAGCTAATAGTCAAGATTAAGTTTACTTTATGTTCTGTTAGCCAATATTGTATTGCATTGTATTGTTGTTTATTAGTCATGAGGCACAGTATGCTTAGCACACTAAAAACTTATTTCCAGGTTTACAGTACGTGTTTCACGCTCGTTTAAACAATGGCTCAAGTTATGGACATAGTTGTCACCGTTTTTACAGCGGATTGTGGGATACTAAGAGACGGCCCTTAATGGCTTTCTAGTTATTCATTTGTAACTTTTGGCATAATTTGTGTTCTTGAGAATATAACTGAAACGTCTGAAAGTTTAAAGAAAAATGTGACATTTTTACAAACAGAAGTCACTAAAAATTCTAATGATCAAGCTGTCCAAAGGGCAAATTACAATATAATGTCATACAAACGTATTTTGGAGAAAAGAGTTACAAACCTGCAGCATCACTACAACCATAAAGACTGGAAAGACACCCAGTTACTTTTTTCCATGTCAAATATAGCAAAATCTGGAAAATTCTGTTGAAAATGTAGAAGGGACAAACTTAATATGTGCATCATGTAGTTCTGTCCAGTTGTTTCATGTTAATTATATTTGCAATGTTAGTAAAACTAAAGTCATTCAAACAAATTTGTTGATGAGACACAAATCAGTTTCTTTACATTCAATACTTTATTGTTGTGTCAGTACTAATTCTATGTTTATGTATGATGTATGATTAGTTAAAGTAACAACAATACTGCAAGCAGCCCTTTCACATCTCAGCATTCAAAAAAGTTTCCTTTTTAATATCAAAATAAGTTATTGATTTTAAAAATGTCCTTTGTGAAACATTCTTTGACTGATTTCTGCCCATAGCCATGATGACAGATTCTTCACTCCTCAATTCTGAGCTGGAGTTACAGCAGCAAGAGGAGCTCTATCAGCAGCTGCTGTTACAGGTAGTATTGCCAATGTGACAAGCATTTAGGGCCTATTCAGATCAAATCTGGTCCTGCACTGAAAACACAATTCATTATCCCATTCATTAAAATGTGAGCTGCCAGTGGGTAGAGCCACTGTGGCTTGGAAAAAAAGCACTGCCCTCCCTGGGGCAGAAAAAGTAAATGCAGACCTTTCAAAAGGGACTACAAAGACTTCACTTGCATTTTCAAATTGGATGGTGCTCCCACACCTCTGCATCTGCACGCCAGATTGTGTCTGAATGCTGTCTTTGTTGGAGCTGCCATTTACTTAGTGTTAGCGATCGGCATGTTGATCTACAAGTTTGCAGGGCTAGTGCTGTTTTCTTTGCTGCTGTGTGCTTGAACAGTAGAGTGAGTCTGGTAACACCAGCATGTCAGTCAGCTCATGAGGTCTGCTGCCTCTCTCCATGGGTTGGAGCTTGATTGTTTTGGTGGTGTTGTCAGAGAGAATGCTGCACAAACTATGCACCTACAGTAAACTACAGATTTATCATAAGACATGGTAAAGTGGATTGTATGTGCAGGAAAATTTGATGAAATGGAAAAAAAACATGAAAAAGTGCCCTGCAAGCCAGCCTTCTTACTTTGCACTGCTGTTTCACTTGTGATAAATAAAGTTCTTACCTGATTGAATCGTTGGGCATACTGGAGCCAGCAGCCAGTTGGGTTGGTTTAGTACAGAGGCTGAAAACCAGGAGGCTTCATATTTAAGTTAATAAAATTAAAGTATCAATCCCCTCACACACCATTGCAAGCAAGAGGGTAGGTAAGCCTATTTCTAAAAATGTCAAACTTTACTTGTAAGGCAAAATAAATAAAATAAATAAATAAAGGCTGGTTTTATCCACGATTGTACATAATATTTTAATTATCTTTTGATTTTGGAAACAAATCTCTCTCAGCTTTGGTGGGATTACGCACATAGCCAGTTAAATGCTTTGCTGGAATGCTTTCCCTACCATGGAAAAGTCTGGACAAGTCATAGGCTCTTAAGGCGCTGTGTCGCTTTCCAAAATCCAGAAGACATTAGAGTGACCAGGGAGAAGAATTCCCATCCGAGCCTTCCTCGGATCCCAAACACAGCAAACACAGAAGACCTAAACATGCTGCAAAGAACCCAGCAAGTAAAAACAAGTATTTTTTGTTCCACAAGTTTTTTGTTTTTTACTGATCATGGCATTGATCCGTGTAACACTAAGGGTCAGGCCAGTTTGAAACTCAGTCAGGGAACTTGTTACATCACATTATTGTCTCTCTGGTGGAGGCATGACTTACTGAAAACGGCATGAGAAAAGACACTGCAGAAAAGTTTCATTTCAAACACAGATGGTCTTGTCACTAGTTCAGTTTGCCACATCATTAACCTGCTAGAGTGCATTATATTTTGTTTCAGTTGGTCTCACTTTCTTCATCTCTCTTTTTCCACATTCTCAGTGCCTTATTTGTACAACCTGAAAGGCACCCATGCCTTTTAGTCTGCAGTAGTTTCAATTTTGGATTAGCTGAACATGTGTAAAATTACCCAGGAAGTCTGCAAACCATTACTTAACTTAAATCTGCTTTTAATCTAATCAGACAATGGGAAAGATCCAGACTGAAAACCCAGACTCCAAAGTAATCCGACCACAACCTGGTAAGTTGCTCCAAAACACAAGTTTTATTATAGCTTCAAACTTGGAAGACACTGCTAAGTTTGTTGACCATAAATATGTTTTTTAAGTTTGTATTTCTTTCTCTTTCTGTCTTTTGTTTTTTCTTTCTTTTTTATTTTGCTTTGTCTTTTCTATCCTTCTTTCTCTCTCTGTCCCTTCCCCCATCACAGGCATGTGTGTGAAGACTCTCTCCGAGCCAGACAAACAGAAGGTTTTTGTTAATATCTGTCAGTCAAACTCAGTCCCACCGCCACCAGAACTCTCAAAAGAGGAGCTTGTAGAGCTTCTCCAATCAGAAGATCCCAGCGGCTATAGAGTTCCCATGAGCCTTGGCGAGCCACACACAGAAATAGACAACAGTACGTGAGCCAACATCAAAGATGTTGCTATTTCTTATAGAGGCATATTTATAATTTTAATTTATTTTTGGTGAAACATACTTCAGCTATAGAGTTCCCATGAGCCTTGGCGAGCCACACACAGAAATAGACAACAGTACGTGAGCCAACGTCAAAGATGTTGCTATTTCTTATAGAGGCATATTCATAATTTTAATTTATTTTGGTGAAACATACTTCAAAGATACTACTATTATTGCTATCCATAATTTAAAATAGTTAAAGTAACAGCTTTAATTTTCTATCCAGCGTAATTAAAGCAACTCTCAGAGTGCATCATTGCCATTTTTTCAGTCTCTTTGTCACTAAGAACAAACACATGTTACAGACAGTTATTTGTTGCAAAAATCTCCGAGACACTGCAGCTGTGCTCCATCAGGACCTAAGTGGTCTTATAAGTGGGAGACGACTGTGATGACGAATCACTAAAAAAGTTTAGGTTTACTTTTCTGTGTTAGTAATTGCAGCTTTCACAGTGATTTGTGAATGACAGCAATAAAAAGCCTTGTACTGGAAAATGTGGGAGACCTTTATGGTTACGTATAACTTATTTGTTTTGGCCTGAGGCTTCAAATATTGAATCATAGCACAGGTTAAGACAGTTCATGGTGACATAGATATGTCAAGACTCGTTCCTCTTGAATTAATCACTGCAAAAGTTCTGGCAAGACCGAGGTAGTCTTTTCTTATTAATTTTATCAGAGTGTCACATCTCTGCAGCTGTAGTTGGATAAAGTCAAAAGAGTTTGTAATAAGTCTTGAAAATTTTCAGTGTCTAAATTGAACCATTTTGTTTTGTGTTTTTGAGTGGTTTGTTAGAAACTTGAATTTGAATTTTTTGTTAGGCTTGAATTTGTCTCTACTTCTTGAAAAATGTTCAATATTGAACATAACATGGTGTTGCGTTGGTGGTCATTTACACAGCCACCTATGTAAACCAAAAATCTTTTTTTTTTTAATTTCAAATGAAATGAAACCATTTTTTTGTCATGTTTGTTGATTTGTCTCCTGACATAAACATTAGTAAGCATTGATTCACATCAAAACACACAATCAGAATTTAAACAAACAGCTAAAATAAATAAAGTGATATTGCAGTATGTATAAAAAAATCTGTCAAAGTTGTTTTTATTTAAATTTAATTTATAATTTCGATTTAGATATGATGACAAAAGTTTAAAATGTTTGGTTTAGGTACCTTAAAAGTCTTCAAATGTGCTTAAATTTTACTGTTAAAAATTTTCTAAACCCTTCTGAAAAGCTTAATAAACAGATGATTATGCAAGCAGGCAGCAAGTTCTGGCTCCATGATTCATGTCAACTTTCTTTGACCGAGTTATGTCCAGTGGACCAGGGACAGAAAACTGAAACCTGGTACTCATCGAATTTAGATAAATATGGTTCTCACCTTGTGTCTTTAGCACTTCGAGTCATTTTTTTTTTTAAACTCTTTGCACAAAAACAGTTTATGAAACATTATTAAATGTTTTCTTTTTTTTACAAAGTTTGTTTTTAAATACACTGAGTTTATGTCTTTTCTGCTGTCTTAGGCTCTCAGGGTTGCACTGCCTATGACGTGGTCATCAACCAGGAATTCTTCCAAAAGTGCCAGGTGTGTTAGTGGGTTTTACTGCTTGTTTTTGTGCATATGTGGTCTTGATTTCATGCCTCTGAGACAACAACAGACAACAACGTCCAATTTTCATGAGTGGAATATCTCAGGAATGTCTTTCAGTACATCTGGCACAAAAGTCAGCTTTAATTCCAAGATGAATTGAATAGAATCTGGTGGTCAAAGGGTGCAGTGACCAAACAAAGCATACTTTTGGCCATTACTGAAGAATTAATTTGCTATTAAAAAGTTCAAAAATTATGCAAAAGGACAAAGCAATGACATTCTGACCCTAAAAATTAAAGGTCAATTTGACTGTAACAACATGATGTTTTGCAAGACTTCTGGCCATTATTCAACACCCCAACTCAGCAACAGAAGGGCAGATTGTGGCCATATTTCACATTTGGTCGAATACTGAATTGGTTCTACTGATCTCTGTCCACTGTGAAACTGTGCTTTTTCTTTAGATCTTTTGTTCAAGTTGAACATGTGTAAGAAGCATTCGCATTGTAATCTTTGCAGCTTCTTTGCAGCAACATCTCAATTTTTTGTGTTTTTTTAACGAAGTCGAGATAACATTCATTTTGCCACTGGAAAGAGAATCGTATGTAGTAGGATGACTGTTTAAATTAGGAAATTTTCTGTTTATTTATATTGTTATTATTATTACCTTTTTTCATATTTATGTTGTGTTCTCTTTAATCATGTTCTGATCTCCTGTAATTCTCTGTATTACCAACAGAGGGTCTTCCAATGCTATAGTAACTGTATATTTATTCATGCTTTGACACTGACTGCAACATAAATTCTGTGTGTACACAAACAAATGTCCTGCTACTATGTAACTATGAAATATGTGTGTATTTTTGTGTCTTCTAGAAAGATCCCTTATTCCAGCAGTTCGTTATTCTGGTGTCAGTGGAGGGTTTAGAGAACAAGTACAATCTGGAGCTAAGTAGAGGTAAATGCTTATGGTTTTTGTGTGTAAATGTCCCTTAAGTTGTTAGTGGTGGTTAAAATTTGTTTTTGTGTTTTCGCAGACTGGAAGGTCCTGAAGAACAGAAAGTTCTTGGGTTCTATTTGCGAGCAGAACATCCGAACGAAGAGCAAACCAGTCATTCAGGAGCTGCAGCCTCAGTATGTCCCTCTTACCTTCACTTTGCCTGAGTTGACTCACTAAAGGAAAACATTAGTGAGATTTGGAGTCTGATACATGGTTTTCCTGTCAAATCACTTGGGAAAAACAACAACAACCACAATTATGCATACTGACATCTGTTGGAGTAGACACATCCTAAATTAAAAAAAAGAAGCCAACATGGTGGTGTCGGAAACTAGAGTGTCTAAATGGCTCCCTGAGGCCAGTTCCAAATAAAAGTCTATCCTCATAGAGCACAACGCCAAAGTACTAAACTTTACAGCATAAGTAACATATTTACAGCCTGAGGCAAAAATAGTTGATGTCCCTTTAGTTACTGTCTTCCACAAACTAATGTGTATTGTTTTTAAAAATCACTCAATTAATTTATTAATTACTGGAGCATGGACCAGGCTCAGTGACTTATAGAAGAAGAGAGATGAGGCATCTGAATGTGATCCACAAAATGTACTCCTATTCTGTCAACATTTGAATTTAACGGACACAAAAAAGAGAAAAAAAAAAAGATTATAAGTCCAAATCTATTTGAAAGAAATGTCAAGATTTACTGCTTCAGACCTCTGGGTGACTTATTTTCCTCTCTAAGATGCGTTAAATGTGTGTCAACCTAATACTTAATTTTACGGCTTAAGATTTTAATTAATTAAGGTCATTTTGAGATACAGCAGTCTCTAGCTGTGTGCCAGGAGTTTACATAGTCAGTGGCAGTAATGTGTATTGCGCCCTTTCCACCCACTTTTCCAATTATGATCACTGCACATCGTGCCAAACCTAAGATTTCAAAATGGGATAGCACAATCAATGGCTGACAACATAGTAGCTTTGTCCACTATGTCCATGTCATTGATGTCAAACCAGTATCTTTCAGGAAGTTTAGAAGATTAGATAAACTCATTATTAGTGAAGGAATGTCATTTAGGTGTGTAACATGTTTATGTTTCTCTTTCCACAGGGAGAGCTCCACTGCCACAGCCAAAAGGTAAACATAGTTTTTTTGTTAGGTTTTCTGTGAAGTCACAGCTTTCTGTGTATGTTTCCCCCCTCTGTTTTTTTCCTCATTTCTGCTTTTTCTTATTCCTTGCCTGATTTTAATCTTCTCCATATTGTCTTGTTTCATTATTCAATCCTCTGACCCTTTCCCATCTTCTTTTTCCAACCATCTTCACTGTCTCTAGACCAGAGTTTACATTGCTTGTGGAGCCCCCTGCTGGTGATCCAGAATACCTTATTGCAGAAATAAAGTTACCAGGAGTGGTGAGACATGCAATACACATGAACATAAACAAAGTTTTGTCTTCTGCCCCTTTACTCTCTTCTTCTCCATTTCTTAATCCAATATGTGCTGATACATTTAAACAGCAACATGAGCAAGAGAAAGGCAACACTGCTTTATGACGTAGCTGCAGCTGCAGTTCACAGCTGGAAGCGTTGATGCTTTCAGGAACCTCTGTGAATCACTGAATTGCATTCAAGAAGAAGGAAAAATCCCAGGGCATTTTTCTCCACAAAATATGACCACTTTTCACCAAAATTACTACTTTGAGAGACGAAGTGACGTGCATCATTTAGTTACAGTTTTGGAACCGTGAGCCGCCGGTCAAAGATACATATTGCACTATAAAAGCTACAGAAGGGCCAAGTGATTGAGGGAGAGAGCCCAGTCAGCCTTTTACACCCCAAACTAACATTAGAGTGGTTTTGAAACTAGTATTTTAGGTGAAAAAGTTACATATTGTTGCTTTAAAGCATTATGGCTGCAGAATTTTGTTTCTGGCCTTTTTTTAAATAACTTTTTATTGGTTGTGCACAAAGTTTTTTATTTATTTGTCATGATGATAATAAACATTTTTCATTGACATTGACATTTATGTTTTATTGTTAGCTTTTAGTTTTACTGTTAAACTTTTTCTATCCTCAGCTTTTGAAAAATCATTGTGTTTCTTTTTGAGTTGCCATATCCATTGGCCTCACATTGCTTTTTATTTGCCCCAGGCAATAAAGTAATCCTTATTGTTGAGCCATGTGATAGCTTCTATTTTGCAAAAAAATCTATATTACACTTTTCTTTAATTCCTTCAAAGTCTTTATAACATTGAATATGTGGGTTGGGCCAAAAATGGATGAGAGCTGCAACTTGACTGTTGTTGAGGCTTATACTGTAACCTTGAGGTGGCATTTTCTCACTGAAAACACTTACTGTCTGACAACAGAAAGCTTGACAGGTGTAGCAACATGAACTAAGCAAGATGAAGGTCTTTTTAGACAGAAATCTCACAGAAAGGCAGTATCAACGACACTCCACTACACTGTTGCTTTTTTATACAGAGCCACACATCACCAGCATAATGCTGTCTGCTGTTTGATTTTAGATAGCACAGGGGAATTCTGGGAGCAGAGGTGGCGTGATGGTTGTTTCTGGTGTGAGATGAGATGAGATGAAAATGTCATATGTGTTCATCTCATCCTCTGTTCAGAGAGTAAGGAGCAGTGCTCCAAAACTTGTTGTCTCCCCAATTTGCAGATATTTTCAGTGTTACTTGTCTTTTAGTTAGCTGCTAACTTTTCTAACTTTTCTGACTGTTTAAATCACACACATCATTGCCCAAATTTAGCACCCCTGTCTGGTCCTGCTAGCCTACCAGCCCACTCTTTTTGGCTCCTTTTTTTTACTCAGTTGTAGATTCTGCTCTGTTACAACCTTCTTCGTTGACTCAAAGACAGAACAACGATGCCCCTGCTTTTCATCTTTGTTACTGTTACACAGAAAGGAGTCAGTGTGTTTAGGTGTATAAATCGAGCAATATTACTGCCTTGAACAGGCTGTGTAAAAAGGCTATGGTCAAAAGCTAAGTGTTGCAGAAGGTCAGCTGGGTTAACTTGTCTCCTGTACAGATGTCTTCCCGTTCACTGGTTTTGGATGTTGGAGAAGACCGACTAGTGTTAACAGCTCGGCCGTCGCTCTTCCATCTTGACATCTTTCATCCCTTTTTTGTCGACCAGGAGAACAGTGTGGCACAGTTCAATACCACCACTCAGGTATAAAATAGTCATGTTCATATGGTATGTACTCAACACAACAGTTGTGTACTGTTGGCATAGGTATGATTGTGTATAATGCCGAGTCCACACTAAAGGGTTGTAGCCCTGATTTTTGACTTGCACACAGTTTTTGAAGATCACTGGGACAAATTGGCACTTGCTCCCATCTTCAACAAATTCTATGTGTAAACTTTTTAAGCGCTCTAGTTATTTGGTAGTTTGAGGACGGATCAAGAAGCCATGTAATGAGCTACAGCTAAGTAGGTCAGATACTCTTCTGCTGTCATGTGCACTAGGTTTTGTCATGAGCCTTTGTGTATGCAGGAGACATAGCAAGATATAGTTTCAGTATTTGCAAAAATGCATTTAACCTTAGAAATTTATCATTTTAATGTACAGTGTTCTTGTTTATGTTCCCCCAGATCCTTACAGTCACGATGCCTGTGTCGTCATGAAACTACTCAAGTAATGTCCAGTTATTTATTTTTTGTTCAAAAACAATGCTGTGATAATAAAGGTGTTTTTTACTATGAAGTCAAAACTCTTTTATTTCATTCATCACTAAAATCCCCATTAAAACAGCTGGTCCCAAAGTCTGCCAGGTTTTTCTTCATGCAGGAATTGTTTTTTTGTTTTTTTTGAGGGGCTCAAATCTGCTTTCAGATTTAAAGACTCATTTATCCCAAATTACACAGCTGTTTCTGTGGTTTTGGTTTCAGAACAAGTATTGGGTAGGCTTTCAATGGGAATGTTAAAAGTGAAGAGATCTGTATGAAAGTTAAACATTTCTGTACACCATGTGGTAAAACATTTTACAGGTCTGCTTGCAGACGCTTCCACCAATTTAGTGAATTATTCTGGTAAACATAACTCATGGGTAGGAATGTAACTGAAAAATGAAAATATACCCTTAACTCTTTTGCTCAAGAAAATTATTTTTAATCAGTCAGAACCACCTTCTTTCGTTACTCTACTGAAAAAAATGTAAACAATGGCGTTATGATTTCTTTGGCTGCTTGTCAGAAAAAGAGCACATCATCTTGCCAAGCTTGTTATTTTTCGCAACATACTTTACATTTCTAAAGTGACAGTTGAGGGTTTCCCCTCATCTCTTGATAGCCAGTTGGCCCCAGAGCCTCTCGATAGAAGCCAAATTCAATCTCACTGATACTATAACTGTTGAGGGTTTGTCTTCCACGAACCACACCCAGATTTTTCACCTACTTTAACCTTCAGCTGCCACAATCAGCAGAGCTTGACTACAGTAACATACAAGATCCATATTTTTCAGTTACATATTGCCACTGGCTCAAGTATCAGTGTTGCCCTGATTCATCAAGACTTTTGGGATTCAGTCAAAGGAGCAAATGAAGACCATTCTGCATACTGGTTGTAAAAACAGAAACACATTATTTTGTTGAAACAATGTGAATGGGAGGGAGGCTTTGCTTCATATGCAAGTAGTCAAGAGTTTTGTAAAAAGGAAAGATGTGTGAGAATTCATTCTTGATCTTGCAATCAGTATTTAAAATTAGATCTCACTAAGCAATTGGGCCTTAAATCAGCATTGTAGGGATTGTCTTGAACAAAGGTGCTCTATAGATGAAAAGGTAACAGCAAACACAATGGAAAGCTAAACCCCTGTCTTAACTCCTCAGTGACTTAAACACTCTTCAATATTCAATGCTGCATTTTGTTCAAAGCCTTTGTCAGGTTGTATTTTAAATGAACTTCAAGGGAATAAAATAACATTTTTAAAAGTACAAATGCTCACTTTCTTGTTGAGACTTAGATCAAGAAATTTTATCCAAGAAGTTACACTATTGTTTAGCTTTGTTTCATGCTGTAAAGACAGGAAACAAAGAAAAACAGCACTTCTGGTAGCTTTAAGCCAAATTTGACAGTTCTGACACCTTTTATTGTCAGTACAAATAAACAAATAAAATAAAATTTGATTAGATGTAAATGTAATGAGTAAGCTCAAGTAAATTCAAATACCCACTATCTCCACATTACAGTCACTTTTTTAGGTAAAAAAAAGTACAAATGTAAACATTGTCTTCAGTAAATATCTTTAAGTATGAAGATAAATTGAGGAAGAATTTAATCATGTTATGCAACATCTTGAAACCTTTGATTTAGCAATGTTGCATATTCAGCTTAGCTCAGCATGAGGCTGCAGTGAAGCCAGATCACAGGATTGTAGTTTGGATACTTTTTCCGTGAGTTCTTTTTGTGAATTGGAAACCTTCCCTTTCATGGAGAAAGCAAATGAGGGGAGCAGTCAGTCTTCTATTTATGGATCAGCTCCGGCCATCCTGTTGTCTGGCGCTCTTACTCACTCCTCTTTTGTCTCTCCCACTGTTGCTGAGCATCCACATCTGTTTAGCTCGCTCTGCTCTAATGCTTCTTCCCTTTGCCACAGAGTGAGGAAGCGTTTGGGCACTGCAGTAAAAATGCCATTGATTTTTTCCATGGACACTGTTGACAACACTGGTGAATGACTGGTATATTCTGAACAACGTTTCATTTTTTTAGTGCAGCCTTTCGTTACATTTTTATTAACAATGAATCAAACTGCTAAGAAGGACTCCTGAAGTTTTAGAAGAAGTTATAAAAAACACCAGGAGTTAGTAGTTGACTCTGCAGTTACCAGTTTTACAGAGGTTTTAGTGTGTTTTAGCTCATTGGTGTGGTTTAACAGCCCACAACTTGACTGCTTTGGCTCAGTCTTGCAGCTCTGTAACCAGCTGGTAGCCACTTAAAGGGAAAAAAAAAACTCTGAATAATCTACTGATCAGCACCAAACAGCAAAACAGAAAAGTAGGTGAACAAGGTGAAGCAGTTAGCAGCAAATTAGCCAGGTATTCCTGACAGGAGTGTGTAAAGACAGAACTATATCAGAGGGGAGATTAAACATTAGTTTGTTATTAGCTCAACGTGCGGCTTTAAGTGTGTACAGTTTTTTTTACTGGTTGTATTGAAAATGCACAAGAGAATAGTTCAACATGTGTACAAGTGCTCAGTATCATTTTAAGGAGACTTACATTAAATTTTTGATAAAACTTTCCGATCTGTTCAGTAAACTGTGATGGATTAAAAACAGAGAATAAAAACTAGCCTGGCTAACAAAATCTTCCAGGTTTGACAGTTTTATTTTGTATGAATTAAAAAGAATAAAATAAAATACATATAAGTAGACTTGGTCAGGTTATTTCACTATCTTTGTGCTAAGCTAAACTAGCTGCTCATAGCTGGCTTTAGCTTAAAACCCCAACATGAAAAAATTGGTTTCTGTACATTATAACACCCCCGCAACATTACATGTATTTTTCTTCATGTGTCAAAGTTTGAACAAGCCCTGCACACAACTCAGAACAGCAATAGTATTTTGATGTAAATGCAGCTCAGCACACCAAGCTAACACAATCTGAACTAGAGAGACACTTGCTGATGACATGTTACCTGCTAAACCTCTTCAAAACAGGCAGATGTGGCTTCAAAAACTAGCAAGCAGCCTTTATCTTTGTCTCACTGTCATTCCCTGTTCTTGTTTTACTTGTTCTAAATTGCCGGCCAAGTTCAGACACCTTCTGCTTCCTGGTCTGGTTGTTCATCCCTTCCTCAGCTCTGTCTGAGCTACTCGAACTGAGGCCTGTCGGCTCAGTTTTGACAGACAAACTTATGATAATCACTGTCTGTTGACAAACTGCTTCTCCCCTGTTGCCATCTGTCATACACTCCCTCTTCATTTTGTCATCCCCCTCTCCACCTGTGGCATCCCTCCATTTGTCCAGTGAGGTCATCCCTCTGTACTCCCTAATCCTGCAGGGTGCTCATCTTTCTGCCTCCTCTTAATCCGTCTGTGGCCCCTGGCCCTGATCACACACACACACACAAATCCCCACATTTGCGCACACGGACTCACAGTTATTCTTGTATTGTATACTTGGACATTCAGTAATTCTGACAGTATGCATCCACACACACACACACACACACACACACAAAGCCCCTCCACCCCTCCACCTCGCCATATAAAACTCCCTGTGTCTGTACAATAGTCATTCTGTTTGTCTTTGTCCTTCTGTCTCTCTCTTGTGATACCACCTTCATACAGGTATGTCTGTCATTTAATGTCCTCTTTAGGTTTTGTTCTCATAGGGTGTTATCTTTTTCCTTTATAAATGTATCATTCATCACAGTACATATGATACATACATTTAGTTTGGTCAGTTTTTACTAAATGTTCCGTGTCAGTGTGTTTAAGGATGTTCCTGCAGGACACCCACCAGCCAGCTGACAACAATATTAATGTTTAAAAAATATATGTATCAAAACTCAAGTAAATGTTACCAGCTTTCCAACATAACAAGCGTCTGTTAAACTTGATTTTGTAATTGGGTCAGTTGTCAGTACAGTGTCTGAGCATCCTTAAAAGCACCACCAGGGATGAATTCCTTCACAAAAAGACCTCTACTGCCATAAAACAGTCATATAAGTTAGTAATTTCAATATTGTTTTTGAGCAGTAATAAAGTCTTAGCAGTTGAAGTCCATACCGTTTTGAAATAAATAGAAATGAGTGAACATCATAAAAAAAGAACCATGGTATACTCTTGAATAGCAAGAGTCCTTGAGTGCACTTTTGTTACTAAAATATGTTTGCTGTATTTTTAATGTGTCAGCCATTTCCAGTCTTGAAGGCAGAAAATAAGTTCAATATCTAAACAAAAAGCTCTTATTTTACCAACCTGTTAATATTTTTAGATTTTAAGATATTTGCTCCTGTAACTTGTTACAACACCAACAGAATATCATTTCTGTTCAAGCCCAACATTTCAAACATGTCAACATTGTCCCTCCTTCCCTAAATAACACAGAATATGTAAATATTTAATGCTTAAATGAATGTTTTAATTTTCCCATGTCTAATTTGTTGTGTTTGATTGATAAACATTTTGGAAAGATCCAGTGTCAAAACATGCATGTTTTGATGGCTGCCTTATGTAAGCTGTCACTACTACACGTCTTTACACCATCTTTACTTCTTTACAAAGTCTCAGACTGACGTTAACATTTGATACACACACCACACTGCATCTTAACTATGTAAATATGTCTGTGGTTTACAGTCGATGTTGTTTTGCAGCCGTTGGGGTTTTCCTTCCATAGCTCAGACACAGGATGTGGACCAACACTAAACCTAACAAGGTCCTCTCTTGGCCCCTTGTTCCAAACTATGTCCATATGCCTGATCCAAACAGCTTTCACAAAAGCATCCTGCAAATGATCACAATCATCTGCATCACAGCACTGTTAGCTTGTATTTCTGTAGTTAGGACTATCCATCTGTCAGCTAATTATGTGACTAAGCATTTTGTGTGTATCTGTTAGTTATTAGTTAGTAGATAGTTATATGTAATGGAGTTATTAAAAGTTAAAATAGAAAAAAATAATTGAAAAGTAAATGTAACTAGAGTTCCTAACAATATAAATGTATATAATTTTGTTACAGTTACTTGTTAAAATGTTGGTGATACAATTTTGGTGTTCCATTCAAATCTATTTTTTGGTAAAAAGCTTAAGATATGACTTATTCTGTTGCGTTGCATGCAGGAATGCCTTCCTTTACACAGACCCAGACAACACAGGTCTCACTGGGGCAAATTCTAGTGCAACTCCATGAAGTATTAAAAGGCTTTCTATTAGCTCTCTCTATGTTCAGGCAGGCTCCATTTATTGAGCTAATTGAAAGCACTTAAATTAGTTTTTTGTTTTGTTTTGTTTTATTTTGCTTAATTTGTTCTCTTGTATGAATTTGCACCTCCTCTTGTCTGTCAGTTAAATTAATGTAAACTGCTCTGGACAACCTGAGTCTGCCATGCCTGCAACCAGGCAACCTACCATGACGTGGTCAGCTAGTCTTGTCCCCCACCATTAACACTGTTAGTGCTGAAAATTCAACAATACTTTTTATGAATATCAGAAATTGGCGAAAAGATTGTTTACCAGCAGCAAAACTGCTGTTAACACTTAGATGGTTGATGTCAGACCTAAGGCAGCATCCACAGGAAGTTATGTAACCACTATCGGTCACAAAGTGATCAACAAGATCAACAAGTATTCAGATGTGATAACTTACATTGCCTTAAAAAAGAAATGTCAATAGTAACATTACTCATTACCTTTTTAACATGGAAATAGTAATTTGTAATCTTTCCAGCACTACTACCACCCTTCACAATGTTCTTTTGCCTCCATGGTCACTGCTAAGCTCATACAAATGCTAACAGTCTGAGATCAGGCTAGCTAACTTTAGCACTCAGGCAAGTAGAGGAGACTAAACAGCTGTCTGCATACACAAATGTAATCCTCGCATTTGGAAAAGTGTGTGTGTGTGTGTGTGTGCGTGCGTGCGTGCGTGTGTGCGTGCGTGCATGCGTGTGTGTGTGTGTCTGTGTGTGTCTGTGTGGCCATTAAAAGCGGCAAGATAAGGTCAGCGCCAAGCATGTTGTCTGGTTAGCGACACCCTCTTTGGTTGCCTTTGGTGTGACATTTTTATCCTGTCACACATTTCACAACTTGCTCAGGGATTTCTAAAGGGATTTTTATTTCCAGAAATATAGTGACTACTTTTCCCTTTTGTCTCACCACAAAAGGACATTACACATCCCAAATTGTCAAAATTCTAGCTAACAGTTTTATTGATTTAAGCTAGCTAAGACTGTTCATAATTAAATGTCCCATAAGCCATCTCGTATTATGCAGCAGCGTGTTATTGTATCTAGATTCTTTTTCCAAAGGATTTTACCAACATATGTTCTCTCTGCTCCTCTACTCTCTAAAATATATTAATAGCCTACAGAAGCTTCTCTTTAACACTAATGAGGTATTGTTGCACACCATTCTCCTTTACTTCAAACACACACACACCACCCTTGACTAAAATTAACCTTGCTAAGGCCTGATCCAGATGCCCATGGAAATTGACTCTTCTTCCAAATCCCCTCCACCTCCATTTAGCAGGCGGTTTCTGACTGCCCCAACAGAGATGTTGAAATGTGCACCTTTCATTAATCCATCTGTCATTTCTCTCCACGTCACTCTGTCGATCCCACTTGTACTTCAAAAGTTTACCTTTAAATAACTTTTGAATATTTTTTGAATAGTCAGGCCTTCCCTCTCCATTAAAGATAACATTTTTAGACAGAACCTCTGAGA
>JAPZDZ010000009.1:20104561-20125635 GCA_029783805.1 Acanthurus tennentii
CTATGACTTATTTTTTTGCAATTAAGATGAAAAGAACAGTACCACTCTCATATCTGTATAATAAGCAAAACATTAGGTTAGCAACAGCAACAGGTTAGCTTGGTATAAAACCTAGAAAAAGATGAAAATAACTACCTTGGCTCCATCCGAAGATAACAAAATCCACTTTTGAGGTTCTCAAAATGTCCCTAATCATTATGTCCTATGTTTGTTTAACGTGCAACAACTGCATGTTTGACTACTTTGGAATAGCCAGAGAAAGTTGTGACCACAAGACTGATTTATTTCATCTTTTAAGCGGATATGCACAGATTTGCACGTTTACTCATCTAGCAGTTATAGAGCAATGGTATCTTTTACTTAGTGATGCACCACCCAGAATAAGTAAATATTTAATTCAGAATTGACAAGACCGATAATTACACTGCTGCAGCAGAGACCGACACTCAGAGAGCAGTGAGAGAGAGCCAACACAGTGGAGTTTTGTACTAAACAGCTAAACAAAGATCTTAACTTATCTATGGAGCTCAGTCAGGCTATTATTACACACCTTATTCTTATCATTAACATGTCATTAACTTTGGAAAACGTTTCCCCTCTTTTGGAAGCTGTGCAGATGTAAGCAAAGCCGGGAGTTCTGTTTTGATGTTTAACATGCAGATGTTTAAGTGTTATTATCATTTTGTGTCTCATTTCACTAATTCCAAGAAAGCAAATGTGTGTTTCCCAACATGTCAAATTATGCATTAAGGGTGCATGCATATCTTGCTAAGTTAAAGGGAACTAAACTAAAGCACATGGAGCAGATAAACATTTTTGGGGCCAGTGTTTAAACTGTAAGGACTGAAACTGAATTGCCTTAAAGGTCTTTATAAACACAGCGTCTGCAGCTTGAGAACTGGACAATCAGTAACCAAGAGAGTGGGAATTTTTTGATGTTCTGTTGAAAGGTCTGATGCTGTCCAGTTATGCCAAGCTGCGAAGTATGGCATCGCAGTGGGCACAACAACAGACAGGAGAGAGAGGACGCCAGTTACTGCCTCTATAAATTCAACCACACAGTCACAAGGTCATTGTAAATCCCTGATGACAGTAAGATAAAGAGTGGAGAAGATGGGATGGATGATAAAAGAAGATTGGGATGCCTTATGAAATTTCTGTTTGTTTAAAATCAGATTTTATCAAGTTATATGTGCAATTTTTGCCATCTGAAGTCTTGAATGTTTACCAGAGTTTAGGCATGTAGGAAAACAACAAGGTGAGGGGACCTCTGACCTATGTCAGAGCACTGCAGCCAAACTGATGGCATACTTTTTTTTTGTTTTGCTTGTCAGTTGCTGTTTACAAACATAAAACTGTGGAAGTGGTTGTGGCTTGGTTGGGGGGAAATTATATTTTTAACAGTAATGGTTCACCTAGTCATTGATTCAAAGTAAATCATCCTATTTAATTTGTCTGAGTTGCAGGGTCAGAGGGGGAAAGGGTGAGTCAGGACAAAAGTGGAGAGTTAGGGTGAAAGAGAAAGATGGATGAGGAGAACTAGAAAGTGAGAGAAACTCTATCCCTCTTGGTCTCTCTGCGTTTAACCCTTGACACATTCTCACCTGTTGACGCTCAATCAATTTCCCTACATCCTCTGCCAGGAAGGTGTCAACACACACCCAACTGTCTATCTGTCTGTGCATGGTTTCATGTCAGGGCAACGGCAGCTCAGTTGGACAATTTATAGCCAAAACCATCCCAGTGTGTATTGTGTCTCTCTACACTTGTTTGTGTGTTCTTCTATCACCAAAGTGATTAATCACAGGAGAATGAAGACTCTGGTCACCTGTGATTTAGGAATGATGACTCACTCATGTACTTATGCTCAGACACCCAATATGGCTTTAATTTTTTTTAATCCACAGAGCCAGTATCTTTTATAAAATTGTTTATAACCTATACTGTCACTAGCTCCTTATGGCAACCATTTAAATGAGCTAGTGAGAGTATTTTTGTCCTTCAATTCTTTATTTAAATTTATCTAGTCTCACTTTGAAATAAGGCTTTCCGTTCTAAATACAGAAATTGTCACTGAAGCTTTACAACCTAATAACAAGACTCAAAGCTATGCTAGTGGCTCTTTGAGGCTATATGTAAAGAGTGAGGCTTCATTGAACAGCAGCGCTCTGAAGCAAATGCTAGCAGGTTGATGCAAAGCAGGTGATTTGTAATCAGTGTCAACATTGTGTTTACCTGTCAGCATGCTATAATTTGCTAATTTGCTCAGCACAAAGTGCAGCCAAGGCTGTTGAGATTATCAAGCTTTTCTAGGTAAATTATTGTGCAAGTGCAATGCAGGTTAATTTACATGAAAGATTAGATCCTACATGCTTCATATATAGAGTATATAGAAATAATTGAGTAGAATGAAAACAAGAGAGCAATATATACAGATATACAGTTAATTTTATATATATGTGTGTGTGTATAGATAGACATAGATATTCATGCTTATTCTCTCAGATAATATTTCTGAGTTTTTTGGGATTTTTTTGCAATTACAGCTGGGGGAATGTAAACAGCAGCAAGAAAAAAAAAAACAAATTAGTGATGACAAAATAGTTGACATCTTCAGTGAATGAATATGTAGACATTTTTCTTTTGCTGGTTTTCCAAGAACTCGGTTTAAATTTTGGCTTATTGGATGGAAACCTGATGTATGTTACTTGATTTTTGAAACTGAGAAAGTCGGTAGGCTCCATCTCTGGTGGACTACAAATGTTTTCCTGGCCATCTGTTTCCATTCAGTGTTATGGAGCTATTTTAGTTTGAGATGGAATTGGTGAACCAGCAAACTTACACACACAAATACAGACAACTGACTAAAGTATCTTTTTTATGTTGAAAAAAAACCCATTAATTTTTGATGCAGGCAAGAAAAATTAAACTGATCCATATTCTGATGCAGCTTGTTTTTATTAAGATTAATTTATGTTTTTCGTGATGCAAGTAATTACCTTCCAGAATCCAAAGTGGCTCCTTCAAGTTTCTTTTTTTAGTTTTATTAACGTTCTCAAACTTTCTCAAAGAAACACAAAAAAATCTTTATATTTGAAAATCTTAAAAAGTGAATGTTTACCATTATCATTGTTCTATGAGAAATATATATATTGAAATACTCCAGCCTTTCTCTAGCTGATCAACACTAATCACTTCAATATTTTGAAATCCCAAATAGTATCTTCTCACGCATGTTTTCAGTCAGATAAGGACGTTGCCCTATAAATCGAAACATTACAGAACAGCTCACCTGAAGAACCATTAACATTTTTTCGTGTTAAGCTATGATCCCCTGAACACTTTATTGTTCTGTTAGGTTCTGTTTCTTGATGTTTTCTCTTTATTGCAGCCATGTCAGACGTAGAAGAAGAGTACGAGTGAGTAGAGCAGCATCCATCACTGCAAACTATTTGACATCACTTGTTTGTTTCACTATAAAAGCATTACCTCTGATGTCAGCTGATTATTATGTTTCTCTCACCTCTCCAGGGAGCAGGCAGAGGGTAGGTGTAGTATGGTGTTCTTATTTGTCACATATTTCTCTCACAAAACACATTGTGCAACATTGAAAAAGATTTTTATTAGGTGTAAAGCTATATTCATGGTCTTCTTTTTTCCAGAGGAAGAGGAGCAGGAGGCCGAGCCTGAGCAGGAGGAGGAGTCTAAACAGGAAGAGGAGGATGGGGAAGGTAAGGTCATATGTTGGTTAATAGGTCTTCAAATACAACGGGTTTAGTCGAATGTGTAAGATGGATTAAAACAGGTTGTAATAAAATGTTCTTTAATGAAAAAAATGTCTTTCCTTGTCTGAAAAAGCTCTTTAGGAGCACAACAACCCTCTCTTTTTTAAAAATTTATGAGCGATGAATGGAAATGCATTAACTCTTCTTTATCAACTTCCCCTCTATTCTGCTCTCCCATTGGTTGATACTGCTGGTTCGGGTTATCAGAGCAGCAAGAGTACCAAGGTAAGATGATGGCATGAACAGCAACTATCACACTTCAAATACTAATTTTGTTTCAAAGTCAGCGCAGGTGAAATATAAATTTAGACATTTTTAATGTTTATTTGTGAAAGAGAAGAAGAGGAAAAGAGACCATGTTATTTTGAGCCTGGTTTTAATAACTTGTGAAAGAATCTAAATTGATGTTTTGCCTGCATTGTGCTTGATACCAAACATAAATGGTAAATTAAATCCCCATTGCTCTACAATACATTTATACATGTATGAAAGAAATGATATGTCACACATGAGCATATTTCCATGTATTTGTTGATTGTGCCTTTGTTACTGTTGTGCTCCTATGACTGCTTTTGCTCCTTTGCCTTTTGCTGTTGCAGCCAGTGTTTTAAAGGTAAAAACAACCAAGCAGAAATAAAATGTGATATTTCAATTATCTGTTTTAGTTAGCATATTTTATTTCAGAATCCTTTCAGAATTCTTCTTAAGATTTAAAGCTGAACCTAACAGTATTTGTTTGCAGAACAGATCAGATGATCATGTTAAAAAGATTGCTTGTACTGGCATTTATCAACTAGTTCTATAATCTTCTGAAACCTTGCAGGATGTTTCAGCCTTTTGTTAGCTCATTGTATTGGTTTAGACAAATGTTGCTGTTATCAATCTCATTTCCACCAGCAGCAGGCAGCGGTTTTCAGTACAAAGCGCTGTTCAAAGTTAGCAATGGCTAACAAGCAAAGTTAGCAGCAAAGTAAGTTAGCGACAAACAAAGTTAGCAGAAAAAAAGGGTCATAGATAAACAAGCTAGTGACTTGCTGGTGAATATAGAGAAGAGCAAAACAGAGGTTAAAAGGAAGCAAATATTGACATTACATTTATCTTGAGACCAATTACATATTAGAAAATAAATGCTAGTATATCTTTGCATGTTGGATCTGTAAACAAAGTGAAAAGATGTTGACATGTTTTCAGCTCGTGCAACTGCTCCAACAAACCCAAACCATCGATCCATACAGCTTCAAGACTTCTAAAACATTTATTTAATTCTAACCTTTTGCTCCTGGAGACTGGAGATGACCGTTTAATTGTAGATTTAACTTATGAGGCTGTATTGTTCAAATGCTCTGTTTTTATGAGCTTTACACTTTCAATGAAGCAACATCAAGATCAGGTCCTAAAGATATCAGAAAGTTACAGCTGTTTGGTGAACCTTCCCCTAAAGTGACAAGTACAGGATAATAGAAATATCACATTGGTTTGTAGCTTCTGTTTAAAAATGTTTTACCTTTAAAAGTTGTACAGTGTTTTATTTATTTCTACAGCTGCAATCATGTGTATGCTGACATTCACAATTTTACACATGCACATAACAGATGTTTTAGTTCTACAAGAAGATCTTTGAAAGCCAAAGTTCCTCTTTATTGTTTTAGAGTATACGTTGGGGCAAAGAATATCTACAAGTTGTTTGCTAGGAAAGATTTTTTAGGTATATATGAACAAGGTGGTAAGGCTAGATGGCTATTCTTTGGCCAGGCCCACTGAAATTTAATTCAATCAATCATGCTACCAGCAAACCTGTAAATGGTATGTACAAAATTATCCACATGTGCAGAATGTAATAACGAATGTTGCTCAACAAAACTACATTTCCCTGCAGCCACAGTGGAAGGTACATATCAGCACCACTGAATTATCTGGCTGTCTCTGCATGATGGAAAATGATAGTTTTAAAGTGATAGTTGACCATTTTAGGAAATATGCTTATTGACTCTCTTGCTGAGAGATGAGAGGATGGATTCTGTGTGATATCGATCGTCTCATCTAACTCTGTAAAAAAAAGAAGCCAGAGAGCATATTTTTCAAAATGTCTAACTATTTCTGTAAATTTGTGTCGGATATTAACTCGGGACCCCTTTAAATCATCCTACACCTCTTTCCACCTTATTTCCTCATATTTTTCCACTATTTCCTCACTTTTTTCATTCTTGTTGATTTTCTCCTTCCATTCTTTGGTTCTTTATATCTTCATGTCTCACTTCTGTGTATATTTCATCCTCCTTTTGACTTTCCTTTTCTATTCCCTTGTTGTCCTCATGTATACTTTTCACCCCTCACCTTTTCACCCATCATTAACGACTCCATTGTTGCTCCATGTGTTATTTTTGTTGCCTCCTTCCATCTTTCATTCTGACTTTATGTGGCTGTTCCATCAGATCAAGATGCCCAGGAGGAAGGTGAGAAATGGTAGATGTGTGGTCCCCTCAAGGATTATACTCCTTTAAAAAACTTCCCACTCCTTAAGCTCAGCACAAGGGTAGCTAACTCAGACATTTTACGACCTTAAACTAAATTAGCTAACATAACAGAATTAGATGCACACCATTAAATCCCACTGGACTAAGCTGTTTTATTGACAATCTTGCAAAGCTCACATGTGGAAATCAAACAATTAAAGCTTTACTTTATGGAGTAATTTGATCTCTTAAATAATTACAAAGCTTACCTTCATGATTTTACATAAGTCTTATTTAAAGAGAATAATTATGAATTCACAAAGTTAGCAGTGTAGAAGTTCAGTGTAAGGGAAGGTTTTTTGTGATATAAAAAAAAATCAGCTTTTTTGTTTTATCACAACTAATAAAAAGATGCTTAATTTCACATTGCTTTGTCTTTTCTCAGTCCCGCACTTGCTGTGCTCCCTGTAACATTAAACAGCTTAATTAACAAGTTTCAGATTGTCACTCTTTTGAGAAAAATATTGTGATTTACTAAATTTTTTCACATGTATCTTTATCAACAGAGGAGGAACGCCCAAAACCAAAGTATGTCCTCCATTTCTTTTCTCCAAATGTTTGGTTGCAGTTTTGTTTTTTTCCTCAGTGTCATAATCCTCAAATCTTATTCTGATTATCGGTCTCTCAAAATTGTTTTGCTTTTTTTCTCCAGACCAATGGTGCCTCAACTCGCACCTCCAAAGATTCCTGAAGGGGAGAGGGTGGACTTTGATGTAAGTTATAACCAAAGACTTAACTATATCTGTTTCCTGACAAGAATGCGGCAAAATCATCAGGAAACCACATCTGACAAAGCTGTGGCTTGAGAGAAGTCTTTGGATGAACAAACTGTTTGTATAATGTTGGCTTCTATAACAGCCAGTGACTCATAGCTTGGGAAACTGAACTTCTTCATACCTGTTTTACAAGGCTTTAAATGGCTTTCTTACTTTCTATATTTTTATAAATTCTGCATTATTCAATTAACATTCCATTACTCCACCAGGACATCCACAGAAAGCGTATGGAGAAGGACTTACTGGAGCTGCATACTCTGATCGACGTCCACTTCGAGCAAAGGAAGAAGGATGAGGAAGAACTTATCAGTCTCAAGGAACGAATTGTACGTTTTTTTAGCTAGATCTGTGTAGAAACATGAATGAGACCCTAAATGCCTCATCCAGTGGAAACAAACTGGCTGACAAAAGGAAAACATGGTTTTATTTCAGAATCCAAGTCCTAAATATATCTTACATACACACAAAGTATATTTATTCAATACTATCAATAAGAAGGACAATTTTGAGGTACTTTACTAAATTTCAGAGACATATTTCCCTTTTTAATCCAGAAGTAGTACTCTTTACTTATTGTACTTTCTGCAGCAGGTTATGATCCAGTATATCAGACCTACGATGAGTTTAGAAATGAAATTAAAGGTTGAGGATCTTTCACCTTTTTGCTGGTGACATCCCAAAGAGTGTGTAGTGACAGCTCCTTCTCATGTTGCAGATGTTAGCATTCCTGCCAAAGATATTTGCCCTCTCGGATTGTTTGAGTTAAATTACTTTTAGAGGCCTAAAGTTTCTAAGATATTCAGTATTTCACAGTAAATGAGACTAACATGAAAGATAAGTTCAAATTTCAATACAAAAATGTGCAACAGACAATTAGTTTTAGTTTTTAGTTTTTTACTTCTACCCCCTTCATTACCACATCTTAGATCTAATGGGACACTAATGGGAATAATAGTGTTATTTATAAAGTCAAAATAATAAACACTGGCGCACAGTATGAATGCGAGAAATGATGTTGCTGAATAATTGAACATATTTATGCCCCATCTATGTTTAAGAACAAATTACAAAATTCCTCTCTCGAATGTGATTTCTTTTTTAATGTTTAATCTATACAGCTTAATGGCTTCCTTGCTTTGCTTTCCTTCAGGAGCGTCGTCGGTCAGAGAGGGCTGAGATCCAGAGGGTTAGAGCGGAGAAGGAGAAGGACAGACAGAACAGGATCGCGGTAACATGAACATTCTAACAGTAGATCAATAATACAATTATTGCACTAATAATCTGAATCTTAATTTTTTCATATTTAATGACTAAATATACTGTAGTAGCACAGTTGTTTCTCTATTTTCTTTTATGAAACCACTATTAAATGAGAAAAATATCCAATTCAACATGTAAACATGGCTCTCTTGTGCCTTCATCACACCATCCTTCTTCATCCATCAGGAGGAACGCCACCGAAAAGAGGAGGAGGAAGCCAAGAAGAAGGCTGATGATGAGGCAAAGAAGAAGAAAGTGCTGTCTGGCATGGGAGCAAATTTTGGAGGCTTCCTGGCCAAGGTCAGACAGCAGTTAAGATAACTGTTACAATGATGAAGAGGAGATGATGTTGATGATGATTGAGAGGAACACTGGACTGTTTGTGTTCTGCTCCAGGCTGAGTCGAGGCGAGGCAAGCGTCTGACGGGCAGAGAGATCAAAAAGAAGACCCTGGCTGAAAGACGGCAGCCGCTAGCCGTCGACAGTTTAAGGGAGGATGCACTCAAGTGAGTCTCTTTAATTATATTTCAGACAATCAGTGATGTTAAACTTCCACAGTGGCATTATGCTGGGTTAATTATAGCTGTGGAAAAGGTGACTGAGCTAATGATTAACAGATTTATAGCCCATAAGTAAATGCAGATTTTTGTTATCAAAGAGAAGATGTATTCAAAATGGCCCCTACCAACTGGTCATTCGGTAAACCCCTTTACAGAAAAGGGATCATCTAACTCTAATCCTAGCCTAGCAAACCAAACTGATTAAACTGTGATTTTGTTCTGCTTTTACATTAACCTCAAACACTGGCAGATCCAGCCAATGCCTCTGATAATCTAACCCAAATTTACTGTCAAGGTCAGCAGCATTTAAAGCTACCATTTTTTTGTGAAGTAATAGGGTAAGTGTTAAAAAATGTTCACTATAGTTCATGCACTGTGGCAGTTTCTTCCTGTATGGAGGAGAGTCCTGTGTGCTACTATATCACAGTGTAGTGTGTGTTACAAACAGCTCTTTATTCACACTTTATTACTTTTAATAACTACAATAAAACTTACAAATAAACTTAATTGAATCTTGGAATAAACACCATCTTCTTTTATGAGTCTGATACATAAGCCAAGCTGGGCGCAACTTTAACTGAATCAGAAAATACTCAACATTATAGGAAGTTAGAATCAGGATTTACCTCACGTCACTCCTCGTCACCTTCCAAGGAAATCACTTCATTTGACTCGTGACCTTATTGTAAAACCACAAAAAGTTGCTATTTCAACAAAAATGGCACATAAGCACTCACTGTTCCTCATTCTAGCTGAAAAATGTGTTTCTATGTATCATTCACCACTAGTCTTTCCCAGAAACAATGAGGTCTTGTGACCGAGCTGCTCAGCTCAGTACTTTTCCATCCACTAGCTTAAGGACAATGGTTTCCATCTACCACTATATTCTAGGGCCCATTAAGAGTGACATACACAGAGTTGTGCAACAAAGTGGGAGTTTGTAGTTCTTGATACAACTTAATACAACGCATAGGGTTAAAAATTACGATAATATGTAAATAATGAAAGAATAATAAAGCAGTATATTCAGTTCGTTCATATACATGCATATATACATATACACTTAGACCTATGAACCCAGGGATACTTCAGTGCTTTTTTTTAGCAGCACAAAATAGTTACAATAATATTGTCAATTACTTCTAATTAAAAACCTGAAAATTGAGGAGTTTGACTTTTTGCTTGTGACATGCAGCTTTAGCCTCAGTCCTTGAAACAGTGTTTCTGCCTTGTACCTAATGTTGGCAATCAGTTAGCGAGCTCGCTACAACTCATGTCATCTGCTAATCAAACATAAACTAAAGGTCATTAGCTAGAAATGAAAAGTTTGGTTTTTTCTCCCTGTGTCTTAAATCAAGGACTCATAGCTTAAAAACTGATTAAGAATTATTATGATGAATTTACTATTGTAAAAATGCAAAAGAACACTTCAAGGGACAAGCTCTGGATACCAATAGAAAAAAATTAAAGCATACATAAAAAAAGAAAAAAAAAAAACCTTTCTAAATTTTGTCCTTGTGTTTTCAAGACAAAGAGCTCAGGAGATGTGGAACTGGATCTACCAGCTAGAGTCTGAGAAGTTTGACTTCATCGAGCACATGAAGCACCAGAAATATGAGGTAAGACTAGTATTGAAATTGTGAACAGATTTCATACCAGAAAAAAAAAACAGAAAAATAAAAAAACAGAAGTTTACTAAAAAACTTGATCGTTGATTTTTAAAAATGATTAAGGATTTTTTTTAAGCATGTCTTTGTTACCTCTTCTCAGTTTTAGGACTTATTTTTTTCTATTTTTTTTCTTGAATGCAAAATTGAAATTTGGTCTCATCTCTTACATAATCACTTGTATTGCTTCCTGCTTCCTCTGAAGTCTTTGTTTGCCTTCTGCAGATCATTGTGCTGCTGAACAGAATCCAACATGCTCAGAAATTGTGAGTGGTACATTTATCAAATATAATGATAAACTGCATATCTGCTAGTTTTCGGTTACATCTTTTGTTACTTTTTCTCTCTTCCTTTCTCTTTCCATCCTACAGTAAAAAAGGCCATGGCAAAGGGAAGGTGGGCGGTCGCTGGAAGTAAATGGGGAAAAGAGGATATAGAAAAAACGCACTTACAAAAAAAAGAGCCAATATAGGACTGGAGGAAGGACAAATATCCTCTCTGGTCTCTGTAACACCACAGTCTCGTAGGCCTTTCCTGTGTGTGTGTGACTGACACTGAATGTTTCTTGATAGGATGTACTGATGATTAAAATGAAATACAACCAGTTTTGAGTTGAATTTGTTGTAGTTTCATTATATCAGGTTTTTGGAGTTGAGGACTTTCAACATGGAAAACTGGGTCAAACCAAATCTTTTTTTTTCTCACTCTAATATGTGTGGATTACAACACCACATTGGCCGTTGACCTGCTTTTAGCCGCAGTAGTTTCTTTGAGAAAGGGATCGATGGGATTGATATGAAAAGGAAATACCGCACCTGACTTTTCTATGAATTCATGCAAAGGTTTACCCTTTTTGGGTAACTTAGACAACAAATGGGAGAGAGGAAACATCCCTCAAAGATTATTTCCCCAAGATTTTACAAAATAGAACAAGGTCAGACAGCAGTTTTGAAAACAAAAACAAATCAAAAACAGAAAAATATTATAAATATGGTGACTCAAAACAATATGATTTAGAGCTCTCAAATCAATTCTTCACTCTCTGGTTTGTCCGTAGGAGTGAATGCAAACAGCCCCCACCTCTAATTCACCATTCAGTTTTTTATAAACTAGTGCTGTTGTATAATGGTTAAGACTTGTGATATGAAGTTAAGCCTATTATAAAGTCTGAGTTGATGTACTGGCAATAACCCCAACATACAGTGTTAGGTTGTTTTATGAAGTAAATCTGCATTGTTGTCAAAGCAACTTAAAATCTGAGTAAACTGCTCCCCCATGTGGATAAACTCTGTCTTTACATCATGACCAAACAAAACCCATCAATTAAGTCAAATATTTAAGACAGTGTCAGATCAAAAATCAGCTGTTCTCAGCAGTATAAGGTTAGGGTATTCATCAAAACTAATTTTTGTTTTTTTGAAAGCAGTGTTAGTATTATTTGCTCTAATGTCTTCCCTACTAAAGTCTTTTCTAACCTTCAGTGTTTACTGCTGCAGCAGTTTGTGTCCAGAAATTTTCACTGGTACTGACCTTTTAACGAAAGTCCTTTGGATGACATTTTCAGTTTATTTTAGTTTACAAAACTTCGATCTACTCGTTTCTTATGACCCCACAGTATGAAGTAACAGCAAATACCATGTTAAGACTATGTTGTGTTCAGCTGAAATGTTTCAAAGTAGTGTATTAGGCATGCTTTTAGGTGAGTTGGAAAACACAGATTTATGCCTATTTCTACTTTTGCCTCATCTGTGGTAATTATGTTTCCTGTACGACCCAACCCCCCCTTCTATAATTCCTGCCTCACATGTTTGGCTCACTGCGTGAGACAAGGTCTAAAGAGGACACACTGTTAATCCAGTCTTTCACTCACTGCATCAAATCAGGACAAACACACACACACACACAGAAAACACAGACAGTGACCTAGCTGAAATGAAATTTATGAGTAAGGCCTGAATATAAGGACTTCACTTAGTCCACAATCATGCTGTAATTGGACTACTGGGGCAAATGGCAGCAATAATCACAGGGTGAAGGATTAGTTTCTTTCACACAGTGATGGTTTCACCCAGTAATGGTTCAGCTCTTCTAACTGCCCGTGTAACAAAAACACTTGAGGTATAATCCCATTCTAAGGCATGATATATTATGGTTATATATATTTAAAAAAAAAAAAAAGATTTCGGTATTTTTAATCTGAACAATGCAATGTAACTGATTATCCTGGTGTGTGTGAGAGAGAGAGATAGAGAGCGTGTGATTAAGACTTTATGCTTGTGTGCAAATGAAAGGATATCATGTTTGCACATGGCAGTATTATAGCGTGTGTGTGTGCACATGTAAATCCATCCATCCGCTGAACCATCTGTCGTTGTTTGGAAACGTTTTCTTTATTCAGCTATTTATTTACAGTCACATAGTTCAAATCGAAAGTGAAACCACAAACACACTGGCACACACACTCATCAGATACTCCAAGCTGGATCACATCCAAACACAAGCACAGAAGGAACCACAACAGAGACAGACAATAATCCATAAAAAGACGTAACTAAATACAATTCATTCCACAAGAAAATCAGGGTTTAGAAGATACAAGAGTTATCAGGGTAAACAAGAGTAAAACTTATGGAAAAAGATTAAAAGAAACATATACACGTTCCAGCTCTGTAACAGCAGTTTACAATTAGTCAAAGTGTGAATAAATGTGTTTCAGCTTTCTCATACAATAGTGTCAACATGCATTGAGACCACAGTGCGTCGTTACAGGACAACAATCTTTTGACCATGAGACAACAAGGACATTGATTACAGCAAAGCTCAGAGAAAAAATAGTTTCTGAAAAAAATATCAAAGGGGCACTCCACTAATTTTCTGTGAAAACAGTTGTATTTGTATGACTGTGAAGACTGTTGATACAAACAAAGACTACAAGGGTACAACACTGGAGGTGTAGTATTTGGAGTTGTTAGGGATTTCTACTAAAAAGAATTTTGATCTCTCTCTTCTGAGTCTCCGAACTTTTTGAGGATACAATAATAATATGCTGGAGTGCCCCTTTCACATTTTTATAGGTAAGTTATTTAATTAGTAAGTCAGTTGGCATAAATGTGCAGTTTTACCATGTAAAGTGTAAGTATGCATGGATCAGTGCACAAAAAATCAATTTTGCTGTGTGAAATGTGGGTTACACAGCGTTTTTGCACATTTCCATGATATGTATTCATATTAAGAGAAAGTCATGTGATCATGTAAGGAGATCCCATAATAAAATATTACAAATATTATAATGGCATTAAAATGAAGATGCACATTAAAGATCACTATTAAAATTTGTGGCCATTTTTAAAAACATGCTGTTGTTCGGTTTCAAATGAAAAATATCCCTGTCATGCAGATAATGATGTTTAAGTGTATTTAGCGGATGGGGGCCTTGAGAGCAGCATCCACCTCCTCCTCTGGCAGCAGTGTGTGCCACTGGGCCACTGGACGCCTGGGATTGGCTAACATGTCTGACCAATGACGTAGCCCAACACCTGAGGCGCCATAGCCGATCCAGCATTTGCCAATGGGGTCGTTGCTGCCCAGTTTGTCGTAGTCATATACAGTAATCAGAACCTGGACTTTCTGTATGTGGTAACAACAAAAGAGGATAGGATACAGTTAGAGCAAATTCTTATGTGTGTCTGTCTTTCAATTAAGTTGAACGAAATGGGCCTTAATCTACAACCAAATGAGATAGCTAGATGTCACTCAATCCCCCACGATGGACCTTTAAAACTCTGATGCAATGATAGCAGTTAAGAAATTCAATGACAATCCAAAGTATAGTTGTCAAGACGTTAAGCCAAAACCCCAAATAAACCTAGTGATGCTGTGAAAGAAAAGGTCAAGGGATCACTAAAATCAATAAGGTTCATCATCTGGAGACCATGAACACATGAACAAAGTTCCAAGCCAGTTTCTAAAACAATTATTGAAATATTTCAGTCAGGACTTAAATGGTGGACCAACTCAGTGACAATCTATAGCCAACCTCCTAACATGCCCATGATGCCAAATAACAAAATGACTTTTTAAGTTAAAAATATTTTGTTAAATGTAATCTTATTACAGCTTTGGTGAATAGTTGGAATAGAAATGTCAATACCTGGATCTGGGAGAAGGGGATCTCAAAGCTAAAGCTCTCATTGAAGTAAGGATTCAGAGTGTTTTGTTTGACTGATGTCTTCTTCTTCTTCAGGCGCTTCCCATTGTGTTGCAGCACCACCTTAACAAATGGATCTGAAAAAAAGGTATATCAGACAGAACATTAAAGTAGCTGGTATTTATTGCAACTCTGCCGTGTCCATCTTGTCAGTTCAAGTCTTTCATATAAGATTCATGCTAGTTTGTGTTTACCTGACAGTCCTCCGACATCCATCTTCTTCAGGTTCTTAGCTTCCATGATATTAACCGTTAGCTTACCGGCTGTGGGGACGTAACGCAGGGAAATACAGATATCACCCAGCTTCTCTTGCTGTAAATAACCAAACATAAACATAGATAAGTTGTCATTATGCACCTTTTCTGCTTTTGTTGCTTTAGATACTGGGAATGACTACTTCATTAATTATATATTTTAATAGATGCTGAAAAAAAGACCTCATACCTCCTCTTTCTCTCCTCCAACTAGATCCTTCCATTCATGTATTGGCTGTCCAAGGTCTATAGAGTTCATGGGGATCTTGATCTCACCAATGACATCATGTTTACCAAATCGGTCAAAGTCAAACACCTGCAGTACCAGAGTCTGACCACCTAACTCACTATAGGGTATCTGGAGAGGGACAGAATTAAATAAAGAGGTTAACTCTTACGTGCCTGAGAAGCTTAAGGGAAAATGTTGTTTATTCTGAATAGTTTAAAAATGCTACTAGTGGTATGATTTAAAAAACTGTTTTGTTGTTCAGTATTCAGTATGGTATCCAGTATCAATGTACAGACCTTAAAGATGAATGTCTCATTGAAGACTGGACAGAGGTTCTTGCGCTGGACTTTGGTCTCAAACTTCTTCTTTTTGTCTGGCAGCATGTAGACTTTGACGTAGGGATCTGAGGTCCCACCCATGTCCATAGCTGGAAGGTCCTGAGCCTGGAGGATGCCGACTATCAGCTGGAGAAAGAAGGGGAGATTGGTTAAATTGTAAGGTCCCAAATCCTGAAGTGGAGCCAGTCTCTCGGACTAAAAGATATGATTGTAACCGAGTACTTGTATCGTTGGGCTCAGTAATCATTTCTGAGTTTAGGAGTTTGGATATTGGCTTGTATGTTTGCAAATACCATTTACAGGTGTGTGTACCTGGTTATCAGTAAAGTTATAGTCCAGTGAGTACTCCAGTTTTCCAAAGAACTCCTTCTCCTCCTCTTCCTTTCCTTCTTCTCCTTCCTGGAAGACATGCAGCATTGTTGGCAGTTAACAGATCATTTTATTGCACTTACATAATTTGTATTCAAACTCTAATTACATGCTACAGCCTCTGCAGCATTATCGCATTTGTCAGTCATTTCAGGTTATGTGTTTTGCATGTAAACAAAAAACTCCACAAGGCATCTCAAGTAATTTTCCCCATGATGGTCACCTTTTAAAGATGATACAGTTAATATCACGTACTTACAAGCATAGATAAAAGGTCAGTTTTGCAATAAATAATGCTCTGGCATAGTTCTTTGGAAGAAAAAATATTCCAAACTTATGCTTGTTATTGCCATAAGCTTCTTTAATCTCAAGTGAAAATCGCTCTAATGCCATCACCCTTTTTGTCTCTTTGTGAACGTTTTAAGCTTTAGATTCCACCCTTATTAGTCACAACCCTGGTGGAGGCCAAGCAGCTGTGGACAGTGAGAAAATGAGTGCAATCTAATATAAAACAGTGCAACACTTGCTGCTGCCAACCCATCTGTTGCCTTGTTGAGTGTTGGTCTTGTACTTCATCTGATACACGTCTCCAGTAGCATCTTTTGTCCCTTCGGTACAGGAACTATTAAACATTTTGAGACATTATTTGCTTTGTTGCTCAGAGTAAATGAGATTTATGATACTCTCATTAATGAACATTTAAAATGGCTCAACTTCCTGCGGCAAGTTAGCTTACCACAGGACTAGAACCAGGGGGAAACAGCAAGCCTAGTGCTGTCCAAATGGACACAGAACAAGTATTGTGTTTCCTTTGGACAGAAACAGTTTCCTGTTACCAGTCTTACTGCTCCTCTAAAGTAACTGGCTGTTGGCTCCAGCAACATATTTACCATCCAGACATGAGGTGAGTATCAATTTACCTCTAAAAATCTAAAACAAATGAGAAAAAAACAAATGAGTATTCCCCAAAATAAATAGGAACTGATGTGCTTGTCCTCTTTGTTTTTCTTTGGGCAACTCAAACTCAAAACATACTCACTTTCAGCTTCAACTGTCTAACTTTAGAACAGCTCAGGAATACATCAAACATGACCTCTCTATCCCATCTTTTCTTACCTTCTTCTCCTCTCCTTCCTCTCCTTCCTTGTCCTTCTTTCTGCGCCCTCGTCCTCCCTTCCTCTCACGAACTTTCTTGGGCTTCTTGCCCTTGTTGAAGCACTTCTTGTAGATGCAGAATCCCATACAGGCAACAAGGGCAAGGACCACGACTACAATGGCTCCTATAGCCCACATGGGCACTGAAGTAAAGAGGGAGAGGAAGGAGAGGTTGGTGCTTTGTAGTTCTATAGGACACTGCTGTGACACTTCTTTGGTGAGGAGAGTCATTCTTACTAAGATGAAGCATTTTGGAAAAAGAATTTAATAATTTTTAAGGTATTTAGCTATGCTAGCATAGTGGCTATTTCATTGTCGGTCTGTGTATTGGTTGACCATCACTTTCATCCAACATCCAAAATCTAATCTCAACAACTTTTAAAAAGATTAGCATGTGACACTGGACGGGCACCCATTGGAGTTGTGTTTTTGTCACCTAGTGAATAAAAGTCTAACTCTAAAAGTCGGTTGAACTTAGTTATAACTGCTTAGTTATAAACCTTTCCACTATGCTTTCTAGCTTGTCTGTGTTTCTCTGTAGTCTGCTGATAAGCTGGTAGTTTACAGATGATTTATTAAACTTTTTATCCTAAAACAGCTCCCTCCTCTGGCCAAAAAACTATCTATCAAGAGAAGTGGGAGTAAACTAACAGTACAGTGATGCTTAAAATCTGTGGAAAGCTGTGTATTTTTTTTTTTTTTTTTTTTTTATAATCAGTGGAGTTAGATGGTACAGTCTATGAAGGATTTAAACATGGTTATGATAGAGCCTTAAGGCCAAGGTTAGTTGTAATGCAGGGCAGAAGCTCATTTATTCAAAAAGTCTAAATTAGGACCCTATAATTTATGATTTTATTTCAGATTTTTTTCAATGAATTTGTTTTTTTCCTCATTCCCAATTTTTCATTTAACAATTTTTCATTCTTATACATTCGAACAAGAACACTAAACAAATATTCTGTAAGCTGGTGAAGATTGAAATAGAAAATGGTCGAAGACGAGATGGACTTACACCTGAGTTTATGATCTTGAAGAGCAGGGCAGGATGGTCACATGAAGAAATGAGGGAGGAGAGAAAAAAGAAATGAAACAGATGAGTGATGAAAATGAAATGAGAGGAGGGTTAGATGATGCTGTGCACATGATAGACTGTCTTTAATTTGTCTGTGTGTATGTGTCTCTGAATGCACAGGTTGATCTGCTGAAGAGGTTTTGATTTTTGACAGCCTAAAACAAAACTGAAAGCAGCATCCACAAGAGTACTCTGGGCCTCGTGTTTTCCGTTTATGTCATATATCCAGTGTGAGGGTTTCTCCTGTGATTACATATATTGATTCCATAAAGTTGGGAGGGGGATGTCAAAACCAAATCAAAAGCTTCCTACAGATGTTTTTAAAAAAGAGAAAAAACAAGTAAAACTCCTTATTTCAAGTAAACTGACTCAGTGTGTGTAATCTATTTACTTCTCCTTCACTTTAACAAAGTCCAGTTGATGGTGCATTGCTTCAATAGTTGTCTTTGAGAATACACAAAAGTCAACTTCATGTTAAGTTTGTACCAACTGCATGAGCGTACAATATGTGTGTGTGCATTTTCTTTATTTGTGTATTTTAAGTATAGTACACATTTGTGTGCATCTGTGTGTATGTGCTTACTTGGCAGGTGTGTGAGCTCATTGAAGAACTTGTTCTTCATGCTGGCGAACTGGTGGTTTGAGTGGTGTGAGGGGGGTGGCGGAGGTGGAGGCTCCTTCTCCTCCTCCTCAGCGGCCCTGCGGGCCCGGGCCCCCGAAATGCTGACCAATCGCATCACTGCTCTGTCAAACAAAAGGAGAAGAGACAAGAAAAGGTCAACAACGTTGTAATCTCCAAATCACTTTTGGAGACATTAAAATCTCCACAAAACAGTGAGCCCCTGGAGCTAACAACACAGTCACTCTCTCTTTAAATGTGTCCTTTTGTCAAAACTCATCCTATTTGATCTGTCACCTGGCTGTAATCTCTCTAATCCTGTCTCACTTTTTTCACTCTCCTGCCTCTTACCATTTATTCACTTTTTAGTTTCAAGCATCCAAATACAAACAAACTATCTTCATCAAGGAGGAGTTTTTTTAGTAAAAAGGTTTAACTGAAAAAGAATTATGCCATGAAATTTCAGTTGGTTAAAGAAGTACTGACATCATTTACTTTTTTAAAAAGAGTTGGAACACAATAAAAATATCTAATAATTAAAATTAAAATTAAATAAATTTAAAAATTGAATTCAGCATTACATTTGTAGGCAACATTTCAGTGTCATCGCGAACTGAGGTCGAGCTAATTTTAATGGCTTTACATATTCTTTGGTAGTTTATTTCATAACACTGTGAAATATTTGAGTAGCTGGGTAATTTTTTTTGGACAAAAACTCTAAAAACTGTAGACTAACATAAAACAAAGCTTGTAAAATATAGGAACTACAGAAGAATTTAAGTGAGAGTATAATAAAGGAAAAGAAATGAGTACTTTAGGCTGCTAGTATACGTTACCATAATGTAGCCTACTTATCCCAATAATTCATGGAAGAGTAATTGCAAAGTGTTTTTGACTATAGCCTTTCCACAATTTAATTATTTGATGTTTTTTTTCAAAAATTCATTGCCCATTTATCTTGTAAGATAATAACCATATATTTTTGTTCTAATGCTGAATTCCTGTCTTGTCCTTGAAACCATAAAATTGAGCATCCAAGAGGAGAAAAACTAGTTATGTCAGCCTCTGATAATGTTTAACTCTGACTTCGAGGTTAGCACTAGAGCTAATCACCCTTGAACAACGTATAAACACTCCAAAGTTTAGATAAATGGTGTTTTCCTGTTCTTCCTCTTAGTAATAATATTAATAATGGCTACTTGACAAGCTAGCTCATTAGCAGGCTAGTAAACAAACAACCAATGACTGGCTGTATAGCTTTTAAGCTAACATTAACCACAATATATGTATTAGATGCAGGAGTTCAGTACGCATTACAGTTTTTGTACTAAGTATTTTTATTGTGTGAGCATTTTTATACTTTTACCCCATTTACTAATTAAAGTTAGATGCAGCTGTTTTTTTTCACAGTTGGCTAATTTTCTAACTGAGGGAACACAAGCACAAAAGTCAGATCCACTCATTCATTTAAACTTAATGTTTTAATATTTTCTCTTTTACATAAACACAACATTACATTAGGCTACATCTTCTCAGCCCCTCTTCCACTCCAGTATCTCTACCAGTTATGGTAGTTATGGTTCCTCGTTTAACCTTTTTTCTTTCCTTTTTTCCTTATTTAATAGAAAATACAAATATACTTGCGCAAAATCTCTGCATGTGACCTTGCAATGAAGCAGTGAAAAACACAAAAAACTGATTTCTGTTAATCGTGCCACTCTCTTAAGCAATTTTGTGCACTGTAAAGAGTGAGGCCTGTCAGTGCACTGATAAGCACACTGGCATTTAAACACACACATACACAGGCCCCTCCCACAGTAGACATCCCTCTGTGGCTGTGCAGCAATGTAACAAGATTAATTGCCAAAGGTAATCCAAAAATCCCTGGGCTTAAACAAATTAAGGACAGTTTGCCTCTCTGGATGTCCTCCCCTTTCTCCGCCCCTACCACCGTCATCTCTCCTTTACTCCTCCCCTCTGTTTGTTGTCCCCTTCTGTCTGTCATTTATCCTCCCTCATGACTGCTGAAATTGAGACATACTCACACAAACCTACTTACACATCATACTTCCAAATTGAGACCTGAATTAGCTGGCGAGCTGGGTTACATTAACCCTTTTATCCCCAGGGATTGCGTAAGCAGAGGATTAGAGAGGTGGACCTCTGAGAGTGTGTGTGTGTGTGTTTGTGAGTAAGTTTAGATAGATAGATAGATAGATAGATAGATAGATAGATAGATAGATAGATAGATAGATAGATAGATAGATAGA
>JAPZDZ010000009.1:20130517-20143401 GCA_029783805.1 Acanthurus tennentii
TGAAGTTGATTGACTGTCTGATTTCCAGTGTGAAGCAGTGAGTGCAGTGATGTTGTGGCCTGCCTGCATGAGACAAAGACGGCACGTACTACGGTTGGGCAGCGGTGTGGACCGAGCACAGGCGGCCGAGCGTGTCCGGGGCGAGTTGGCGCCGGCTCCGACGTGCTCCGGGATGCAAGGGCCCGTCCAACGCTGCTTGCAGCTTTTATTATTATTATTATTATTATTATTATTATTATTATTATGTGATGAAAGAATAGGGGTATTGTTCTTAGCTTTCCAGACTTTAAAATTCTTATATACATTACATACATATACATGTAGTTATAATTTATAATTTGGCATGAGCCTATGTAAAAACAAAATTAATATAAATATCATGTCTACATTGCCCATTGGTGGTAAAGTATTTATGTGCATTCATTCAGTGCTTAACTTGGGCATGCAATGCATATTAATTTATTTTTTTGTATTTTTAACTAATATGAAATTATTATCTTGTGACCTTCAATCCTCGGATTATTTCTACACTGTTGTTGCTGATTTTACTTGAGTTAATTTTCTGATGATGTCTTTTTACACTATCATTATCACCCTAAACAAATTGTGTTTGAGGTAAATAGAGGAAAATCTGCACAGACAAATAGGCGATCTCAGCTGATAACATTACAGTCTGTCAAAAGTCAACACATTCCAACCACCAATGCAAAATTGTCTGCTTGGCAAAAATAAAGGCTTCTAAAAACCCATCATTTAAACTCTTAGGAATCAGTATTATGTTGGAGTTAAGTGTAAAAATGGTGACAGTGAGAAATGAACTGGTAATCTGTTTTTGTTTTTACAATTCTTTCATTGCAAAAGAAAACAGGACTGTCACTTGTCTTGCTAAAAGTGTGTAATCTTCCAGGGCATAAGCTGGGACAATATATCAAAGGAAAATTCATCATCCAGCTGTTAAACGAAAATGGAAAACCAGTCTGAAGACCTGTCAGCTTAACTGTCAGTTGATGTAATGAGAAGATAAACAGAAATGAAACTGATAGTTTAATTAACTGATAGTTTACTCGTGATACTTTTTTGTAAACCTACACCATTCAAAGCTGGATCTACCTTTAATATTCAGCAATAGTTCTAGTATTAGTCTAGCAAACTAATATTTATTATGCACTGTTAACAGCCTACAGCTTTTAGGTCAAAGTGAAAAGGTTATGTGATAAATGGAAACAGACACCATAGGTCCAGCTCAAAATGTTTATTGAGATGAAGAATAGATCAGAGAATGTCACAATTGTTGAAAACGTCACAATGTGACATTTAAAAACAGCGACACCACCAGAAGATCAGAATTTAAATCAGCTTCATAGGTTATGCAGATTAAATTTAAAATGAGGCTCAGTGATTGAACAGCTGGAGCAGATGACTGTTTAGTTTAAAGCCTGTGTGTTAAGATTTCCACTTAAAGCGACATCCTTGGAATTTTTGAATTTAGCTCTTGCCCCCCAAGGTGTGCTTGTCAAACAGGTATTCGGCCATCTTGTTGTTATGGGCATCCATGCGGGTGAGGTTGGTAATGTGGTCACCCAGCTTCTTGATGGCCTCCACCTGCTCATCCAGGTAGTGGGTCTCCAAGAAGTCACACAGCTGAGAACACGACAAGAAAATAAATGTTGGTTTGGTTTAAAAAATAAATAAATAAATAAATAAAGTAAAAACATAACTAGGTTCACACAAGAAATTCTCATTATAAATGCTCATAAATGCAACTTACATGAGGGTCTCCATGTTCAGAGGCCAGCTTGTGCAGGTCCAGCAGAGCCTGGTTGATGTTCTTCTCCAGCTGCAGGGCACACTGCATGGCCTCAAGCCCACTCCCCCACTCGTCACGCTCAGGTTTCTGCAACAGAAAAACATTCAATTATAGCAGACTAAACACTCATTATATTAAGCCTTGTGTACACAGTGCTCACTGATCTGTGTCACCAGTGCTACTGCAATCCATCCCCCTCTGTCCTACAACAAACTCAGAGGACCAAGCCTGTTATTTAATTACTGAGGAGATCATTTAATTCAGGCTTGATCTATAAGAGCATTAGATTTAATAAACTGAACTGCTGCTTTAAAAAATGGGATAAGGGCCAAATAAATACAGTTACTGAGCACATTCTGTGCTCAAACAAATTAAAAGAACTGGTAGAAAATGAGAAGGAACATCACTACAAGTTTATCTGTACCAGACACACAGGGTGTGGTGGGACATGTAACAACAGAACTAGTTCTACTATCCACACTGACCTTGATGTCCTGGAGGAAGATGCGTCCTCCTCGCTTGTTCTGGAAGGACAGCAGCTTCTCAGCGTGCTCCCTCTCCTCGCCACTGTTCTCCTTAAAGAAATGGCAGAAGCCTGGAAGAGCCACATCGTCACGGGAGAAGTAGAAGGCCTATGAGGGAGAGGAGGACACAAACAGTGATTAGGACACACCACCCATCATTATTTGGTATAAAACATTGTTGTGACAAACAGTAATTATGCGGCCAGGCCATGGTCAGGCACATGAATCATGACTCCAAGTCGAGCTGAAAAAAATAAGCAGTCTAAGCATGACACAGCAGTTTTTACTCAGTGAGGTTGGGGATGAAAACACTCCTTATCTGGCACCTACCATTCACTGACAAACATCAAAACTATGCAAAAACATCAGGCTAATATTGAAATACAAGAACACTGCAGTAAGTAACAGTAATATACTAAGAATGCTTACAACTAATTGACAATTGTATCCTGTAATTTTCATTTTAAAAATAAGTCTGCAAGTTAGCCAACCTTATTCTGAAATGGACTATCAAGGTAAAACAAAGATAACATATACTTAGGATACATTTACTTTACAATTTAATATTTAAAGCGTTGTTTTTTCTCACCATTGAAGTGTAGGTGTAGGAGGCAAAGAGCTCCATGTTCACCATACGGTTGACAGCGGCCTCGCAGTCGCGGTGGTAGTTCTGACGCACTTGGGACTCCATTTTGGCTGGCGTTTCTTGTGCTTTTTCTTAACAAAACGGTACAAAAATAGAGCTTTACGGCGACTTTTTTCAGTAGTGTTCAAATGCGAAAGGTTTTTCGTGTCTGGAATGCAGAAGAGTTGAAAAAGAGAGGGACGAAGGAAGAAGTTCCGTTCAATCACTGTTGAAGCAAGAACTCCTCAAAGCTTTCTTCCCTGCTGTGAAATGGTAGGAGAACCGTTGCTTGTATTTATACCGCACAGCGTACCTCGTGACAGACGAACGTCACCCACACATTTAGCCAATCGCTGAGCTCAGGAGTGCATGACGATGCTGTGTCATATGATAAACCATGAAGTTGCATTTTTTTTTTAACATTGTTTTATTACGACCTCGTGACAGCCAGTCGCCTAAAATGACGAAGCACATCTGTTGATATGAGACTCTTCACTACATTTTTAACTACATGGAATTAAAATTCAAACAAAATACAAAACATTATGCGTGTAAATTATATGTAGTTTGAGTTAACATACCATGTGCACTTAAACAAACTATTAAAAAATTAAAATAAAATAAAAATAAAACTCGTTTGCTCCTACACAGTAAATGCAATACATCAGGTCATATAAAACAGAAGTTGTGCCCAAACTTTTTTGTATCTGAAAGCACATGCAAATACTTACAACTTTAAATTACAAAAAACTGGAGATGATAAAACTGCAATATAGATTTAAATTTTGTGAATATTTCCGTAAGTTCTGGTATTGTCTGCTCCCTATAAGCCACAGAGGGTTGGCTATCCCTGCCTGTACACTTTAGACCCCAAATAAAACCTGACTAGTGATACTGCAGTTAACTTTGGTCCAATAGAGCTTAGTGAACTTGTTTTATCTCATAAAGACAACATGATTACCTCAAAGCTGCTGATAACGTGTTTTCATCAAAGGGGGTTTTTATTGCATTACTCAATACCACAGCAGTGTTGCAAGACATGGCACAACTAAACAGCCTGAAAAGCCCTATCATTGCTGAAACAATGTGAGGACGAGGAATACTGTTGTACTTGACTTTGTGTTTGTTAGCAAAATTATATTTTCAATGAAAGTGCTGCAAAAGCAGTCTCAGTCCTCTGGTCATGAGGCTTTTAATGAATCCTGTGCTTGAAACATAGTCTCAACAGAACTGTGGGGTGTAAATATCAAACATTGTAGCAATACAGTCTGACTACCATTTTAAATATTTTGGAAACATGATACATTATGAGATAAGTATACATGTGAGGGTTTTAACAAGTGGTTTTTCACCTTGTGTCTCAATGAGTTTCTTCCCAATAGAAACCTACCACGGAAGTAAATGACTTTAAATAATTCTGTCTGTATCCTGGGTGTCCAAGACCCTCTGGTCCAAACTAATCAAAAAAATGACATTTTCAGATATCTTCCATAACATTCTAGGATGAATGGCATCACTGTTGCAAATAATGTGTTTTGGACTTTCAGTTTTAGATACCCATATCTCCATTTTTTATATGGAACATTCTGGATATGTGTGAATGAACTCTTTTTTTTTAAAAAACTCAAATTTTAGATAAAGGACCAGTCTGATAACAGCAGTGATATTTAAACTAATCATAATTTTCAACTAACATGACAGAAAACCTCAACCCAAGTTTAATTTGTGTTTTGGAACTCCTTCTAGATGCACATGAGTTCTGTTTGCCAAAAGGCTACAAGAATAACATAACATGTCATACTTTAAAATCAGTTCTATATGTATATGTATATGTATATGTATTCTTTGGAGCACACAAGCATTGGGGTAAAGTCTATTCCAGGAGAACTTTCATTCAAAAATATAGAACTATGCTCTTAACACTTAATGAAAACACCGAAGACAACAATCTACAGTGACAGGACTTCAGACTCAGTGGTGTCTCACAGCAGTGTTGTGGTGCTGAGTAATGCATCAAAAACCACCTCTGTTGAGAACAGGTTTTGACCAGTTTTTAAATAATTGGTGTGTCTTGATGAGGTAAAATAAGTCCAGCTTGGACCTAAAGTGGCCTAGTGACAATATGACTAGCCTAGTTCTATAGATGGCCCAAAGTGTATTGGGATTGTTCCGACACTCCAGTGCTACGATAGCTTATAGGTACCAATTACACACAGTGAGAAATGTATTTCAAAACTGTACAGGAATATTTCTATATATTTCTCCTATTATTGCTAATAGTAAGCATAGCCCATCCCTGCTACATTCTAGCCTTCTTTGAATAGTTTTGTTTTTTTATTTAGAGTACTGGCTGTTTATGAATTCCTGACTTTTATGTGGATGTGATTCTAGTTTTCAACAGGAACTATCAAGTCAGGTTTAAATCTTATATAATACAATGTGGTTGGTGGCCTGTGGATGCTGCCCAAAGATTTAACTTGAGAGAATAAATGCTTTAAATGGTTGAATGGTTTACCTATTTCAAGGAACACCTTAACCATATTTATGGTTAGCACTCTGGCCTGTTTGGTTGTGTTTTGTTTGCTCTTTTCTTTCAGGCTCATGTAAGTGGAAACGTGGGGCCATCCACCAGGGCTTACTAGGAGTACCTGAGCCTAATTCTAACAGTCACCTCTAAACACAGTTGATGTTTCTGATAAAAAATTGTTTCATTTGAGGGCATTTTTGGTGTCTCTGCTTGTCTTTGCTATTTCAAGGCAGTCACACCCCTTTGCTGTCATCCTGTCATAACCTATTCTTTTCATTGTACTTTTTCAAAAGGGCTTTGTTCTAGAAACATGCGTGTGGTCGTCGCTCAGAGATTATAACTTTGCTGTTTCCTGGTAAATATGTTTCATGTTAATCTGGTATGAAGCTGTTGGCCTGCAATGGAATGTTGTTGTTGTAAATGTTTGTAATAATCACATCGGGACAAATTCATGATCATGCTCATATCTATCTCAAACATGTTTAATTTCTGAAGGACGGTCTGTGAAACACTGGAAACAATACAGACAAATCTAAGAAAGGATTGGTTGAAGTGTCAAGAGCCAGTTGAATGTTAGTGCACATGCTGGTCCCGAGTTTAATGAACAGCACCACAACCAGCTGTGCATTTACTGGATTACCTCGAAACATAGAAAATTATAAAAAACATCTTTATTTTGTGCTGTGTCAAGTAACACTGTTCATCAGTCTTTTTGAAAATGAAGAATCAGGTTCAAACAATGATTGTGCTGTGTCATTGTTGTTGACTCAGCATTCCACAGTTTGGAGGCCATCCTTCCCTTTTTTTTCCTGTTTTGGTCAGGGTGACAGTGAGAGGGAGGAGTCTTGTGACCAAGAAAATGTCTTGCGGGAAGTTTACATCAGTGCTATGCTGGCTGGAACCAGTTTTGAGGAATGAAAAAGGAACATGAAAGTTTATAAAGGAACCAATAACTAGACAAGAGGCTCTGAAAACTGTATGTTATAACAAAAGTGTGCCCAGTCCCATCACTGCATACATTTTTGCAAGTTTCAGTGTGCATTATTAATGCCCGGCATTTACAATCAGTCTAGACGCATTGCATTTAAATGACATCAATCATATTAACAGTATCTCTTCTTTGAAACATTTCTTAAAAAAAAGCTCTGAATAAGAAAAATTACAAGTTTCTCAAAACCTTTTTAGACAGAAACAAACAAGAGTCAGCACTCTTAACGTTGAACTTTATTGCCAGTTATGCCTCCTAACTTTCCTTGATGAGCATCAATGGTTTTTCTCTTGGTCACTTGTCTGTACAACTTGTTCTTTACATGTTGTTTTCTTGCCTCTTTTCCATCACATTCTTGTGGTTGATAAATCAGAAATAACTTCACAGAATTTCTTTAAATGAGCCACAAACATCAACACTCAGACTCAATGATGAACTGATTGGAATTTGCCAAAATTTTACATTTCTACGCAGATAAAACAATGAAGTTATGATATTTTTAGAAGGTCAGCTTCACCAGGACATTATAATGTTTTGCAAAAACACTTTGCGTTCCATTATTAAAAGCCATACTCAATAATAGAGAGGGAGGTTTTGGCTTTGTTTCACATTTGGTCTGATACAAAATTGGTGATTCTAATAATTGGTGTCTATATTGAAATTGATCGCTGATTGCTTCGAACTTCTACTTTTCCAGACTGAAGTTGTGCGCAAAGCATCCACATGTAAAGTTTTGTTACTTCTTTGCAACATCATCTGTATTTGAAGCATTGTAGTCCACTAAAAGCTCATTTGTTAAACTGACTGTGAGCTTCAGGTGACTGCCATACATCATGTAATGAAGCTCTATATCAAACCTCCGGAGAAAAATGGATGTAAACCGCAACTACACTGGTTTGCAGAACAATACAACCAAGAAGTGGTAATTCTTTTTCTATGTAGATTGAGGTAACTAGCTTGTATCTTAATGGTCTTGCTAACATGGCAGCAGTTTTGTTTCCTCAGCGTGCTGAAATATATCGCTGACTTTTTCCACTGCATTTGTCTGGACTTGGTACTCATAAAATAATAAATTGTTCTAATAATAGCTATGCTGCAAAAGAGCATCTGATAAGTAACACCTCTGTGGGTCATAATGTCTAATGTGAAAATGGTCTAGACGAACCAGATGACTCCTTAAGGTAAACTATCTATAAATGGGTAACACCAAGGCACAAATCTGTAATCCACCTCCAGAAGTCTACAGCCATGCTAGCAGCTCTCTTAGGCTGTACTTGAGCAGAGGTACTTTGAACTACATGTGAATGTCAGCATGCTGATGTTAACAAGGTACAATGTTTCTCATGTTCACCGTCTTTGTATGGCGTGTCAGCATGCTAGCATCTTCTGATTAGCACTGAACCAAAAGTTGAGTTCAGGCTGATGGGAATTTCATGAGGTTAGCAGGAATTTGGTACTTAATGACTTAAAAATGATAGATTAAGGACTCAGCATGTTACTATAAATCAAAGAAAGCAATGTTGAGATTCATTAATGATCATGTTTTAATTATGGCTTTTAGACAGTAAGATTAAAAGTAACATTGTTTGGAAAAAAAAAAGAAAAAGAAAACTTATTTAACTATATAAATTTTAATGAGGAAAAAAACTACAAGGAATCTAGACCAAGGATATTTATTTTGAGAGAAGTTACAGTATTAATATGCAGTAATATAGATAAACAGTACAGTACACCAGTGTACTTATCAAGTTGACTTATGATTGATCAGTTTTTGCTCAGTAATCAACAGAAATTTAAGGCGGAAGAGGTTTGTAGTTTGATACTGAACAAAAGGACACAAATAATTAAAAAAAAACACTTTTACTATGGCTGAGATTGTTTTGGACAGTTATAGATTCTACTGCCTCTCTCTGACAGTTTGTCTCTTCTAAACATCTAAAGTCTTCTGAATACTGTTACTTGTAACAAAACAAGCTGAGGTTTGATGACTAATAGGAAAAAGATGCATAGTAGCAGAAGATAGAGGTAGAAAGTCATCAGGCTTTGGGTAATGACTGTAGATTAGAGGAGTAACCTTAAGTGGCTATCTTTATTCTTACCCTTTACAGAAGGAGTATGTAATGAACAATCCCCTCCTGTTGATGTTTAACTTTTTAGTATCAAAGGCATTTTTTGTACTATGCTAATACATCAGCCAAGCTGCTAACATATAATCTTCATCAAAGTAAGTATTTTAGTTGCAACCATTTATGCTGCTAGTATGGTTGCCTTTTTTAGTTAGCCAGCTATAGCTGAAGTCTGCTAGCACCAGCTTCAAGTTTAGCTAGCGAAATTAACAGTTGCTGAAACCTGCTTTTTCTGTCTTCATCTGGAAGCAAAGATCCATTGTTTCAAAACTGTCAAACAAATTTGGGTATCACAACTGCCACCTTTAGCAATGAAAACCACATATGCAAGAACAAAAAAGCTTAACCAGCACAGCAGCGGTAACTAAGGAGGGAGGCTTGGTAAACAGTCAGTTACTCAGTACTATTATTTGTGTGTTCACTGTTAATGTCAGACATCTTAGAATTTTAATGATCTCAATTTATTTTGGATCCTTCCTTTCAAATCTACATCTTACAGGTCACAGTTTCACTCTTCATCATTGATACTCAACTTACAGCTTGAGAGCCAAATCTGAGATAGAGTACTGTGTAGCTCATCAACCATTTTCTAATATATGATGAAAATAGACTACTCACACTGTGAATTGTATGATTGTATATACCAAATATTAAATGTTCAACAATGTTCCAGGCTTTTAAATAAAGTATATGATTTATAAGTCATGTAGTACCAATTTCCGTATCTAGTTAATTTAGTTATTAAGCTAATACGTCAGTTAATTTGATTTGAAAATAAATACTGTCATTGATAAATGAGTAATGGGCTTTTTAATGTTTATTAATTTTATCTAATAAATATTATTCATGTTGGTTCATTAGCTGTTCCTTGGCCTTTTGTCTTTTTGCAGAAGTGGCCACCAGGCAAAGCAAGTTGAGTATTCCTGCTAATATTTAAGCAGTGGGTATCTGCAACTCTTCCTCCCTAATCTTCCATCCTCACTCTGTCTTCTTATGCAGTAGGAATCCAGACAGTCTTCCACTGGACGGCATTTCTCCACATCTCTTCCATGAGCGAGGACTGAGACAGAGTCCAGTCCCTCCCTCCATCTTTCTCCTCTTCCTTATTTTGGCAGGACAGCCACAGGGTTTTCAGAGGGCTGGTGCAGGTATACTGGAGATATTGGCAGCCCTACAGCAGGAAATCAGAGAGCAGTGGTGAAGATTACGTATGTAAAATATGTGGTTAAGACTGGGTGATATGACTTCTGTCTGCATTTTGGTGCCATCACAATTGTTCATTTTACAGTAACAGAGAATGCTGCTCAAAGGAGAACTGTGCCCACTGCCTTTGGACAAAATGTGGAACTCTGGTATATGCCGGTGTTTAGTCCTCACCTCAGCACTGCCCCAGTACCAGATGGCCTTGATGACACTGTGATTGGCCAGAGCAACTGTCAGCTGGTCTCTACTTCCTGCTATGATATTTACCAAACCTGCTGGCAGGTCTGAAGACTGGAGCACCTGGGGAGGAAGAGGAGGAGGAAAGGAACTTAACAGATTAAATAAATGTTTACACATAGACATGTGAGATAAGATATTTTCCAGGTTTGACTATGATGTGCTTTAAGAGTCTTTTCTTGGCCCTATTATTTAAGTTCAATATACTTTTCCACATCTGTGCAGACAAAACTCAACTGTACTTGTCAAACTGAGCTAATGGAGTGCCTGGACTCTACTGTCAGGTTTCCATCCAAATTCAACTCATTATTTTTACATTATTTCCAGAATATCTGCAAAGGAAATTGTGAGTTTATGTGTATTTTCTATCTACTACAGTTATGCAAATATTTTGAGTTGGTGAATTCTCCAGTTAGCCCATGAAAGCACAGCAGCATGAGATGAAATAATTAAAAGAACACCAGTGGGAGCTTATTACAGTCTCCTGATTGAGCCACGCAGATCTGATGTTTTCGTCTGCATTTTTTGTGCCTTCAATGGAGTGAAATCCTGCGGCCTACATTAGGTTTGTCATTTACTGGCTAAACCTATTTTAATTTCACTTTTTCATGTTGTTTCCACCTCAGACAACTGTACTCAAAACATGAAGAAAGCTTCTTCCAAGCCTTAACCAACCTCCTGCACAGCACATTTTACATCTCAACACTCACTTGAACAAATTCCAAGGCAGGCAGTGGATGCTTCTGACTGGGGACCATGATGACTGCGTTGCCTGTGGCAAGAGCTGCTCCAAGAAGCGTTACCATGGAGAGGAGAGGACTCTTGTCGGGGAGGATGACCCCCACAACTCCAAGGGCCTCAGGGAAGGAGAGCGCAGAGCCAGACTGTGGCATAGGCTGAGAGACGGGGACACAACCATTTCTCTTTATTCTGCTTACAATTATTTTATACATCCCTTATTAGAAAACTTTTCTTATTAACTTTGTCTAATATAAAAAAATAATAACCAGGGATCCTCCTTGGATTTTGTCACAGTAAGCTGCCCAGTCATTGAGCCTGCTGATGCTGAGCTCCATCTCCTTCTCAGCCTCGTCCACTGAAACACCAGTCTGAACTTTGATTGACGCAGCTATGTCCCGCCTCTTTGCCTCGAGGCCTTTGGCCAGAGAGAAGAGAGACTGAGCGCGTGCAGACGGACTCTTCTTCATCCAGCTAGATTAAAAAGATAAACAAACAATATTATCATTTTAAAAAAGGCCTCGACATGTGAACTTCTGTGTGTTCCTTTGTTGAGTAACACGTCATTTTTTTAGTGAAGACATGGAAAATTGGAAGGAGCATGCACTGTTCTCTTAACAGTTTGCGTGTGTTGGCAAGAGGAGCTGTGTGTTTATTGTATTTTAGTGTAACCCACTTATGTTGATACACTTTGTTGGCACTCGTGTACCTGTTGATATACTGTCTGAGATTCAGCAAAAATTTATGCCAAGTTAGACTTTGACTGGAGATAAGAACACACAGTCAATTGGATTGTGAAATACCTTGCTGTCAATCCAAATTGTTTACAGATGTGTCCTAGTGAGAGTCTGATAACCTAAATCATATTTATAAAGGCCACATGTCACCACAAAAAGTTTTAAAGCTCTACTTCCCCAACAGTATGTGTTACATTTTTATCCAGGAAAAGATTGTTTCAGCGTGAGCCCAAAAAGACAACTGCACACTGAAGGTTTAAAGGAGATTTTGGGACAAAGACAGAATTTTAGTTTCCTATTTATTCTTTTAATACTGTACACAACAGCGGTAAATCTAGTGCTGGTACCCCAGGTGAAAAACATACAGTAATAAAAACTCTGAACATGAATGTCTGTTTGTCAGTGTGAGTTTAAGGGAATAAAACAGTAGATCAACTGGCCAACAAGGGATTAAAAACAAATTAAGTAGTGTTGACATTGTCACAAAGCAAGTTAGAAACTGTAACTATGGTACAGTTTCAAAAATTATGGGGTGGAGATGTTTAAGGATGGATTTTGTATGATGCCTACCAACAGGTAGGAACCAGAAAGTCACTGCTGAAAATCAGAAAAGGGAAGTTTTTGATTAGTGACATTGAACTGAGACCCAGTAAACTCAGCTCTGCTTTATCTCATGGGAAAGCATTCAAGTGAAAACTGTGGTGTCAGCAACCAGATACAGACTGTGGACTGTAGATTTTTGTCTGCCCAAAATATACAATAAAATTCGGTAAGAAACTTAAAGGGATCCAACATATTTACTTTCAAACAATTTTCCAAAAGAGTTCTAGCAATAATATTTTAAAAATGTTTTCACTTGTAGTATTTACAAGATGCTAGACTGATAATGAGATCATGTCTACCACAGCTGCCTGTGGAGATTATGCTCCTGTCAGTTGAAATTTGACATTAAAAAGAAAAACAACACTCAATTAAATAAACTCGAGGTAATAACTAATATATGTACAAGCAAGCCTCAAAATACAAAAATCAAACAAACAAACAAACCAAAAACTCAAGGTCATGGTTGAGTACTGGCACATTCTCTCTGTAAAGACTACGAGATAATAAACTTAAAAATGAGAAAGCTGGATCCTGTTTATTAAACCTGTGCATCCATGACTTTTTCAATAAATATGTGTTCATTTTGTCTAGTTTTGACTGAATTCAGTATCATCAACTTACATTCTACTATTCTGGTTTTTACTTTGTTGGTATCACTTTTCTATTCAGTATTATTGATTTTATTGTATCCGTTTATGTTTATTACAGTTTTACTCAGTTTATCATCAATCTTTGGGGCAGCTATTTAACAAAAAAAGCCTGACAGTTA
>JAPZDZ010000009.1:20143501-20163613 GCA_029783805.1 Acanthurus tennentii
TTTATGTTTATTACAGTTTTACTCAGTTTATCATCAATCTTTGGGGCAGCTATTTAACAAAAAAAGCCTGACAGTTAAATTTTAGACAAAACATTACATCTGTTACATATATATCAGCTCCTTTTAATGTTTAACATATGTAACTCTGTATACTGTGGCTTTAGGTTGGTGACACTGAAAACAGGTTCCTCTGTGTGTTTTTGGCTGGACTTTGACAGCCAAACTTGAAACAGTTTACGTGTAATTTGTTTGCGTTTGTGTGGCAGAGGTCTCACCCGGACTGAACTTTAACAGCAGCCTCCACAGCGTTACGGACGTCTTTACGCTCTCCATCTGGACAACAGGCTAACACGGTGCTGCCCCCTGGAGACTGCAGAGCGACCACAGTGCAGCCAGACACTGATTTACAAGCCTTCCCACCAACAAACTGCAGGTAGGACTTTGGAGCACTGAGGGGAAGGAATGATACATTTCGACCACTATGTACAAAATGAATTGAAGTGATGATAGCAGAAAAAAATTCTTTTTTATCCTGCATGTTTTATTCTGTTGTTGTTTTAATATTTAATATATATTAAACACAAGTTTATTAAACAGCGATGGTGCCTTTTGATGCCTTATAAATATGACTTATAGAGTTTTTAAAAACCCACCTGGCAGGGTCTGAATCATCAGGAATGACAACTTGAGATGCTGCTGCTCCAAACTTTGAATAGTCCATAGAGACAGGAGAGGAGCGAGGTAGAGGAGGAGAAGAAAACGAGGGTGGGCGTAGAAACTGGTACAGACCCTAAAGAAGGCAGAGAGGTAAACATACATTTAAAGACTCTGCATAGTGGTGAGTAAGGCTCTTCTATTATGTTGGATCTCTGCACTGACTGGTGTGTATGGAGCCCCGAAACTGACAAAACTTAGCAAAGAGTAGGCAGACAAGTCAAAAATATAACAGAATACAATAATATTTTGTCAACCTTCCAACTGTACTTCTAAGGAATCAGGAACTTTTCACAGTGAAAATAACTCCACAGAAAAGAACAATCAGTGCTAACAAAAGAGCCACCATAGATTAACTGGAAGCTAAACTCACTGGGCACAACTTTTTTTTACAGACTACTTAGCTTAAGCTATAGTTTTGGCAAAAAACTACACCTTCCATCTACTGCTCTGCATACTGCTGTAGCATTAATGCATAAACTCTACTCTTACAGTGCTTTGGAAGACAAACTGATGCTGAATAAGGTAAATGGAAGTTTATGGATATCATGCTCCTGTCCTCACAGCATTATGTCTGCCTTAAAGAACATATCTCTACCACAAGACATTGTCTTCAAATTTTATCATTTTTAAATACAGATTTCAGCCAGTTTGGGGCTCTTCGAGTTTAAGTTTTAACAGCATGATAAACTGATGACACCCACCTCCTGTCCTCCATCAGTGCAGGTGCCGCTGTCTTTGTGACCAGAGACCGGCATACAGGGATCAAACACCGAGTGTGAATTCACCCACACTGAGCCGACTTGCAGGCTGAGGAGAGAGGAAGAAAAGGCTAATATCAGCAGGAAGGAGTAAGCCCTTTCCAAACAGCTAGCATTTGGACTTCTTAAAGTTTTCTTCACCTAGATGAATCCTAGCTATCATATATGTTATTAACCCCACCTGTTTTCCTGTTTTGATATGTCAACATTTGTATACTTTTAAGGGTTTATTGATGTATCACTGACATGGTGACAGAAAGAAAAGAATGATAAAAGTTAGGGGTGACTCTAAATAGGTGACTACGAACTAATCTAAGAAGCCTGAGTTGAAGGCTAATCTGATAGTAAAATAAATATGATCTCCCAATAAATCATGAGATATAGCCTATCTCAGCAGCCTACTAATATTAGCCTATTAATAATACTTTTAATATAATTCTGATAGGATTTTGAAAATAACTAGTGTATGTAAATAAAATCACCATGCAGACTAAATTGCACTGTCCAAATTTAAGCTAATTAAATACTTGCAGCTTTCCCCCACAGCACAAACAATAAGTGTGTAACTCAATTAAGACAGAGAATGTGTGTTAACGTACAAGGCACAGCGGCATAAAATCACAGATTATTCTCCTGACACTGAGAGGACTGGTCAGGAACTAAATGTTAGTAAATGTTCTGTTTTTTCTACATGCACTCTCTCCAAAGAAGATAGAGATGAAAAAACAGCATAAATGAATGTGTGATTGTTTGTACCTCTTTGCAGTCTCCAGAGCCAGAGTGAGGTCCTCAGTCCATATGGAGGCTGCTAGGCCATGAGGACTGTGGTTTCCTGGTTAGAGCAGAGACTATTACTCTGTAAATTCTATATCATAACAAAAAGTCTTATTAAATCTGCTTTATTTTAAATGAAAAACTAATGATGACTAGAAAAAACAAAGCAATCCATGAATAACAGAACAACCATGAATAAACAAGGACTATAAATTCTTTTGCTATATTTAGTCATGTCTTTACATCCAAAGATGCTCCCATACCCAGGGCCACTGCTTCTGTGTTGCTTCTGAAGCTCATGACAGGCAGCAGTGGTCCAGGAGGAGGGTTGACCACAAATGGAGAGGAGGGGGCAGACCTGCCGAGCACCGAGGGAGGATAGAGGGCACCTGAAGGTGGTGGAGAGCAGGACTGAACCAACTGGGGATCAGAGAGAGAAAAATAAGCACGAACCCAAAGCAAGTGCAAGTAAATTCTAATCACAGTGAGAATTTACTCTGCTGTCACTTATTTTAAACATCAGTGAAGTTAAGTACAGCTTGTCTTTGTGGTTTTGACTCACCATGGCCCCCTGCTGCTGAGCTTGCTGTATGGCAGCATCCACCAATGCCCTGTCTCCTTCACTGTTGAGGGCCACACACTTCATCCCTGCCACACGGTGCTTGAGGCGAGACATAACAGCATCCTCCACACTCTCCTGCACGCACAATACCCAGTGGACCTGAGGAGAGAGATGAAGAGAGGACTGTTACAGAAATGTGAAAGTCTCACAGGATTCTTCTAAAGAGAGTTTCTCCTTCTGTTAATCACCTCTCTTCTTTTCTTGAAGGCAGCCTCTATCACTCCATCCACTGCACTGTCAAGGTCGGCAGATTCAAAGACGATAAAGGGACATGTAGCGCCGATGCAGGGGGAGACTGAAACTGGAACGCCCATCCCTGCTGTGGCCCCACACAGCATCACCCCATCCTGAAAGAGAAGGGAAATACTGTTGTCAGAATATAAGAATCTTTGGATAAATTCCTGATAAGGGAACACCATTTTTTTTTTTTACACATGCACCTTCTTGTTGCCACTGTAGGTGATGTAGCTGATGCCAGGGCTCTGCGCCACTTTGGAACCCAACGACATGTCACGTCCTGTTAAAACATTAACAGCCCCAGCAGGAAGTCCTGCTTTCATAAAGAGCTGTGCCAACAGGAGCACTGGAGGGGCGGTGCTTCGACCTGGGACAACGATGACAGAGTTGCCTGGAAGAACACAAGATTCAATTTAAACTCAAAATCAGTCTTATAGCAGTTTCAAATCAAAATTTATAAACATAAATTTATACGAGATTAGAACTGCAAACATTACAAAGATATTTGATTTATCAATCAACGTAAATCTAATTGGCTACAATCATCATAACCAATTCTATATTTTTACGCAAAAAATGCCCAACATTTAATTGTTTCAGATTCTTATTTGTAATCTTTTTCTGCTCTTCTTTATTTTTTTGTAAGTGGAACATGTTTTTGGTGTTTGGAGGGTTGGCCACACAAAACAAGCTATTGACTAGCATCATCTGGAGCTCTAAGAAATTTTGATAGGAATTTTTCTCTGTTTAAGGTGTTTAATAGACCAATATATTAATTGATCAAATAAAAAAACAGCAACCTAATCAATGATAAAAGGGATTAGTAATTTGCAGTTGCAGCCTTAGGTTCATCTCAATGTACAAGGGATTTTTTTCTATGTGTATGAAATAGCACTGTGTGTGTGTGTGTGTGTGTGTGTGTGTGTGTGTTACCCATGGCAAGTGCTGGCAGGACTTTGAGCAGAAGGGAATAGAGTGAGCAGTCATCAGAGACAACTACTGCCACCACACCTGCAAAACATAACAAACAAACAAAATTGAACAAAACCTCTACTGAATATATTTATTGAAACAAAAGCTTCTTTGTGAACATGTTAACCTAACCTAGTGGTGTCCAGCTAGCGATGAGAGTGTCTCTGAGCTGAGCCCAGCTACTGTAGTACTGCAGCAGTCTGATGAGGGTGGAGGATGAGCAGGAGGCCCCACACAGCTCACACAGCTCCGACACACACACGCCGTGCTGCCCGAGAACACTCACAAACCTGTTGGTGGAGGAAAGGTATCACAGTCATCCATCTCCACATTAGGACTGCGGTACAGACAGTCAGTGCTCAGGCCCCTAAAATGTGTCACTGAGAATTTCTCGTACCTGAGCAGCACTTTGGCCCTCTGGGAGCAGCTCAGGCCACTCCAGGCCTTGTAGCCATTAACAGCAGAGGAGGCACACTGGATTACATCGTCATCCGCAGCGCACACTGTGCTGCACACATTACCACCTGGAGACCAGAGGTGTGAAAGACACATGAATGTCGTCAGTTTCTTTTGAATAATATTATTATTATTATTATTATTATTATTATTATTATTATTATTATTATTATTATATATTGAACAGAAGAGAATAAGGAAACTGGGAAAAGAGTGAAGTGTAAGCTGCGTAGGATTTCTATGTACTAAAGGCTCAGACTGTACTTACCTTTAGAATCAGCAAGCAAGCAACTCTGTCTGTCTGCTGGTAGGACAAATTTGCCATCAATGAACAGACCTAGAGAACGGGAATGGTGGTCCAGCCAGGCCTGATTTAAAAAAAAAAAAGGGAGGTCAATAATGAGAAAGCCAAAAATTATTTCTGAGATCTCTAATATGAATTATTTACAAGAAAAATGCAGCTGTGGCAGTGGCTGCAGAGGTTTGTGTGAACATTAAATTAATGTGTCTTGGGTGATCTGACGGCAAGCAGTTAGCTATGAAACAGTAGAAATGCATTGCAGACATTATGGTTGACTCAAATGACATGGGGTGGTCAGGAATGCCTGAATCTACGAGAATCTAAGTTGCATATACGACTTGAGTGGCTTAAAAAGAGGCTAAGACTCCTTGAACATTAAAACTAAATTAAGTTAACATTTATATTAGCTATATTCTATGTTTCATTTCAAAACATCCAACATTTTTCACTTCATAAAATATGTTGCAACAAAGATCAGTGACATGACTGCTCTCAGATGGCAGCCACAGATATAGACTGTCACTGAATGTTCACAGCCTGTGGTATTAAACTTAAAAAAAAATGATTTAAGAAATCTCTCTTTCTCTCTCAGTTTCTCTCTCCCTCTCAATGACAGAATACACAAAAATGTTTTTTTTTGCGTGCGTGCCTGTATGTATGTCTATGGAAGATTGTTTTGTGACTGTTAAGGCCAATCTAATTGTTTGTGTGTACTTGTGGTGCAATGTCAAAATATACAAAAAATAATAATTATATTATTGAAATTTTGACAAAATCTCAATGCTGTTATTAAAACACAACAAAAAGGATGAAAAGGCCCCCTCTCTCAGCTGCATTAAACTGTGTATGTCTTCTTCCTCCATCTCTCTCAATTTAATTGATAAACTGTAAATATTCATTGTAGCGTCCATAGTTTCACTGGAACCTTTGCTACCATTAAATTCATTATCTTATTTTGCCCACCTATATGTTCATCACAAACGTTATCAGCCGTCCAAACTGCAATGATTAAGTGCAAAAGTGTTCTCAGGTCAATCATTTGAAATAAACAACTTTCTTTAAAAATTCAGCTATTTGAGCAGTAAACACAAGAGAATTTCATTACAGTTGCAGAAAATTATAGGACTGCTTGTCCTGATCCAAATATGTATCCAAACATCTGAGTTCTTTAAATTCCATTCCACTTTTTAATAAGCATATTACCATAAACAACAACAATGAAAACTTGCAGTCCTAATGTTTCTAAATGAGGCTAATCTGCCACTGTACATGAAAACTATGCTCAAGCTTTATTGGTCAGGAAGACGCCACCTCTGCCAGACAGTAACTGATAGAGGCGAGTGGGCCAGGTGGAGTGAGTCAACCATTTACAGACAGAAGACCAAAGTACAGAGCAACCACCAAGTGCATCTTCTGTCAGTAGCAAAAACCAAACTTAGGCTGCTCTAATATCACATTGCAATGTTGCACAGCTTAATTTTCCTTTGAAAGCCTTAATTTAGTCTCTTTTAGCAGCAGAAAATAAAAAATATGTAGCAGTTTAATTACACTGATTAACTATCAGGAAACCACAAGGACCCATTTAAAGACTGTACATAAATATCTGAACATATTTCTGATCTTTAAACGTCGTGGGTTAACATCTGCATCGCCATGATCCCAATTATCTGACGAACCCCTGTGTTTCACATTTTGTTAAACCTGGAATTCAAACTTAGATGCTCTGATTTGACACATGTAGTGTGTAATCACTGATATTGGCTCAATCCTCAACAGTCAGTGGGAGAGATTCCCCTGTCGCGGAAATATGTATCCAAACATCTGGAAGCACACTTTACATTTCACAAGTAACTATTGCAACAGTTACAGTTCAAGTCACATGTTTGCCTTGTGAGTTACAGTTCGCTGACTATTAACGGTTAATATACTTCACATGTTTCTCAACAGGAACACTCTTACACCTACTTTGACCCGTAAATAACGAGTTAATATTTGCAGTTTCGCAGTTTGTTGCTATCTACAGCTGTTGAAATATTGGGGGTAATATCTTTACCTGTGCAGTTGCATAGCTGGGAGTTGCTGCTGGTCCGTACTCCATGCTTTGAAAGATATCGCTCACTGTCTTGATGGTGCCACCAGCCATAATAGATACAAATCCGAGATGGTGAGAATCTCGCTAGCTCTTTATTAATGTTAATCGTTTCTGGATCTGCGTTCAAGGTGAAAACAATTACTTAGAAACTTGTATGGGGGTACCTGCAGGAGACTACAGAGAAAATGCTAACAGGAAGGACACTGAACTCCCACTCCACGTCAAATACAGCGTGCTAGTTTCCCTCCCACTACAACACTGATGACTTGGGCTGTGGAAATAGTCTAGTCGAAATGACTTTGCAGAGCCACCATGTCCAACAAGAAGCCAAATGTTTTACTCCTCCTTCTTTCCGGTGTGGTTTCCAATGGATTATTGCTTGGAATGGTTTTAAGCGAACAACTTAATATTTACCTTTATGGTAAATAAAGCACTCGACACCAATTTAGACATTTTAAGATCTTTAGCTCACTGTAGCCGGCCATTTATGTCAATTTTGAGGAAACTACCCTTTTTAGACTATTGTTGTTTTTTATAGAAAGCTGAAATTATTAAAAACCCTCACTTTGTTTCACTCCAGCACATCACAGTATGATTTTAAGTATCTAAGTCAAAAGGTCCCACATCGGTATGTTTCACACGGGTGCATTTTGCGGACGGACCACAAAAACGAACGAGTTTGCGCTGTGCTCACAAGGAAGTGCAGAGAAACTGATGCGCTTTTTTTCTGCTGAGATGGCTTATATCAGAAGCTGGTGATTTGTTGTTATTATTTTACCACCTGAATATTTTTTCTCTAGACTACGTAGTAACAATTTCCTGAACGCGACAGGTCACTCATTTGAAAATGCCCCGGAGAAAGGTAAGACTACAAGGTTTTGTCCAGGAATTAGCCGTTAGAGCGGACTGCAGATCGGACACACAACATAACGTCATAGCTAATGTTAGCCAACGTAGAGGTATCACAGTCTTCTTCACAGTCAGTTAGATCGCCAGCAAGATGAATTTCAATTCTACAAGATGCAGTTAATAAGCTATTTATATGTGTGAAATACCAATGTTGGTAAAATCGCACAAGCAGCTGTGTTTTTTGATGTGCTAAAAAGCTACGCACGCTTGTGTTTTTGCTAAGCTGCGAGCATGTGTTGTTGTTTATTAGGTGTCGCTTCTGCGGGTGTATATGAAGAGCTTTGAAAATCGCAGAAAGGACAGTTTTGGTCATATTTCAACAAGATCGCTAAAAACATAGATATGCTGACCTCCGTTACTGTCAATAACGGTAGCTCTAACTGTTCAAAAGGAACACGCTGTTCTTTGAGTGTTGGGATCGAACGAAGCGTCCGCACCAAAACAACGCTTTGATTGGACAAAATCTGGATAAGCGTCGCGTTCATTGGCCTGGTTTTCCGAAACCCCACCCCATTTGCTATTTGATTGGTCGTATGTAAATTAAGTGCACAGCCTCTTGTTGTGGAGTTGTCAAACACAATATCTAATGAGCGCATGAAGTCTATCATGTAGTGGAGTGTTCCTTTTCTCCTTTCAGTCAATACCGCTACGGTACCGTTATAGTATACAACTATTGAAGTTTAACTGTTTTTAAATAGTAAAAGACTAGTATCCTAGTATTTTAATCGCGATATTAAAAACATTGTGATGCACTTATGCCACATTAAAGTGCAGTAAGAAATGTAAATAAAACCCTAGCATAATGTATTGCATTGTATAAAACCATTTAATTTTACTTTATTTAATATTTTCTTGTGTACTATACTTATTTCACATCTGTATGTAACTTAACTGATTTTTTTTTTTTTTTACCTCTTTCTCTCTCTATCACGTTATAATACCAAATTTCCCACCAGGGCATCAATACAGTCCGATCATATTTTATTACTTTAAATTATTTCTTGATTGGCGCTGAGTAAATTTAATGTGGGATACAAATACTACACAAATGGGAAAAAATTGCGATAAAATTAGCAAGTGCCACGAATGCAATACAGATGTAAATGCATGATATTCTTTCTGCATATTAAGTAATTATATTTTATACAATGGTGGGTAGCCTTATAATATTGCACTTAAGCTGTTATTTCAGGGAATGGAAGGGGCCCCGATATCTTACTTGTTCAATGCAAATGACATGTTGGCTTGTATTTACCCCACCCCCACCAGGATTTTGGTCTCCAGTGGGGTATGGTGAAACCTCAAACGACTCAGCATCTCCCCATTCATTCTGTGCAGCAGGCAGCAACACATCTTGTAATTTCGACATATAATGTGGCATATTTTGGGAAATTTGATTAACTCGTTTATTCAGCTGAGTTGTCTGGCGCTCTTTGGCGAGTCTTAAATCGATTTAGCTGTGTTTAAACTGGAAATCCAGGTGTGGGATGCACATAGACTTTGTGGCAAATTTGGGTTAAGACAATAGATGCAATCGGTTTTATTAGTAGTATAACCGTGGTGATGCGGTTTTTGTTTTTTTTGACAACTCCATCGTGAAGAAAGGGGCAAAAAAGACGGAGCAGAAATGCGGAGGGGGTGATGCTCCTCCCTCAGTATGGGATCTTTATTGAATTATCCGCTGGTAAAAACAACAACAACACAGTAATGTTTCTGTCGACTATAGATTATTCACGCAGTTTGTTAATATTTAGTTGTGTTTTCCAGAGGACCGCAGGCAGCAGCTCGGATGGGACAGAGGACTCGGATTTTTCCGCCGACCTCGAGCACACGGAGGCTTCCGAGAGTGCGCGCAGGCGCAGCAGCACGCGCCTGACTCGCGCGTCACTGCGCCTCAGCCAGAGCTCACAAGGTAAACATTTTAACATTTTCAAAAATTATCCGTGATGAGTACAGAAATTCACGTTTATCAATTATATTATGCACAGTAAGCGATGCAACGGACCGTTTTGGGTCAGAAATTGTTATTAACCAATGAGAGACTTTTCTAGCATAGAAAGGGATAGTACATAAAGTACTTACAGTATGTTAACCTAAATGCTAGCATTTCAGTTATGTCAAAATACGTTTTTATGTGATAGTTTACACATTTGTTATACTGTAGTTCCTCACTTGTTATTATCATCATTTTCTATATTATATTGGACATATGCTCCTTAAAATATGAAACTCATAATGTTGTAATATCTGTCTAATGTGTAAAAGCTGTGCAATGTGTTTTTATCAACTAGTCTTCAGGGGTTTGCATATCTAGGATTGAAAAAAATACCTGTATAGTGATGACCTTAGTGTAATTACACCAGTTCATTTCACCATTATTATTGCCCCAGTGTATTTCAGAAGTTTACATAGACCTTTCCTAACTCTCAGAGCTTCTACCATGCTCTTTATAATAGAAGTACAATTTTCCTGCCATTTTTGCTTATAGATATAATTAAAATGATTTATCTATCATGTCAGGTTTTTGTTTTCTGTTACTCATCCTTTGTAAACTTTTTGGTCATGTTCTTTTAATCTTTTACACATACTATTATATGTGTTTTATCAAGCCAGACAGTTCACACCTTAGAGTACACACAGTATTATTTCATTTATACATGCCATTTGAAGAAGAATGAAGAAGAATGCTTTCATTCAGGGACCACAGAGAGACTTTAAACCCCCCTCACTTCAACAGTTAAGCAGTGGCTTTTATATATGGGCAGCCTCAAAGCATGAATGGGTTTAGACAGCCTGACTGCCCCCCATCTAGAGACGCTACTCCCACCCTCTGTGTGACCTCTTTCTGCTGCCGCTGCTGCCAGAAGGGATTTACAGCAGGGAAAGAAAGGCCCACACTGTTTTCTCTGCTTTTTGTTACGAAGAGAAGTTGACTACATTGTAGTTGTCTTACCACAGGCTTAGACACAGCAGAGAGGTCATTTTTCTCCATTAAGAGGCGGATTCCTTATTCTTTTCCATAGCAGGACTAGTCTCTTCATATACACTGAGATCATTTACGAAAGTAACTATTCTTTCTTACTGTTTTTGCATAGGTTTTTTTAGTCACAGACTATTTAGCTTTAAGAATAAATGTCAAATTTAAAAAACCTGGAATGCATCTGATCAGTAGATTGTAAACTAAAAAACTTGTGTAGCTAAAACAACCCTCTGTAATTTCAGTAGGTAAATAACATAAAATTGCCTTAGAGGGAAAAAAAAATAATTTAAAAGTTAATTGTAAGTGTAGAGTTATTAGCAGTAAAACAAAACAAACAACACTGAGGTCAGAGTAAGTAAAATGTAAGAAAAGTTGTGGTGGTTCATTAGATCAAATAAAGATGAATACTTAAAAGTTTTATTTGATATGGTTATTATATATTTTGTAGATTAAAGTACATTGGAAATCATTAAGTAATCTTCACTCAACTCTTCTCTCCTCTTCTCTACTAGATAACTGCAGCTCGTTACGGAGCAGCTCTCCTGCACCGGTGGGTCCTGAGGAAGGCCTTGATTCAGCAGCAGAGTCAGCAGCAGTGGCAGCGTCCATCTTTTCCTCTGGGCGCAGGGTCACACGCAGCCAGCAGGGGGCGACAAACGCTGCAGCTAAAAAATACCCACTGCGTCAGAGCAGATCGTCTGGCTCAGATACAGAGGCTAATGGTGAGATCAACAGTGTTTGTTGTTGTCTAAGAGATTAGATCATACATTATATTAGAAAGGTTTTCAACTTAAGGAGGCAGAGGATGAAAGGGAGAGTGAAAAAAGACTGATGAGTAGATGAGAGAGTTAAAAAGAAAGCTGGACTTACAGAGAATAGATGAAGTGACGCTAGACGAGGTGGGCAGGAGGGAGGGTGTCTATCTGCGTGGTTCATTCATTCATTCATTATTGTGCTGCTTAGCTAATGTTATGAGTTCTGTCTGTGATCACAGTGTGTTCCTGACTATAAAGAAGACAAATTTGTCTCAGTACTAAGCCTGGACTTGTGTTTCGTCACTGGGATGAGTGAATTACTTTACAGAGACCAGGATCTGTTGTCTAACTTTAGAAACTGTTGAAAGAGGTAATCTGTATCCATAAAAGCAGAAACATCTGTGCTTTGAGTTTACATATTTGATATTTTATTTAACCACAACACTGAGGACATTTAAGTGATGCAATGATACACAGTTGAGTTTATTCACATTATTTTATTAGTCATTTTTAATGTCTGTGTCATGTGTGTGTAAACCTAGTTTGAAATTGAAATCCTTATTTATTTGAGTAATTAAAAACGAAAGATGTAGATAGACAGAAGAAGAAAGAGGAGAAAATCCACATTACAGTCACAAAATTACTGTAATGGTATGTGCAAACTAAACCCTACAATACTACTGTAGAAGTAAATTTAAAAATTCAATTTTTTAAAATTTTGAATTTAAAACTCTGTGGCAATGAAGAATGTATTAAAAAAATATTATTATTGTTTTTAAAAAGCTCAGGAGAGAAGTGCAAAAAGTGGAAATTCTGATTTGGGCCTGTAAAGCTTTTGAAAGTAGAGGCCAAATCTAATGACAGCTCAAATGTATCTGATAAATCTTTTGCCATTTTGATGGTACGAACTCACCCAAGCTTTACTCTGGTAATTTTTGAAATCATAGAGTAGTATAAACATGATGATTGGGAAGTGTGTGTTATAATATCTTATCCTTATGCTTTTGATTTTTTTTTAGATAATTTTAATTCCAATTGCATTGGCTCTCTCCAAACACTTTTAGTTTCTGAGGTTAAAAAAAAAAAAGCTTTTCTCAAAATTGAGTTAGAGTGTTCATTTTAAGAAATGAATACACGTAGTGTAGTTAATTATTCTGGTCTCTTTGAGAAAAAAATATACTTGTATTATTTGCAAATTAAAATATTAGCTGCCAGTTAACCAACATCTAACAACATCATGTAATGTCTAAACATGTAAATGAGCATAGTAATAGTGAGTTACTTGCAACAGTTGGATTGCTTGTATTAATGAGAATGCAAAATAAAAGAGAGTGTTTGTAGAGAGTGTGTGGTTGAGCAAGTTGGAGAGTGATGGTGAATGCAAACAAATGTTAAAATGTTAGTAGTGAAGTTGTCAGTTTAGCAGGGAATAAAACTTTTTCTCAGAATCAGTCTTAAACAAATTGATGAGGTGACTGTCTCTTTCTTCTGTCAGAATCTCAGCCATTCGACTGGCTGACAATTTGTAGCTAACTAACCAACAGCCTTTGCCTCAATCTGACTGGCTTTAAAAACTGTTGACAGTCGTAACCAGCCATTGGTAGCTTGACAGGCTGAGTCACAGGCAAATCTTTCACCTGGCTTGTTTAGAGCTCGGACACTGCTGCAACTTCTCTCTGGAGCACTTTCAAACCATTGTGCATGAGTGATCCAAATTTGATTTTAGAGGTAGAAGCCAAAACAAAATAGAAGGTTGGTTACAGACCTCCAAGTTTTGTGCGTGGGCATAAACTACAGGGGGTCCCTCTGTGGGTCCCACAGATTCTTTATGTAGCTGAAGAAAAAGATGTTTTGAGGAGCTTTGTTTACTTGTCTACCTGCAGGGTTTCTGCAAGTTAATCTGACTTTAAATTCACTTTGTATTAGAATAGGAATTATGTTTTGTGGTGTAACACAAACCATTGTCTGGCACTGGTGGAGGTTTGCAATGTAAGGGTCAATAAAAAGATCCTGACATCTTGAATAGCCCAGTGTGACTGTAAAAATGGGAAAGGAAATGGGCTGCAATAAGTCCTCTCCTTTACCAGACTCTCAGAGCTCAAACACTGGTGTTCTAGTAACATTAGTCTTTACTATTGGATTTCTCAGCTGGCAGTCACAGCTGGAGGGTGTTAACTGCTTTTGTATGTGGTCAGATTTTCAGCCTACTGAGATCTCCCTTTAGATAGATTTACAACAGTACCCATAACAGATTTAATAAAAATTGAACAACTTTGTTGTTGGAGCTGGGATAACTTCTGTACAACTGCACATGGACATAATAAGACATAGACATAAAGAGTTCATGAGTTTCTCTTTGGGTAAACTGGAGAGAAATAGATCAATTACACATAATTGCTTTACGTATTCAAATTTAAGTAATTCAAGTGCATGTTAATGTATTTATTTTCTCAATTAATAACAGTCTAATTTGAAATGTGTGCATTTTTTGACCTATCATTTTTTATTAAAAAGACTAGCCCTAGATTTATACTGATTAGTAAAATCTCATTCCCTTTGTCCTGACTGACTCAGCAGACTTGAAACAGGGGGCAGACAGGGACGAGACCCCTCCTCGCACCCCGACAGGTAACGCCCCATCTTCAGAATCAGACATCGAGGTCTCCAGCCCCAGCAACGACCTTGTGTCTTCAAGCAACGATATCGTGGTTTCTCAAGAGGAGGACGAAAGATTGGCCAAAGAGCTGTCGCTCAAGGAGGCTGCTGCCCACGACCTTTCTCACCGACCCAAACGTCGGCGCTTCCATGAGAGCTACAACTTCAACATGAAGTGTCCCACACCTGGTTGCAACTCATTGGGTGAGGGCACAAATACTGCAACAAACCAGAGGTTTCTGTGTAGATATGTCATTGCTTACCCTCAAAGTCAACTTCTTTCTCCTTCTATTTTTTATACCAGGTCATCTAACAGGGAGGCATGAGAGACATTTCTCCATATCAGGTTGTCCTCTCTACCATAATCTCTCTGCAGATGAATGCAAGGTAATCATACACACATTTTTAACAGAACATCTTTCCCAAAGAAGCTCCAGACATTTTATATGTACTATGCAGTTTCTACTTTTATTTCTGGTTAATTTTGTTATATATTTTCTAGCAACTATTTGCCAATTTGAAGTAAAAATATGTTGCCCTTTTTCCCTCAGCTACTACTCTGTAGCTTTTACAATATTACTCATTAGTCAAATTGAGTTTCGACTGTGGGAACATCGCAGCTGTCACACTGCAACCAAGTGTCTAATAGATATAACTGAAGGAAACCAACAGACGCAAATCCAAGTTGTCAAGCCGCGAAGCCTACATGAACACGGAGGTGGTAGCTGTGATATTTCTGCTGCTGCGGGGGTGGTTGTGAGTCGCTGTGTGGTAGACAGTGTTGATGTTTTGTTAGGGCAAGGCATCAACGCGCGACAAACAGGCTGAGGAAAGGACGCTGTCTCACCGCCAGGACGAGAACAGACACTCCACCAGAAACCAGGTAACACACAAGCACACATGCGCAGAGATATAAACATGCATAAGAACATCAGACAAGCATAACACATGGTGACACATGCTTACACCTAAAATAGATACATGTGCACATATGAACATATAGTGTCTTCCTGTAAGGGTACAGAATGTCAGGGGAACATTTCCTCTTTATCACATGAACAGGTGAATCCATGGGAAGGCTGTGACATCCTTCCTCGATTTCACCTGTCATATTGTCTCCATCATAACCTTTTGTGTGTGTGTTTGTGTGTAAATTCCCACACACTGCAGCATTAATATGAAAGTATTTATACCCTAAGTGATCCCACTGTGTAACAGGGTCAGCTGCTGTAGGTTGAGTCATAGTGAGTGTGACAGGACTTCTGGTCTGTATTTATACAGTTTTTGTGAAAACAGAAGGATAATTACATATTTCATAGAATTTACGTGCACAAGCTGATTAAAATGCAAAAAAAAATAGCATAGTGCACATCCACTAAAAAATATATATAAGTAATAATAGTAAGCAGTCTGCTGATTCATAAAAGTATAATATATCATGTTTGTTGCTAGAGATCTCCCAATCGAAAGTACAAACAAAACGAAAGACTTTTTAAGTCACAATGACATAGCATGGGATCATGGAATTACTGACTTCCCTTTTCACTCTCAAACTAGTGTTAATGAAAGTAAGCAACAGATTGCAAAATGAGACACAGTGTTATCTTGAATAAAGAATTGCAGATTTCTCTGAATTTATAATTTATACATTTTATACATCGTTAGAGACATTTTATATAATTCTTCTACCCAAGTAAACAAAAACATTTTAATCACGGTGTGCTTATTGAGTTGCCTGTTATTGACTTCTCGGGTTACACCAGTCAGACAGGGAAATCAAATCAAGCAAATAAAACTAAAGTTCATATGAATAAACTTTAATATGCGACTTTGTCTCTGAATATTTCTGCATGACTCAGTCAGTTCGATTTTTACCTGCGATGGTGCTCTAACCCTAGCAATTAAGTAAACAAATCCCATAATCGCACGCTACTTTCTGCTGTCATTAAACTACAACTTTGTCTTAAGTATTTTGAGTGAGAGACCTCTAGTGGCAGGAATTACATATTGTGTGAAATTCAAAGTGATAATCTGCATATTTTTACCCAACCGATGTAACCCTCAAATGTATAGGGGTCAAATTGCAAGTGCAAATCCTCTTTAAATGTTTGTTCCTGTGTGGTCTCAGGCCCCTTCAGAGCGTCAGCTGCGCTACAAGGAGAAGGTGACAGAGCTGAGGAGGAAGAGGAACTCAGGTCTTAATAAGGAGCAGAAGGAAAAGTACATGGTAAGTGGGTGAGAAATGAATGTGTCCTTCATATAGCTCCCACCTCCACATACCTCCCACATCATATTATAAAGATCTTTCTACTTTGCCTCTCGACCCTCACTGCTGGCAGGAGCACCGTCAGAGCCACGGAGCAAGCAGGGAGCCGCTGCTGGAGAACATCACCAGCGACTACGACCTTGAGCTGTTCAGGAAAGCGCAGGCACGTGCCTCGGACGACCTTGTAAGAGAGAAAACTCATCATCACCTCCCACCCTTACTCTTTCTCCTTCCTTTTCCTTTTTGTACCCCCCTGTTCTGCGTTATTTCTCTTCTTCTCTGTTTCAGTCTGCAAACCCTCCCCTGCACCGACAGGAGGAGTCTGTGATATTTTTGGTAGTTTGGACAATCACTTCCTGTTATTCTGTGTGTGGTTCTTCTTCTACTCTGTTTCTTTTTGACCTGTTTAGATGAGAATCAATCAGTCAGGCTCTCTTTATTGTTCAGTTTGGTAGCTTTGTATGCTTTAGTTAACTACTAAATAATTTGTACTGCCTCCAATATTTTAGAAAAATCATTAGATTTTGATCAACTGCAGGTTTTTCACGCTATTAAATATTTCTATTTTTCCTTCAAATAAAAGCCATCTTGATAAACTAAAGATTGGTAATCCATCCATGAACATTCCGCACACCTACTTTGTCAAAGTAATGTCACCAAAGCATAGTAATAATGCTAATCCTTAAGTAATTCAAGTTATGAGCCCCCAGTTTTAAGGCCTTAAATTATCTTTACACCATTTAAGTCTTAAATTTACTTCCAGAGTTCTTTAAGTGCATTATTTTGATGCATATTTTTTTCTTGACCTTTATATAAAGCTATTTTCTAGCTGTTTCTCATCCTCTTTTTTCCTGCATCTGTTGGTTGTTCTATTCTACTTATAAATTTAATTTTTTCGCCATTGTCCTCCCACTGAGGTTTTCCTAAGTGTCATGTTCGGCTTCATGATCCTCTTCCCTGAATAATGGAGACATTTCTTCTTTTTCTTCTCTCCCCTCAACCTGCTCGTCTGCCCTCTCTTCTTGCCCTCTTTTTACCTCTTCGTCTTTCCCTGTCTCCCTTTCCCTCCTGGTCTTGGCCTGTACAGGAGAAGCTACGTCTGGCTGGCCAGGTGTCGGAGGGCAGCAACATGATTAAGACCATTGTGTTTGGCCGCTATGAGCTGGACACATGGTACCACTCTCCATACCCAGAGGAATACGCTCGTCTGGGAAGGCTCTACATGTGCGAGTTCTGCCTGAAATATATGAAGAGCCAGACCATTCTGCGCAGGCACATGGTAAGGCCGCTTTTCCTATTTTGAGGGGCATCTGTAGGTCCTTTGAATACAGGAGAACGTGTTTGTCTGAAATTAGTCGACATACTTTCTGCTTACAGTCCCTCAGTGTAATGAGTCATATCTCAAACTATGAAGTTTTTACATATAAACAAATGAAATGATTTTTGGCAAGGTTAATGTCTCAGTTAATGTCACAGTTAGTTAAATTAATTAATCATGTGAGTCTTTCTGTCTATCCATTCCATTCACATGTATGGGCTAACTCAGGACAGACTGAGGGGAATTTCTTCAAATTTAGCACAAATATCTTCTTGGACTCAAGTATGAACTGATTAGTATCACACAGTCAAAATGTATTGTTATTGTGTTGACACAAAACACACTTTTGGCCATAACTTGAGAATACTGTAATTATGTAGTGTTTTGTAAAAATACTTTCCTTTCCATTATTTAACACCATAACTCAGGAACAGAAGTGGAGAATGTGACTGTTTTTCATGTTACGTTAATACTAAACTGGTGACACTAATCATGGGTGTCCACCTTGAAACTGTGTTGATGTTTAGATCTTCTGTACTGCCTGTTTAAAGATGTGAAGCATCCCAGTTTTAGAATTTGCAGCTTTTTGTGTTGATATTGCGCGTCAGGTGAATGCCATGGTGGCACATGGGCGTGATCGATAAATAAAATAAATATTTTGTTTTAAATATTAAAGTGAAAATGGTCTGTTGCATAAAACGAGTCTAAGGTATTGCCTCAGTTTAAACCATAACCTCACTATGCCTGAGGTGATTCATTATTGTATTCCTAGATCATAGAGACTCTATTTAGATAGACTATATAGCTTTACCCTTCTGATGCTGTTCACACTGTTTCCATACTGGAGTGAAAGAATCAAGAGTACAACCTTTCACTGGACTGGTTGCACTGCTAAGTGACTGAATCATTCTAAGTTAGAATGTAATGTGATGTATCTGTTGTAGACTGTCGCAGTTTTTATAATTTGAAAAATCAAAACCAATCTAAAAAACCCATCACAGATTTTACACTCAAGGTTGTCCAAGATGATGCATTTTTCAGGCAGGTAGAATTGAGTGTTTTTAGAACTTGAACCATACTAGGGATACCATTTGTTTATTTAATTTCAATTCAATTTTATTTTATTTATACAGTGTCAAATCACAACAAAGTTGTCTCAAGACACTTTACATATAGAGCAGGTCTAGACCACACTCTATAATTAAATTTATATTTTGTAATTTTGTCCTTGGCGACAGTGGCGAAGAAAAACTTCCTTTTAACAGCCAGAAACCTCGGCCAGATCCAGACTCAGAGGTGGGCGGGATCTGACGGCACCAGTAGGGTTGAGAGAGAAATAAAAAAGGGGGGGGCAAGAGGGGAAAGAGATAGATAGAAAGGGGAGAGAGAGCAAAGCCAAAAGCTAAGATAAAACTATATGTTAAGTAGTATATAAGAATGTTACTATTAATAATACTAGTACCAATATCAATATTAATATTGCAAGTAATAATAACAATAATAATAATAACAATAAAAATAATAATAATAATAATAATAGTAATAATAACAACAACAGTTGCTCTAAACACCAAGCAGAGCCACAGCAGAAGGCACAGCATAGATCAGCAATCCTGGCACGACCTCAGTCCAAAGACTCCGGGGAAGGTTGCAAGTTAGTAACAGACATTAATTGAGCATGAATGCAGAACATAAAGGAGAGAGATGTAAGAGAGGAGCTCAGTGTGTCATGGAGTCCCCAAGCAGTCTAAGCCTATTTAGCAGCATAACTAGGAGCTGGTCCAAGGTGAGCCTGAGCCAGCCCTAACTATAAGCTTTATCAAAAAAGGAAGGTTTTAAGCCTACTCTTAAATGTGAAGAGGGTGTCTGCCTCCCGGACTGAAATTGAAAGATGGCTCCACAGGAGAGGAGCTTGATATCCGAAGGCTTTGGCTCCCAATCTACTTTTGGAGATTTTCGGAACCACCAGTAAGTCTGCATCCTGAGACCTTAATGGTTTAGTCAGATAATAGGGTACTACAAGCTCTTTAAGATTACGATGGTGCCTGGTTGTTAAGTGCTTTGTAGGTGAGAAGAAGGATTTTGAATTCTATTCTAGATTTTACAGGTAGCCAGTGTAGAGAAGCTAATACTGGAGTAGGATTAAGGGATTTCTTATCCCAGTTCTTGTCACTACATGTGCAGCAGCATTTTGGATCAATTGTAGACTCTTCAAAGACTTAATGGTGCACCCCGATAGTAAGGAGTTGCAGTAGTCCAGTCTGGAGGTAACAAATGCATGGACTAATTTTTCTGCATCT
>JAPZDZ010000009.1:20163713-20182074 GCA_029783805.1 Acanthurus tennentii
ACTGAAAGCGATCTGATAAGTAAGACTTAAACCAGCTTAATGCTGTTCCTTTAATGCCAATTGAATGTTCCAGTCTCCGCAGAAGAATATGGTGGTCAATCGTGTCAAATGCAGCACTAAGATCTAAGAGAATAAGTACAGAGACAACTGTACAAAACAAAAAATCATTAGTTACTTTTACCAGTGCTGTCTCAGTGCTATGATGTACTCTGAAGCCTGATTGAAATTCCTCAAGTTAGGCCATTGTCATGCAAGAAATCACACAATTGATTGGGGACTGTTTTCTCAGAATCCCTAATCCTAAAATTACTCAAGTGCTCTTGTTAAAGACTAAAACACACAATATGCAACTAAAACTTAAGTATGTCCTCTAACTTATATTCAAAGTAACCTCCAGTACCTCCTTTTATCTCTGTTGCATAAAGGCCAAGTGTGTGTGGAAACATCCTCCAGGTGATGAGATCTACAGGAAGGGGAACATCTCTGTCTTTGAGGTGGATGGGAAGAAGAACAAGGTAAAAGCGCTGCATGACTTCTCTTGACTTTCCCCCAGAAGATCCGGGTATCACTGGGCCTCACACAAGAATATTTTGAATTCTCATCTTAAACCTATCTCACTCTTTTCTCGTCCAAGCATTCCAACTAAGTCTCACTTAACTTGTGTCTCTGACTTTTTTTAACCAATCCTTAATAAGATAGAGATCTGTCTGTGTGAGCTTAAGCTTGAAAAAGTTATAATACCTGTGATGTCTTCCTCACAGATTTACTGTCAGAACTTGTGTCTGCTAGCAAAACTCTTCCTGGACCACAAGACTCTATATTACGATGTTGAACCTTTTCTCTTCTATGTCATGACTGAAGCTGACAACACAGGGTGCCATCTAGTCGGATATTTCTCCAAGGTAACCTGGGAGCTAATCACAGCTGCTTTATGAAAATGTCCAAGTTCAGTGTTTTAGAGTGTAGGACTAACTCTTTTGCATGTTTTCAAATATAATATTTACTTTGTGTGGGTCATTTTTAAACAAGTACTCTGTAATGAGTTTTCTAACTATTAAGTTAGCATTTTTTATGGAAATTGTAGTAGAAGTCCATCTGTTTAACCCTTTAGAACTTTCATTGTCTGTCTCTGATAAAGTTTAATTTAAAACAAATAGGATCAGCATATTCACAAATTCTAAAAAAACATCTCTACATGTTCTATGAAGTATGTAATATTTCTTTAAACTGCCCAATGCTATAGGTTTTGGTTTTAGAGTAAATTGTCATAGTGTACAAACAATAACTAGTTTGCAAAGTTTATCTGTTTAAGGGTTTCAAGATATCAGGAGATGAGCGATTGAATACTCAAAGCCAAAAGTAATGAGACAGAAAAAGCATTGATCTGATGAAAAGCTCTTTTGTTTCATAAAATATCTCCTTCTGTGTAAATATCTGTTTAAGATATCACTAACCTCCAATACAAAAAAATCAGTACAGATAGAAAACCTTCTCAGTGAATCTGTCATGTTTACAGATTTATTGTTTACCTACAGGAGAAGAACTCTTTCCTGAACTACAACGTGTCCTGCATCCTCACCATGCCACAGTACATGAGGCAGGGTTATGGCAAGATGCTCATAGACTTCAGTGAGTACAAACAGCCAATGTGTTTTTTCACTTTGTGTGTCCAAGTGTGTGTGTGTGTGTGTTTTAGTCTTGTGCACTTAACAGTGGCCAAGGGATTCTGCACAGCACAATACCATCTGATTTAGAAGAAGGCTGTCTGAAGCTCTTTTACAGAAAACCCTGCACACTCTTCTATCCTAGTCACCCAACTATTGTATCTGATCTGTCCTTCAAGGTTACCTGTTGTCTAAGGTGGAGGAGAAAGTGGGCTCACCTGAGCGCCCCTTGTCTGACCTGGGCCTTATCAGCTACCGTAGTTACTGGAAGGAGGTGCTGCTCCGCTACCTGAACAACTTTCAGGGCAAGGAAATCTCCATCAAAGGTCAGAACTGGCCACATTTGCTTGAAAGACGTAGAGGACGGTTAGAGAGGAGAGGCTGGACAGAAGTGCATACAGACCACAAAAAGATGTGATTCATTATAGGGAAAATCTGCCAAGTAAACTGGGAATAAGGCAGATGAATGTGTGTGTGTGTGTTCTTGTACTTACTTAGTGAGGACCAGAACCCGTTTTTAACTCATATAGTGAGGACATTTTTGGGGAGTGAGGACATTTTGGCTGGTCCTCTCTTTTTTCTGTCCTTTAAAGGGCTATTTGAGGGTTAAGAATTGGTTTTAGGGTTAGAATGAGGTTTAGGTTAGGGTATGGGTTGTGGTCAGGCAGTACATTAATGAGTGTCCTCACTAAGATAGAAGTACAAGATTATATGCATGTATAAGTTAGCGTGTGTGTGTGTGTGTGTGTGTTAATAAGTGCCAGTGTACATTCATGACTCTGCTTTTGTGACTGAATCAGAGAGCACTGAGGCTGCTCCAAGTCAGTGTTACAAATGAAAGTGGATGCACTCAAGACTTAGGTTAACTTGTGTGAAACTGGGTCATCCCAAACACTTTCAGAGGACTGAGCGAACATCCAGCTTAGTCAGGTTTGTTTTTCCTGATTGAATATGTTCCAGCTGAAAGCCTGCGACTTTAAAATGAAAACAAGACTGAGACTTTATAGCCACACTAGCAGCTCTGTGAGGCTGCACTTGTGCTTTGAGTATAATGCTTGTGTCAGCATGCTAGAAATTCTCACAATAAGAATGTTCATGCTAGCAGGCTTGTGTTAGCCTGCTAGCAAAACGATTACAATTAAGTAAATACAGGCCTGCGGGATTCATCTTCTGAATCAGCTTGAATGTCAGAGCGCTTTTCAGGGCCATCTATTCAACAGTTCAGTCTAGAACAATTTGGTGGACCGACCAACGTCCAAATCCCTAGAATCATGCATTACGAGGAATAATACAATAATGATTATGTTTTCATTTATGTTTAATTACCTTAAAACAAAAATTGTTGTGTTTTCATAACCTTTAAAAGAGCCTTTTCTTGAGAGATTATTATTTGTGTGGATTAGGCCTGCACGATTCAGGAAAAAATATGAATCTCAATTTTTTTAGCTTTGAATTGAAATCACGATTTTCTGGCACGATTAACGTTATTTCGGCAACGCTGAAGTCCCTCCTCAAAAACTTTCAACTCAACTATTTGATTCTGCGTGCCATGGATCACGTGACCAAAAGATGCTTTGTCATAGGATAAGGGAGAAGCCTTGGAGCGTTTGTTTACAACTCTGACACATGCTGCCAGCTCTTGGAAAAAAAAAAATCAACATAATTTAGAAATGAAATCGCATGTAGGGGTGAATCTACATCAAGGTTCTAAAACGATTAATCGTGCAGGCCTAGTGTGGATAATTTCATTTTTTTTAATAAAGCTGACAGAGACATAGTTTCACGTTTTGTTTTTAGACTAGCTGCTGTTCACAAAAAATCAGGCTCACTTTGATTCAAAAATCTTTTTTACCCATCAAACAGAGATAGTACAAGCCTCAAATGAGAGATAGGTCAGGCAGCAACTGTGATAGCGTAAAAAAAAAGGCAAATAGTTCAATAATAACACTGTGTTCCCTCCGTTTGAGCCTCTATTTGTCCTCTTTTCTCTGGAGCCTGTGTGGGGTTTTTTTCCCAAGATTTCTGCATGCTATTTTGAATTAAGGAAGAGGTTTTCAGCTCACAGTCATACAAAAAACATTTCTCACTCATCTCAGTCTGTACTCAAAATAAGCTCTCACTGTACTGCCACGATTCAACCCCTCTGCCTCTGCCATTCTCTGCCTTGCCTTTAGAGATTAGCAAAGATCACACAAAGTGAGTTTTGTCAGCACAAGCCTTTTCATTAGATTTAACACACCACTGTGTTTGCAAATTTTATTCCAAAAAAAGCAGTGACTGTGGTCATGCTTTATCTAACTTTTAATGAAGTTGAGTAATTTTGTTGTCGCACAGGAACAGCCCAAGCCAGAACTGTATGCATCTGTTTAAAAACAATAAAGAAAACTCCGCCCTGTGATTTCTGATATTTTTAATAGTTTATTATTACCATTAAATGTGTCTTTATAGAGAATTTTTTTAGGTCCAAGTCCTCCAGTAAGTAGCTACATGTTTCTGGACTCCAGCTTAAATGTTTGAGCATTGTCTGACCTCATAGAATAAGTCTAAAAGTTGTCATTTATACCAACAAAATAATGTCAAAAGGTCTGAATTTACTGTTGTGTAATTCTAAATTTAATGCTATGCTAATTTGCATTACTTGCTTTGGTTTTTTCATTTTTATTTTATCTAATTGTGCTTATTGTTATGCTGAAAAACCCAAGGACATTTTTTGTGTGAAAACCTACTTGACAGTATGTCTGATTTGTGTTCTTTTGTGTTCATAGAGATCAGTCAAGAGACGGCAGTGAACCCTGTTGATATAGTCAGCACACTGCAGTCACTCCAGATGCTCAAATATTGGAAGGGAAAGCATCTGGTTTTAAAAAGACAGGTAGGAAACAAAACGATCTGTTTTAACAGTTAGAAGTTGTTTTTCTGACATTAAAAATCCTTTACTTATCCAAGCTGGTAGCTGGCTAGTTAACCTTCAAGTTTTAAACTTATTACTATTAAACTCATGCACTGAAGATGTATTTTTTTTTAGAATTCTTACATACCTCTATGTTAGTGTTGCTGACTAAGGTGCATTTTCTAGGACCTTATCGATGACTGGAAGGCCAAGGAAACCAAACGTGGAAATGGCAAGACCATTGACCCCACAGCCTTAAAATGGACACCACCTAAAGGGACGTAGAGGAGCTTCCTTTCACACTCCAAACCCAAAACACACACACATACACAGACAGATCGCTCTCTGCGCACTGGCATGCTCACAGACCTTGAGCACTAAACCCTCCCACTTACTCTTCCACAAAATGCTTTCAGTAGCTACAGCACAGTCACTCACAGCATCAGCCATTAACTGTGGGTACAGCAATCACTGTCATGGCTCAGGAAATTGACTTCAGTCCATAATACAACATACACTTATTGATCTGATGCCTAGTCCAGAGCATAAGATATTTTTGGATTTAACAAAATTAGAAGAAAAATGAGAAAGATCTGCCTGACAAAGGAACGAATTCTCATAAATGTTTTCAGTCTTTCAAACTTGCCAATGTTGAGTCAGTTTGTATGATCGGTTCTGCAAAATTTGACCTAGATCCAGTCAAAGTTGCCATCAAAAAATTATTGAGGGCTTCTTTTGAAATTTTCACTTAAGGTTGCAGATGTAAAAAAACAAACATTTACTGTATGGCACCATAGCATATAAAATCTGCTGTTAATTAATGGTAGTGCTGAGTGACGGATGAATATCTCAATAAGAACATGCTTGCAAAAAATTATAGAAAATAGATTTCTTCCTGTCTCAGCACTTCCTTTCTTCAAACCACTGTTCGTTTAAGATGACTGGTGCATTTGAAAACACTTACTCTGCTTCACTTAAATAACAAGCCAAAGTGTATGAAGACCCCTAAGTGTTCAATAATAAATAATTATTTATAAAATGGCTACATTAACAAATTGTGTAAAATATATAAAACCATTCGCAAAAAAAGTATATTAAATATTTAAAAAATTATTAAAACTTCACTTATAATGACATGTTATTTCATCATTCTGATTTATTTCGTTAACATATTACAAAATAACTACTTTTATGAAATATATAAATATGTTATGATGTCATTTTTTACTTAGTAAGCCAAATAGTACAAGCCAATGTAATGTCATAACGTAACATTTCATGACAAAGGTCTTTTTTTATTTCATCAAGTCACTTCTTATGTCAGTGATGTTGTCAATTGTTTCTCACATTTCAACCAATCACATGCATCCTGCCTCTTAAGTTAATGAGCTTTAACAACTGATACCAGATTTTGTTATTTTCCTCCTGTAAGTCACAACAAAAACAACAACGTCAAAGTTGATCTAACTCAACCAAATGAAGGTGGCTGCTATTATTAACAACAAGACTATCAAAAGACTTTTATTGACTAAGCAAGGCAACAAATGCTACCCTCTGAGCTGACTTACTGGCTTGGTGGAGTCAGGAACATCAAAGTGAAAAGACTTTTTAATTGAAAGCTGCTAATATTAGTCAAGTCAATTTTGTTTATATAGCCCAGTATATAAAATCAAATATTTATCTCAAGGGGCCTTCCAAATCCATAAACACTGGAAATCTGATCAGAAAAGTCCCAACAACTATTTAATGGTGTTAATGCTAAATTAATTCTGTCAAATTTCGACTTTAAAGATGTTTATCATTGAAAGAGACACAGCTATATGTAGATTGAAAACTTGCAACTTTTTGGCTTAGTACTGCACTGTATTAATTTTCAGCAGCAGTCTCTAGTTGATTCATTTAGAATTACTTTGACATTGCTGTTGCTCTCGCTAAGAGTTGCTAACTGGATATGACATAAAATTTCACTGGAATTTTTTTTTTAAATATCTACAACCAAATTTGACAAAAAATACAAGTTTGAAGTAACATTTCCCAATAATGATTTGAGTTTTAATCATTTCTTTTATTTCAAATTGTTACTATGTCTATAAATATTATTATTAGTATGATTATTAAAGTGTCTCATATTTAATATTGAGCACTTTGGCACTTAGTGAGAAGCAGGAGTTTCAGGCTCCAGATAAGATTGCTGTCCCATCATAATTTATGACTGAAATGCAAAATATTGAGGTATGTAGCAGCTAGTGATGTTAGTCTATTCTTAGTTCCTGCTGACATCACCTCCGTCTAATTTTTTATCTGAAAAGTGAAAGTAATTGCGCATTATTAGTGCGCCTCCTCCCAGACACTTGATTAGCACCAAGCACCAGGCACAACCGCTAATCCAATCTGCTACAGCTGGTATTGAACCCGCAGTGCATTTCATTCTGTTCTTAATGCGCCGGACATAACGCAGGTCAGCTGCACACTGACTCATGTAACGCGTTTTGGCAAACACAGACCAGCTGGCTGTGATTACACAGGACATGGCCTGAGTCCAAAACACGTAATACTCCTAGAAACAGGAGCCCTGGCCTCAATTTATCACCTAGGTCACATGACTTGATAGAGAGATCACACATGGACTCAAAAAGTAGTTTATTGGAGAGTTGCAGAAAATTGCAAAATTCTAAAAAATTATTCAGTTGTTACAGTTTAAAAATTATTAACTTGTATTGCCTATATTGTCCTTTTATGTGGGACTTGATGATATGAAGAATGGGCATCAGCTACAGAGTGATGTTGCCTTACATTGTTACTTACTTCTTACAGAGTAAAGTTTTTCTAATTTTGTCTAAAAATGTAGATAATGCTCTGAGGAGCATAAGGAGGCTGTTATCAGATCTTTGATCTCTTTTACTGATTTTCTTTTTGTGTAAGAATTGATAGACACACTGAAGTATGCACACATTTTTCTGACACTGACAGTGAATGATTGAACCCAGGTTAACTCAGTGTTTCTCTCATCTAACAAGCACACACATTGTGTCTAATGTTAAACACATCACACAGTCAGATTAGTTAGTCAGGAAGCTATAGCTGCCATTGGCCATGTTGGACTGTGTTGTGTCACCAGGGTGGGATCTACATAGTTGTCTTTCATTTTCCTGTCTTCCCTACTTTTAAACCTCTTAACCCAGTCATTGCTGTGTTGTTTCATGATGTCTTCAGTTATACTATGAACAGTAAAGGTTCTCAGCTATTAGGAGTGTCTCAGCTCACAAATATAATGCTGTTTTTTTCCATGACCATTTCTGTGGTTTTGTAAAAGTTCTCAATGATAATTGTTTACTTTTCTACCTCTGAGGTTTACCACTGTCTAAAAGAGAACAGCCCATTTTAAGCTTTTTTGTTCCCTTTTTATCCTGTGTGTTAACATGTAAAACCATATAGCTGTGTTCAGCCAGCAAGTGTTTTTTTATAGGAGTTTTTTTTTCTTTTACATATGCTATTTATGTTCTTTAAAAGATATGCTAAGCAAGTAGCTTGTGAAAGACAAAGTCTGTTAGAAAATGTCTACTCTATAGGACTGGCTATCTTGTAAATTTAAATATTTATCTCAAAATTTTATTTAGATTTGAATGTTTTCTAGAAGCTATTAACTGGTACAGGAGGGAGAATTCAGTGCAAACCCCCCACAGGCAAAAATAAGGACATTTGTCATCTACATTTCAGAGATTAATCTCCTGTAATCAAAAGTGATTGATAATTGAATCAAAACTTGTCACTTTTGCACGTAGTTGCTACTTGTTACCACCTTAAATGCTGCTGCTGCAAGATATTTAGGAACATACACAATAAACTTGTGTTCAGCAGCATCACTTTATTATTTGTTTTTCTCTACAGCTAACTGGTTTTGATTGAGATCTTTTTTTATTTTGTTTACATTCTCTGTATTTATTTTTTTGGGTCCAATGTTAGTTATGTAACCAGCTTTGTAGATACTGTAAAGTTGTGGTTCAACATTTTGGGAAAAATGCATGTTTGCCTTCCTGTTTGGAGTTAGATTAGAAGATTGATACCGCTCGTGTGTCTGTAAGCTTAATATAAAGTTACCGCCAGCAGCTGTTCAGCTTAGCTTAGCACAGAGACAGAGACTGGAAATCGGGGGAAACAGTTGGCTTGGCCCCAGCACATAACCCTCCTTAAAAAACAACATATTGTCATGTTTACACTTGGGTTATGCTCAGTTTAGCTAACCCATTATTAGCAGTAACTAAATGAAATTGGTAGCATTATTCTCAACTAACTCTTAGCAAGAAAGCAAGTAAATGTACTTCCCAAAAAAATTCAACCTATTCCTTTAACAATCATTTAAAAAAAAAAACTAAGGAAGGAATTAAAAGACACTTGTGCTAGTACTCAATGAAATGGTGCCAGATTAAAGAAATATCTGGATGAGTTGTAACAAATTTGAAACAAATGGATTCACAATTCACTTGCTGATGTTACAAAGACTTGATGTGTGGAACTGTTCCTTAAAACCTTGTGCATAAGCTTGGACTGCGGTTGGCTGTGTAATTGGAGGTGTGTTGCCAGCCACGTCAGATTGAATCATTTTGTTCTGTAGCTTTTTGTGTCACAGTTTTATATGTGGAGGAATCTTTTTCCTTCACAGCCTGGAGTTACATTTGCTCTTGTGCTTTCAAAGTATAAGAAATGTTGCCCTAAAAATTCTGTAGGGTTAAAGATTTTTTTCTTGGTGACCTGTCTTCTTGTATTTAAAGTGATGTTTCCTTTCAACCAGTTGTCGATTTTTTTAATGTTTTTAATGTGTTTATATTTTCTCTAACCCTTTGTTGGTTTTTTTCTGTCTTTGTTGGGACTTACATAAAGGAACTGAGGAGTCACATCACTGAGCTGCAGATTTCAAATCGATATAAACAGGCTTTTGCATTTCAAAGGACTACATTCACCCTTTTAGCACCTCAATGCTCTCAATAAAACTGACGGAAATTACTCTTGACTGTCATAAGTGTAGACAGTGTTTTTTTTTCCTTTGTCAATTCTTAAGTGCATTTACAGCGAAGTGCACTTACTTTTTTAGAGACTTTTTAAGGGAAAAATCCATCTTCAAACACAACTCTTGATTTTCTAAACATGAACAGGCAAATTTAGTTCTTTTGTTTTTGTTATTTTGAATTACCCAAATAGGTATGACGTGGAGATTAATGTGAACATGAGCCATTTTCAAGGTTTCTATTTTGTACTAATGTTAAAGTAGAAGACGGAATGTTTTCTATTCTTACAGTAGCAGAAGAGGGACTTTTCTTGGTGGTCGAAGACCCCCAGAATGTGTTAAACATCACAAATCAATCACATTTAATCACAAGAATATTCAAATGTGTCAGTCTTGACATTAAAGTCCATTTTTATTTGTCATTTCTGTTCCATTTTGTCATTTTGCAGTTTTTGTCTGTGGCAGTGGCAGCTATAGATTGGCAGCTCACAGCACTTTGCTGGTTAACAAATCAAAATAGTGTCACAGTTACTTAGAGAAACCAGAGGCATTCCATCACCTATCATAGGCTACTAGTGAGCTGTTGTAGTACTGCAACCCGCTTCCTATTTAAACTGTGCAGTTAAAGCAGAAATGGAAAAAAAGTAGCGTGGCATTGATATGTAGCTCAATTGTGCTTTTTACTTGCTTCTCCCCCTCGATTCTTCTTCAATAAATGCAAATGGTGAAACGCACTGTGAGCTTTATTTCATGTGGTTGTGTGTGACCTGTTTTCCATGTAACATCATCAGAGTCCAAGCGGGTAATGAACTGTTTGGACCAGGTCAGTCAATAGCTGACAATGAATGTGTGGAGAAATGGCTAACAGGAGAGGTGTCACTCATTCTTTTTCATTTAGATCGGTCCTTCATGACAAGACAAGCCTCCATTCAGCATGAGTCATCTTTCTCACTCTCAAGGGTGAGACAGGAACAAGATGACATGTCCCGCATGTGGACTTAACTGAGGAAACCAAATGAAATTTCAAAGCATGAGTTTTCATGCCTGCAACTGCATAATCAATCAATAAACAGGTTATTAAAAATTGGGGAATGCTATAAAACAAATATGGTTACAATTTTGCACTTGAAGGTACATAAACTCATCGTAAGTAAACTCATCGTAAGTAAACCTGTGAAAACAGCTCTTCAATGACTCTAATTCAGATTTGTCAAGTCTAGGAAATAACTCTGTTGTTCTCATAGTTATGTTTGACAAAAAACTTTTTAAAACTACAAATTTTGAGTTTGCTTCACAAGGCAGGGAGGGGCTAACAAAAGGATATTTTAGTTACATCATATAAATATGTTTACCCACATCAGGGACTAAGATATTAATACCTGTTTCTTCAGTTCAGACTGTTCTTTTTTTTCAATCAGTATTGATTTTTTCTTAAAGTGTAACACCAAATCACTGGAGTGCCTCTTTGAGGGTTATAATGTAAAAATCCTTTTTCAATGTGTAATAAAATAATAGAGGTAATGAAATAGTTCAGGCAGAACACTTTCATGTCCTCAAATATAACTTTAGAAATGTGTATTCATTCACAGACACCTGTATCAACAAAATATGGTTTTATTCATTAATCTGCAACATTATGCCTTTACTTTATCACCATAGAGTCACCATAGTTTCCCCCAAAAATGAACTGTTATGCTGGTTGACTTTCCAATAGTAACATTCTTTACAGTTTCAACACAGAATAAAGACACACTTGGCTAATATTAGCAGCTGTAATTGATTTAATTGAAATAAGCAAACTCTTTAAAGACATAAGACTTACATATACATAGTTTTAAATGTGATGACATTTTGTTGATATCAATATAGATTATAGTTCAAAAGTGATGGGTAGGTTATGGTGTCAGTGGTTTGCAGCAGCTTTAATTAATTTTATTTATTTGCAATATGTGTAGACCATTTGTCCTGATAGACTGTGTTGACCCTCTGTCCTGTTGATCAACAACGTAGGACTGAAAAGGACATTAAAGTCCAATCCGAGCTTTGATTATGGTTGTTATAGTGATTTTTGTTTCATTTTTTTATCTTCAGTAAGAGTCAGATTTCCACTCCTCTTCCGTATCTGGAAAATAGAGAGGAAAAACATTAAATGCCAAACTCAGGAGGGAAAACTTGATAAGGTTATAGCATGAAGGATAAAGTTTTCACAAGCATTAGAGATGAGATGTTTTATAACCAAATACTGCTTCTGCACAAGTACATAGACAATAAGCCTCGCTGACTGAAAAATTGCAGAAGTTGAGTTGTTAAGCCAAAATAACTGTAGCTGAAAAAAATCTGTTCAGGGGTTTGCATTACCTCCACCTAAACTCCTTTTGCCCATGAGTCCAACAAACATCTCCCCTTTATTTCCTGATGAAGAGAGACAAAAAAAAAGAGATTTATGAGGTTCAAAAGAAATAAACTATCCTAAAACTGGTGTCAAGGAAAGAAAGAAAAGCAGGACAACACTCATAGTTTTCTTATGTTGTCGTCTTACTCACTTTTCCTGCCAAGTCTCACAGGCTGAAATGTGCCTGAAATTAAGGAGGGATGGAAATGTTGAAGTGACAGTAAAAGAGTACAACAGGGAAACCACAAGTATCAGTAGGAATATTACACACATATTGCCAAAGATGAAAAAAAGTGTAATTAATGTTAATGTGTTTGTTTACCCGTGCTTCTTCCCATCAGGCCATGGAACTGCTGTGCTTTGGACCGCTTGATGAGATCTGCAAGCTGGATGCTTATTCCTCTCTCTAGCGGGTAGCCCTGCACACACACATGCAAACACACACAAAAAAGCATACACTTACAAACTAATTTAGGTCACTTTGGTACCATTACATAGACTTCATTTCCATCATTAATTTGGAGATTTATCCTATTCCTAAGTATAGTCACAACTTGCCTAATCCCCTCCTTCCCCTTCTAAGGCTTACTTTAACCACTGACCCAAAACTCAGCAGTTTTCCAGCTGTGGACAAAGTTTTCATTCCCAATTGCACTAGTTGTCCCAAGTCAAAATTTTCCTGAATCCAAAACAAGTCTCCAAAAAGCAGCCAATGTCACACCTTCACACACAGACACACTCTTAAGGCGGTTGTGTGTTAATGCAGGTTCGATGCAAGAATCTATGATTATGATGTTCAAAGATTTCTCCTTGTAAATCATTCAATTCCTGCAGTCTAAACCTTGTACACATGTGCACCAGTGGCAGGGAGAGCTAGTGCTGTGCGTGGTGCTGATACTGAGCAGTGCTCATTACCTTTATATGTAACTGGCCCATTTAAAGAAATTTAAATTAATGAACAGTAGATTTAGATAGATTATATATTATACTGGGATGGAGAGGACACCTGATCACTTTTTAAAATCCTGTATCTGTCCCATTTTACAGTTTCTGTTTAATTTACCAGGTAAAATCTGTGTACATTTAATTAACTGTAAAAATCTAGAGCAGAGGATAAGAACAGAGGTGACAAACAAAAACCCTCTTTCTTGCCCTGGATTTAGTCTCACTTGATGCATCGACCCTCTGACAAGGTTGGACTGTAGCTGCAGCCTGAGAGGAAGACTGTGACGACCTCTGCATGTTCTTCCGTTAAACATATTAGCTTGATTATTATTTTACAGCCAGTCTCCTTTTGAAAAAGATGCTGGCATAAAACACCAACCAGCTCAAAATTCATTAAGTTAAAAAGAACAGATCCACACTTAATGATGAATAACTGTACAAAATATAGGAATTTACTACTACTTTCTACTACTTTCTACATTTTACATGCTGTTTAGCTGTTTCGCACTCACGAACTTTGATGTTTTTGTTTTTGTGTATGTTTTTTTTGGGGGGAACAATGCTGAATTTGACAGAAATTTGGAAAAAAAATGAAACTTGTGACTTAATTTCATTCTCGTGTTTTCGCTTCTTTGACTGATCTTCTACTTTGATCGCCGTGTAACTGTGTCACATTGTAGCAGATGCTGACGGTCCGGTCAGTGTCGGTGACGCTCCCGGCTGCGTGTCGCTCTCCGTGGTGCTGAAGTGTGACTATCCGCTCCGAGTGCACGAAACAAAAGAAATTTGGAGAAAAGCAACTAACGAAAGCTCCTTTGTGTTTCCGGAGATTAAGATCTGAGTAATTGCATCTGCTTAAAAGAAATCATTTCGTGTAGTTTAGAGAACAAATTCTTTCAGAAAAAAAGTGACAAATTGCATAAATGCCATATGAGATAATTCTTCTATAAACTTCAGCATGCGTAAAACATGCTTCGCCACTTAAAGAAATTGTATACAGTTTAATTTTTTATAAAATAAAAAAGTACCCTCAATGAAATCATAAAATCTATCTCTTATCACGTTTCGGAGGATCTTTTTACCTGCCAGTTCTCCATCGTCCACACCTCTCTGTCTTCTTCTTCTCCGGACAGCGGACTCCCCAGCGCGCCGAAAACCTGCACGAACACGACCACCAACAACACAACTACAAACTTCAACGCATCCATCGTCACCTAAAGTGTCAAAATAAAAATCGGCTGCAGTTAGTCAAGAAAAACCTCTCGAATTTGGATGCATACGGCAGCCAAAGAGCTTTAACTATAAAATGTGTCTTTTCTTCTGCGTTGGTCCCGAGTGAAGGTTTGCTCTTATAAAGTCCCTCTGCTCGCTCCTCCCCACTTTCTCCAACCTGATATCAAAGTGAATTTATCTTTCAGGCCAGGATTTTTTCCACCTTGTTTGACTCAGACGTGATGTGCGTGGACAGTGAGTAAACTTTAACTGACCAGCATCCATCTTTCCCTCATATGAAGGATGGACGTGTCTGTTTCTTCTACTCACCTATAGTTTTTCTTTTGTTCACATGATTGTTTGACAAGCTTTTGTAAAGCAGCTAAATTTATTATGAGTGAACAGAAGCTGATATCAGACGTTATACAGTGTTTGAGTTCTCAGGTCAATGAGCTGCAAGGAGGAAACACATCAAAGACGGAGCATGCCAGGTTTTACAGGCTGAAGAGTGCTATATGCCAGAGCGAATCACAAACAGTACTGACACAGTTATATTTTCAATTTCATCCCTGCCTTCAAAACTGAACCAGATCACATCACGTTTTGTCTCATCTTTATGGTTCATGTCACCTTCTCCAGGTGCAATTTGATTTTTCAGCTGTGATGCGTTCATGCATCATGCAGCATGACGCGTTCATACTTTCAATAGTCACTGCAGCAACAGTTTTTGACAAGAGTACATTTCTCTCTGCTCTCTGAGCAGCACAAACAGCTGAAAGAAAACAACATACATTCAACACTATGGTTATTTACATGAATCGTCATGCAATTAGTCCAAGTGTAGATTTTCATGGTTGTCAATACTGCAAGCACTGTGACTTGTGTGTTCTTGTGTTGTCTGTTAGTTATTGGACATAGACTGATGTCTTCGAGTGCGGGGGTCTCCATGTGGGTCCCAGCTGTATAAAAATCTCAGAAGTAGCAAGATTATTGGAAGGGGATTTTTTTTAATCTGTTACAAAAGTAGTCCTTTTTTTCTTAGACTTTTCCACATTGGTGTTTTTCTTTTAAGTACTAGATACTTTTACATCTTTACGCTGCCCTCTCATTCCACAATTAAAACTGTCTTAAACCCAAAAATCCCTCTTTAAGTGCTGACATTTCATTTTCACACTGACGCCTGATGCATGACCATTTTAAGGGTCAAAACTGAGAATCACTACTCTAAGATGCACAATCTAATCCCAAAAAAAAGAAAAACATAACGGATGAGGGCTGGGAGACAATCTAAATTTTGATAGTAGGTTAAATGTCTATACTAGATAATATCATAATTTCATCAGCAGTACTTTGAGGGACTCTTTGAGTTTTTATCTAGCATCATCATCAGGTCAAAAATTTAATCTGTCCAGTACTTAAGTCCATGATCAGATACCTCAAAGAGTCCATCAGTATCAGCTGTACTTGGGTTTAATACTTATTAGCTAATGTTAGCATGCTAACACGTCAAGATGTTGAACAAGGCTAACGTTACATTCTAAACATCAATTAGAATGTTAGCTGTGTCCTGGGAGGGGATGTTAGCATGCTGATATTAGCATTTATCTCAAAACACTGTTTCTGTAAGTAAAGCCCTGTGGCTTTAGTCTTTCATACATCAACAGCAATGTCAGGCCTGACAGATGGATGCTCTGATCACTTTTTTCATGATGAAATCAAAGAACTTACAGAACTTTTTCATTTTTTAACTGACATATTTCCAAAGCAAATCCATCTTGTTGGTACCACAAATATACTGTTTACACTTAATGAAGGCTAATCTGTCAACACAAACAGCCTCTCAGGAACCAGCCAATAACTCTTCATTTTTATGATCACTAAGAGTTTTCTGAGCTTCTCCAAAAGACTCAATTCCTCTAAGAGTCACAGCTATAGAAGGATGGATAAAGTTGGACTGGGACTCCACGCAGAAGGCCTCCATACAGTAGTACTAAAATTCCCAGAAGTGGATAAAAATACACAAAATAAACACACAGACATATAAACACATTACATCTTCAGTAATGCATGAGTACACAACCTAAGAAGCTCTGGATACAGTTGTCAGACAGACTTCACGTGTCCAAACCAATGAGTTCCCAGAGGATAGATTACCAGCTGGTCACCAGATACGTGGTCAAGTTTAATGACAGCTGCTACCTAAAACATGAAGGTCTCCACAATAAAACACCATTTGTTGAGGTTTTGACCTCATCAGAACAAAGGAAAGACGTCATAACTCCATAAAATGCCATGAAGGCAATATGTTGCCTGTGTTACTGGTGTGGGGATTTGTGATATGGTCCTTGTCTCCAAAGTAAGTAAATTATATGCAATTATATTTTAACGAAAAATTACCACTTCTGTCGAACACGAGCAACTTACATTCAGAGTCTCATCAGTAAGTTTTAGTTAGCCATACCTGCCTATTCCAATTCAGGCTCAAGGGTCTTACCCTCAATCAGTCATCTTTAAATGTGGCATCCATTGCTAAACAATGGCTGAGTATTGATAAGTTATTTATATATCTACGTCTTTAATCTGATGACAGTGTTTGAAGTGTCACCTGCAATCAGTCTCCTTTGGCAATCAGGTACCATTGAGAATCAAAGACAGGCTGTTAATCTGTAGTATTTCAGTGCAACACTGTTATACACAATTTAAGAAACTGAATAAAAAAATACAAAATTAAAGCATTTTTCAGCTTTGAAGAAGTTTATAACTACATTGTGAGGCCATGAGTGAAATGCTAAAAATATGCTCACATTCTCGCAATGTGATGATAATATGCTTGTAATTTGTGGATAGCCTTTAATTGTTACTATAATTTTTTTTTAAGTACAATTAAGCTGGAAACTAGTAACTGCCTGATACAAAATTAAAAACTAATCTCTCTCCCTGCACTCATATTTTGAGTCTAATTCATAAAAAAAAGACAATGAACAAGTTTAGGAGGAATTTAACTTGTAGCATTACTATTAATTATTAATTAATATTTTACTATTTTTAGTTTATTACTATTTTTATTGCAGCAAAATTGCTTTTATGAACTCTTTGGGTCATAATCATCTACATAATGGAAATCTGATAATGTGACAGCCCTGGATATCACCAGGTGAAAAGCCAATAGAGCACCAAAGTGGTTACATGTCATTCTATGGTGAGAATATGAGTGTTGCTAAGAAAGATAAATGATATACTTTATATTTGTTGGTGCATTTTTTGCATTTGTGCCAAAAATAGCTTAAGTCGGAGGTATTTTTGCTGTTTTATTCACCAGGAAACATTAAATTGTGATGCCAGTTCACAAAACTGATTGAGATCTGATTTAACCTTCATTTTGGTTGCTAATTTTTTAGCTGTCCTCACCAGCGACAGCCACACATTCACATCATCCCTCTGCTGCTTCTTGCTGACCATGAGGTGTACAGTCAGTGTGTGTTCTCCTTAGCTGGAAGCAGCTGCACAAGGTTAAATATGATCTGACATTATTTTAACTTGTCGAACACAATGAGATGAGAGTTTTCAGAAACTTACAGAGTGAGCTGACTTTATTTTATATTGAAAATATTGCTACAGAAATATTCAACAATGCTGAAAGGCCATTTAATGTGCAGTGCTGAACCGTGCTCCATGACTGGCACCAGAAAAGTAATCATGAATGTCAAACAGCATAAAATGAGTTTGATGTTTTCATTATTTTTCTCTTTCCTTTAGGTAAACACCATCAGCAGTCTGATCAGCAGAGACCACCTGCCTTGACAAGACGCTAAACCACTACATGGTTCACCAAACAAATTCCCCAGTCATTACTTCTTTTATGTTTAACCATCCTACCATAATGAGTCAGTGACTCAGATAATTGTTGACATGAATAGTTAGCCTGAAAATTATGTCACAGAGAAAGACAGTGTGTAGAGCGTGCTTTGATGATCAATGGTGGGCTTAAAATATACTCTCCAAAATATTTTTTAAAAAAAGGTATACACATATCCATGCAGGTATTACAGAATATTTTTCTGACTGAAGACATTAAATACGTTGAAGTTAATGGAAGTTAATTATTTGCAGAATGGTAATGCTTTGTGATCTGTCATGTGATTGGTAGTTTGTGGAGAGAAAATCAGATCACTCAAGAGATTTCTACTTCTGTGTATTAGTCTCAAAAGAATTATATTCTTAAAATGTAAGAAATATGTGGAAAAAAACATTCTACT
>JAPZDZ010000009.1:20192337-20217908 GCA_029783805.1 Acanthurus tennentii
CAATCTAGTGTCTTTCTTCTTTTGCATGCAACTTCTGTTGTTGAACTGTATGTAAAACACGGTTTTTGTATGTAAGCTGCGGTTCGCTTTTCCTCCTTTCCATGATGCTTCCTCAGATGCTTTATTCAGGTCATTGTGTTAAAATGTCCGGTTTTGCTACCACCCCTTGAGACACTCATTTTGCAAACGTTGCACTAAGCTGTTTTACTTTTCTCCTCTGTTATCGTAAAGTAATTCCACACGGCAGACATGAACTACAGCTCTGCGGGCTTCTGCTCACCTGACGGAAACACGAACACATGGCAACCATGGTGATAGCTCGTCTGTATTACGGCATGTCACGCAAATAGAAGTTGAGGATATATGAGATAGTTTGGGTTCATGGATCGGATTGGACGTGCTCTAATAAAAAAATCAGATACCCGATCCAGTCATTTTGGCCTGGATCGGGCCCAATACCGATCCTGTGGATCGGATCAAGCCATCCCTAGTAGGAACGGTCTAAGACATTTCTGATTGCACCAAGTATGCCCTTTTTACTTCTGAGTGTTGACATAATGCCCACTTGTACAGGAACTAATGAGTTTTACTGTATTTACCTACCTGTAGCAGTAGTTGGGTGCTGACCACACAGTTAGCACTGTCTCATTAAAGTGCCATTTATAGCCCTCCATTACCAGCTGGTGTGCTCGACAGATCATGTGGATGTCGTTGGCGGCATTGAACTGGGCCACGACATCGCTCCCAAACAAGTAGCCAGCACCTCTGGGACTCACCCCCCACCCTGTGGTGTCTAAAGATGAAAAGATCCATTAGGTGAATATCTGCTTCCAACACAGCATGAAGGCCCTTTCACACTTCTTGCTCCGTTTGCTACTCCACTCGCTCGCCTGCTAGCTCCGGCTTGCTCGCCTCGGCTCAAATTACAATGCGGTGACATTAGGCAGCGACGTTTAAAAAAAAAAAAAAAAAAAGGAACAGTACCAGCCAAGCGCGGTAAAGTACCGTTTCAAATGCCTCAGTACCGCGGTACCAATCTAGTACTAGTATACCAAACAAGTCTAATATGCAGCAGCAATTTATGCTTATTTTCGAAGATGAATATATGTGTAATTTCCGACCTGTAAATTCGGACTTTAACGCTGTTCATTGTTCAATTAATTTTCTACATTTCAGAGCCAGTTTTTTTCTCGATTTTTTTCTCGAGTTGTCTTGAACGTAGCATCAACTGCTGCTCGATCTCAACCACTATGTGTACCCATAGTTATGGTTGCTAACGTAGGATTGGACAATATCAGTTTGAGGGAGGGGCCTGGCAAGTTTTTGGGGTTTTTTTTTTAGGGTTTTTTGTGTTGGGTTTTGGATTTTTTTCTGAATATTAGTCAAACGCCAGAGATCCGGCACGGTGCCGGAATACTTTAAGCCCTGTAAGCCTAAAAAAGAAGAAGCAACATGCACAGTCAATGTCGTCTGTTTGGCCGTTTTGTACTGTGCAGGAGAAAGACCTCAGCTACGCACTTTATGTGTGCTTGCTTTGGAATTTAGAGTTTACTGTCAGATTGTACCGAGGTTATGAGTCAGACTTCACAAATTTTATTTTGATACACCTTTTGTAAATGTTGAATCATAATTGGACTTAGGTGCGGATCATAAAATGCAAGTGTATATTGTTACACTTTTATGTAACTTTTAACATGTGTGTGTATAGAAAATGTATGACACGTCCCAATTTCTTTTTCTTTTTTTTTTCCACTGTAGATATCAAGTCTAAGGGAAGATTGTTTGTACTGTATTTTACAGTAGCCTACCAGACTCTTTGATATCTTGTTTTAATTAAAACAGAGGTTATCGAATTGAAAATGTGTCACTTAATATTTGTCTCATATACTGCATACTGAAGTATTACAGTTTATTTTTACTGAATAATATTAGGATTCAAGAGTTTAGTGAGTGTTTTATAATGGGCAACCCTAATCTAAGCCTCAAGTCTGTTAATACAGTGTCATCAATACGGTATGAGTAAAATCATTCTAAGAAAAGACAGACGGTACTTAAACCATAGTGGCAAAGGGTAAACACTTTTTCCTTTTTAAAAAAATCGGTATTGGCCAATCCTGAGGAATAAAATGGTGATCGGGATTAGCCTCAAAAATTCAGATTGGAGCACCCCTACTGAGCGCTGATTTCTCCAAAAAATTGAGGAAGATTATTTTACCAATCTGCTTTTGATTTACTGGCTATCTAAAAAAGAAAACAAACAACATAGCTGAAGAATTTGGGTTCATTAATTGCTGCAAAAGAGAGAGGAGCTGGGAGAATCAAACAGCCTACTCTTTTGTGTGAGCTGTCATCCTTTAAAGAATATCAATAATTTTGGCTTTTGTCAGAAAGCATAGAATTTTTCTGCACCCTCTTCTGTGAGTGATGCCATTACTTCTGCTGTTATGAGTACAAAAATGGAAGGCATGCCCCTTCCCTTTGAACTTTATTTTGATTAGTTGAAGATGTATTATCATGCTAAATACCATGGCCCTCTAACATTCACTGGGTTCAGTTTTCTATGTTTTTGGTTTTTTTTTTTAACGTTTAATTTGTAACTGTTGCACTATCTTGGCCAGGTCTCACTCAAAAAAGAGATTTCAAATATAAGGGACTTCCTAGTTTAATAAAGGTTAAATTAAAAATAACAATGGTTATAATTGCATTATTTTAAAGGATGCCTGTATACCTTCAGGATCTGACCACAGGAGGTCACACATGGGCCCATCATGGGGTACTTCCTGTTTTCTGTCAATGGTCCGGATCTGGTCAAGTGTCTGGATAGATGGAGATAAGCCACCATGCACGCAGAAGATCTGAAGGACAAAGGAAGAATCCATTTACTCCACTGACTGAGTTTATAAATTGTCATGTGAGAAACTGAGAAATATACTTCACCAGTTAGAGTGGCAGCTGCTTAACATAAACAATTGAGTCACAGTGAAATTTATCTTACTGTCAAGTTAAAGGAAATAAGAGACAATTTATCACACCTTTCCGTCAATGATAGCAGAGAGGGACAAGTAGTCGAATATCTCAGTGCAGTATCTCCAGACAGTGACTGAGCCATACTTGCGGAGGCACTCGTCATAGAAGCCATAGACCTGAGTAATTTGCCGTGACTCATGATTTCCCCTAATCAAAGTTATCCTGTCCGGATAACGCACCTGAGGAGCACATCAGAAGCAAAGAGATGAGGACAAATGGATTTCATAAGCCCCTTGCGTATCCTAAAAATCTCAAGAGATCAAAAAATATGTTCAAGAAAATAGGAACTATATTTAAAACTAGTAGAACAGGTTAAGTAACATCTTCATTTTAAAAGCAAACAATGTCCAAATCTGTGTACCTTGAGAGCTAGGAGAAGGAGAAAAGTTTCCACACTGTAGAAGCCTCTGTCCACGAAGTCCCCCATGAAGAGATAATTTGTCTCTGGGACATCACCACCAACCTGTAACATTGAAAAATCAAAAGGTTTCTTGCAATGACACAAACACACGCAAGCATTTGAAAATTTAGATTCAGAATTTCAGATTCAGATTCAGAATATTTATTGTACCCATGGGTATATTCGGTTTACAGTGAGTGAGTTCTCTCGTATTGTAAACACACAGAACAACACAAGACAAGACAAAGTCAGATATGTAATATGGCCCAAAGTAGAAAAACAGCAGCCCTTAGTACACAACTCAACTGATCAGCTTTAAGCAGAACCTTTGACAAATAGAAGTTTCGATAAGAAAAGAAGACTGGTCAAAAGAAAAGAAGACTGGTCCAGACATACGTAAGTATTCAAACTGATAAAATGTCACCTGAGTTTCTTGAGACTGTATTCTTCAAATTAAAACTATCCTGCCAAGAACCTTTATTCTTTAACTGTCTTTGATATAGATGATGATCGTGCTGAGTTAGTGTTAAGCTCTCATTACTCTGCTCATATGTATTGCATTGTTGGCTGAGGGCAAGCTCAAACACAACATGAAGCAAGGGAAAAAAGAAGACACTTTCTCCAAAACGGGAGATAACGGAGTTGTTTGTAGGGTGTGTGACATTGTGTTAAAATATAGGGGCAGTACATCCACAATAAAATATCAAGCAACAACACATGCAGATGAGACAGCAGGCCATAGACAATCAACATTGTCTTCCATGTTGGCAGGGAGAAAATGGGATGCACAGAGAGCTGCGATAACAACGCAGGAAATATGGTTTAATGATTGTGAAAGATAGCCTGCCCATCAGCGTGGTGGATGGCAAGGGCTTTTGAACTTCATCAAACCTAATTATAGCATTCCTTCAAGACCAACATGCACACATCAAATTTAGGGCCTTTTGGCGGAGAAAAAAGCAGAGGTTAAAGTGAGCCTTGGGAGTTATGCGAGGAGGGAGACAGGTGGCAGCTTCACAGAGAACAACAGTGAGGCAGTCTCTCCAGCAATGCAAGGACAGCGCCATGCTTTTGTTGCTGGGAGTTGACTACAACACTGATTAGTGTGCCAATGACCCAGGGCTGACTACAACACTGGATACTAATGCACTTCAAGGGTGGAATGGCTGGCCATCCTTGCGAGGCACTATTTGTCCATTCCCAGGACATCAGTACCATCTGAGCAAGTATTCTCTGAAGCAGGTCTCATTGTCAACAGACTGCGCCCCAGATTAACCCCAGATCATGTTGACATGTTGGTATTCTTTAAAAAAAAACTAGTAAACATTAACCAAGCTTAAGTTGCTATGCAGAGGACTGAGAAAAAAACAAAGACATAGCAAAATCTAATTACTCTATTTGCTTTACTCACTCCATGTGATTTGCCTGATCCTACCTCCACAGTTTAGAGTCAAGAGACATTTGGTTGCTTCCTCCTGCTGCGGGCTTTACTCTATTAACTACGCAAAGTCATCGATCACTTGTGATATACTAGGCTTACTTAGCAGACTTTGAAATGCAACTTCTTTTCATATAGTTTTTGAAGTAGTTCCACAAAATTCTTTGAAGGCTCTGAATGTCTTTCCTGTTTGTAAAATTACATCCATCCTACCTCACTACACTATACCAAGTGCTTCGCTGTTACCTGTTTTGGCATAATACTTTTTTGTCAAATCTTTTTAATTTTGTTATTTTAAATAGGCCCAAAAGGCAGATGATTAAGGGTTAACAGGGTTAAAAGGTCATTCATTTATCCTTGTGCAACCTTGTGCGCATTAAGAAGTTAGAAGTTTACAGTCCTTCATGCTACACACTTAGTTTGAATATATAAAGTAGAATGGATTAGAAACGAAACAGCAATATATTGTTATGCATAGCATATGATCTACATATGGAGTGTATGCCCAGAAAAGGAAATCATTTTTTTAAATTTGCATCTAAGGACATATAAACAGCGCAACCACAGTCATGACAATATGGTCAACATCTTTACCTGTAAAGTTCTACAACTGGGAAATACTGTCCAGTGACTTTCATCCATTTGAGTACCAAGCTCCACTAAACTGATTTACAACACAAAGGCTGCTTCCCTTTTTCGTCATGGAGTACTGTGCTCTGTCAGCTCAGAACATGGTCCACCCATTGAGTACAACAATGCAATCTAGGATGTTGTGGTGGTAGACAAGTGTCTTGAAAATTGTGATCACAACTGTCTCTTGTTTAACTTGGGCCAACAGAAGTGCCATTTTACTTGTTTCATTTCCTTTCAAAGGGACATTAGCCAGGAACAGTCTCAATCCAAGCCCAGCTAAAGGCTCTTTCCTTAGCTCTCTTCCCGCTCCTCCTATGATGTTCTTGCTGTGTGGCCAGAAGGTGCCTTGGGTAATGATAATATTAAAAGCCTGATGTTTTCACTTAATTACAGCCAGCCATTTTTCCTTTTTAAACAAGGCAGTCTAATTGGTAAATGGGCTGCATTCATATAGCACTTTTCTAAGTTCCAATCCTTTAACTACCAAAAATGCTTCACAGTACAATGGTCATTCATGTCAGTCTGCTCAATAGGAACTTATATACACACACTCAGACACTGATGGAACAGTCATTGAGAGCAATTTGAGGTTCAGTATCTTGCTCAAGGACACATGAAGAATGGAGGAGCTGGGGATTAAACCACCAACCTTCTAATTAGTAGCTGACCCGCCCTATTTTCTGAGCTGCAGCCACCCCAAATCAGCTGAGTAAATTTTTTTTGTATAGGACCCTAACTGTTTCACTGCTTGTGGTGTATGGTCCACCCTACAGAGAGAGGCTTAGAGCTTAATGTAAAAAAAAGAAGAGGAACCTTTTTTTTAATTAAAAAATTATAACAATGAATGGTAAAGGGGCTCAATGGTCACAAAAAAAGTTGTGTTTCCCAGTTTTACATAAATAAAAGTAATTGACACTTTGCTAAGCAAGCCCCCTTTAGTTACTGTTGCTACGCCTATTAAGCTTTTGGAATGAGCATGGAGCTCACACTGTCACTACCATCACTCCCTGGAGAAATACTGTCCAATAATTGGAAAAACAAAAAGGCAATTTCAGATGGAAGCAGACAGAAGGACTTAAAATGATAAACACAGGATGTCAAACTGATCCAGCAGCGATGAACAAGTTTAAGTTATGAACATAAAGATACATGTTAAAGCCTATCATTATAGAACACAGTGCAGCCACTTTAACTTGCATTTCACTACATTCATAAAACAAGTAAGGACTATCATGGCGGTTTAGGACCCATTTAAGACAAAGGGGGGACATGTCTCTTTGTATATATACGTTAAAGGTTTGGCTGTTTTGTGGGTTTTGAGTTCGGGTTTCCAACATTGAAAACTGTTGAGAGCTTCTATTTCCAGACAACAGACAGACTTCAGCTTAGTTGGCAAGGCTTGCTAGTTCTCTTGATACATAACTCAAGTTAACAAGCTAATGTTGTCAACAACAACGTAACATGTAAGGTCATGAATCTTTTAGTAGCTCATGATTTTGATTCTTGGGGTCACGATTCCATTAAGAAATAATTTGTGATTCAAAGTGATTTTCTTTGTAACTTTCTCTTTATTTCAAAGTGAACTTAGGTGTTACAGAGAGTCTCAGGCGGTAAGAAAGAGAAAAGTGGAAAAAAAAACAAAACAAAACAGATAAATAAAAAAAGACAGAAAAACGGTACATTTCAAGAGGTACAGGTACCCACATAAATTGTCTCTCAGCCTTGTTTCCTTTTATATTGACTTATAGTCCACTTCTTTTTGCTTTTAAAAAAGTAAATTAAAAAAGTAAATTAAAAAGAAAATTAAATAAAAAGATAATAATAAAAAAAATAAACAGAAACACATATATAACATTACGCATATATGTACATACTTACATTCACATATATATCCGTGAATACATACATATGCACTTAGAAAAAAAAACAAACAAACAAAAAATTAAAATTAAAGCTGCAATCAGCGATGGACGGGCCCTCGCACCCCCCGCCCCCTCGGAGCCGGTGCCAAGACACACCAGATGTTTAGAATTTAGAGTCTTTCCAACTGTAAGTGAAAATACTGTAGATCTAGTCTTGTGATTAATCATGTGTATGTTTATATTTAACATCAATTATATATTATAAGAAATTTGTAAATTGTATATTTATTTTGGTGAGATTGTTATGTTTGAATTTTATGAGGAGATTTTAAAATATATATTGATCTTGGGAATAATATGTTTTAATTTTTATGGGGAGATTTTACATTGTATATTTATTTTGGAAGATTGTATTGTATTTATTTAGTGGACATTTTAATTTTAATGTATATATTTCTGCATGTTTGAGTTCATGTTACCTTCATGTTTCCTTTCTCTACACATGAAGTTCACTTTCAATACTTATGAAGTGTTCTTTCTGGTGTGCATGAAGTAAGAGCAAATCTGTTCTGGCACAACAAGGCACAGACTCTTCATTCTGTATGCCTCAGCTGCCAAACAGGACAGTCATGTTTGCCTTTAAACCTTGTCTTCGTTTACTCTGAGGCAAACTTCCAGGTTGAAGATGCTACTGTGATGCAGTGTCCCCAATGTCCCTACCCCTGAAGTGATGGTGATGCAGACTTAAAGCAAGTGAGAATGTGGGACAGAAGCAGCACATGTATTGTCTCTATGTCCTACTGATGTAGTTCAGATGAATAACGGTCTCAATATTTTATGTGTGAGACATGAAATTTATAAAGTAAGAGTTTAAAATGTAAACCTATACTCGTTGTTTGACAGCAGGGACAGGGAGAAAATTAAGGTCCCTAGGTTGGTTATTTTTCTTACATGAACTGTAAAATAAAATCATGATTGTTCTAAATGTGTGTGTTGATGAAATTTTTTTTTGCCATATTTCAAACAGAAAATCATTACTGAAACGTACTGTGAGAAAAAAAATGTAACAACCAAAACATTTGCATTTTAATGCAATATATTCTAATAAACAAAATAAATTATATATTTTACTACAGAATGTTGTCTGTCACTGTCTTTTTTTCTGTTAACAATGAAGATGTTTCCGATGTACGGTGAAAAGCAAAGGTCTGTGGTAATAGCACACAACTGGTTTACTGTGTAATACATTGTTATATAAGTACATCAAAGCCTATATGTAAAAATGTGATTGTACAAGATAGTAAGTTATTCACATGGATAAGGATATGAATTATACAAATGGGAATTATAAATATTGTTTTTATTGCAAATGAAGTAGTACTAAACACAACAGCTTCTAATTTTTAAGTGTAACATTCCCCAGTCACATATATACCTTCTAACATTTATAACTTCCTGTAATTCCTTCCTGCATCCCTAAAGCCATAACTGTGAATTGTTTAATTTATAGACTTGTACTTAAAATTTGTTAATAGAATCTAACCCTCCAGCTAATCCAGTTGGGATTGGACATATGATTTTGATGAAAATAACTTGGAAGTCTCTTCAGGTCATTTAAATACTTGAAATTTGAGATGAGGTTAGACATGTGCGTCATACTCAGTATCATCGTAATACATGCTGATTGAGTCTCGTTCACTTGAATTTTATAGGAATTTAACACCTCTTCATTTCTTGGTAAGTATAGGTGTAAGACATTTTGAGCTGGCAAAGTGATTGTTCCACAAATCAAAAACTCAAGCCTGAAGCTGCGCCCTCTGTTTTTAATTTTAATGAGTGCAGCCCTGGCTCGAGTGCCCCCCTCGTCTTTTGACTTTAAACTGGTTTGTGAGGCTGATGAAGAATGGCGGGGGTTACCACGCAGCAAAAGTGAAAGCTGGATTTGAACTTGCATCTGTAATTGACGGGACGCTGACACTATCACGTTAACGTTAGGTAAATCTGACCTCAACTTAACTGTGGAAGTTTCTATTGTACAAAAACTGAGGCTTCGGCAGTGACGGACTTAAGGTATTTCTCCGTCATAACAATGGGCCGATTGCCAGTTAAACATCAGTTGATGTTTTTTATACATGTTTAGTAATCTACATGTCACATGTCGTGTGTTTACATGAACATATAAGTGCGTTAAAGTGACAACATTAAAGTGACTGATTGAAGAGCAAGAGATAAGAACATGTCAATGGCACTCGGGACAATCATTCTAACGGAAACTTCTATGATTTTTTTTTTTCACTTTACTGCTAAAAGCCTGTACAGGTATGAATGCGCAGCATTTTATTTTGATGGAAGAAAGTTTTGTCAGTTTACGGAGCAGCACACTGCCAAAAAAAAGTAAATAAATAAATTAAAACCAAGTAGAGCAAGTTTCTGTTGCTCACAGCAGTGACATCAAAATGAATGTTCATTGAGATCCAGATGGTGTGAGATTTTATTTCAAAATATCAGTAGCATAACCCACATGAGCTAGTCAACGCTTCATTGATGTGTATTGTCAAGTCATTAGAACTACCTACAGACAGGCACTAAATGTCTATTCCTTTCAAATGACATATCAACATTTATTTGACCTCAAGTGCCCTAATTAAAAGTTTGATTAACATCTATGCTGGCAGCTGTGGGGATAGCCTTTCAGAATAAACTGCAGCCACACACAGATAAATGCTAGTTTATTTCAACTGACAGACCAAGCAGACCCACACCTGTTTGAGTGTAGACCATTCAAACATAGTTATAGCTACAGACTTGGTTCAAATTTTAAATGAGACACAAGACTTTGATCTCTAAATCTTGTGTGTACATGTTTTTGCTGTCTTGTACTGTTTCTGAGTTATCACAGTTTAAGTTTAACTGTTTCAGGTACTCTGGCTTTTACACTGTGTGTGTGTGTGTGTGTGTGTGTGTGGGTGTGGGAGAGGGGGGAAGGGGGGGGGAGCATGCAGACAGAAGGCACGCATGACGAATCCTTTTAGAAAAGCTCCTGAAAAGTACCCAAATCTTGATCAAATCTTACACAAAATATCATATTCTAGAAGGTTTTTCCGTCCTCTTCCCATTGGTGTAGGTTTGAAAGCTGTCAGACTTATACTTTAGACCTGAGTTTGACATAAGTGCTTTTTTTGCCCCATTGACTTGAATGGGACAAGACAGAGAGAGGGATTCCAACTTTGAGGGCTTCTAAAATCCAAACGATTCGAAGGAAAAACTTTTGCTGATTAACTTTTGTTCAGTACTGTGTCCTCTGTCATCTATTAGCTTTTGAAGACGCTACTATTTTACTTTTTTGGAGAAGATTATGTTTGTTCTTAGCATTTTTTAAATGCATATAGCCAAGAGCCCGTTGATTTTAGCCTAGGGGTGTCAGCGTGTGATTTGTACGTCTGGATGAGTACTACAATAGGGGTTTTGTCCCGTCTCTCTATGACATTCCTGTGGGCCGCAGTGGCCATTTTTCTGTGCCGCAGTGGCATGTTTCTGTGCTTAGGTGGCGCTACAGAGCGCAATTTTGGACAGAGGGGATCAGTTTTTCCATTTTATCAAATTTTAACCCAGTCCTGATGAGCATGCCAAATTTGGTGAGTTTTTGAGCATGTTCAGGGGGTCAAATTAAGCTTTGAAGAGGATTCAAAGTGACATTTTTGGCCGTACATTGCATTATTCGAATGCAAATTGCCGAGAGCCTGTTGATTTTATCCTAGGGGTGTCAGCACATGATTTGTAGGTCTTGATGAGTACTACAATTAGCCTTTGTCCTGTCTTTCTATGACATTCCTGTGGGCAGCTGTGGGCGTTTTTGTGTGCCTAGGTGGCGCTAGAGAGCTCATTTTTGGACTGGGGGGTCAGTTTTTCCATTTTATCAAATTTTTCGCCGGTCCTGATGTGCGTGCCAAATTTGGTGAGTTTTTGAGCATGTTTGGGGGTCAAATTAAGGTTTAAAGTGGCGTAAAAATAAGAAGAAGAAGAAGAAGAAAAAGAAAAAAGAAACAAATGGAAGAAGAAGAAAAAGAAAAAAGAAACAAACGGAACAATTACAATAGGGTCCTCGCACCACTTACAGTGCTCGAGCCCTAATAAAATAATTCAAAGATTATTTGGATCCTATCCTGTGTGCTCTCTATAGTATTTTTCTGAGGATCTCGTATTTTGTATATAGTGCTGTCCGCCTCTTTCTTTCTCAGTTTTCTTACTAATAGTTTTGTGAATTTGGAGCCATTCTCATAGTATTTTTGTCTAGTCAATAACATTTTTTTTCAATTTTTTGCGTATAAATTATGTTGATTTCACTTCTAATTTTCTGTATCTGCTGTAACATGTTGGTGTTTTGACCCCTGTGCATGCCTACCACTTAACCACTTAAATTGATTTTGATAGTTTCTTTTGACATTGTTTTTTTTGTTGTTGTTGTTTTTTAAAGGAGGTTGCAGCTATAATTTTGCCTCTTAGAACTGCTTTTGCTGCATCCTATATCATAGGAGGTGAAATCCCTTCAGTGACATCTTTTATATACATTTGGATTTCAGTGCTCATTTGCCTTTTACGGGTCATTAAGGAGACTCGAATTGAAACGCCAAGCTGTATTTCTACAGTAATTTTCCAAGTTTAAAGTGATCACTCAAGTCAGTCTATTGTTCCGCCTCCTTGATCTTTGACCTATCCTTACCAAAAGAGATGAAGTAGTCAATTCTATATACAGAATGGGGGGCAGAGAAAAGCGTATATTGTCTAGTTTTGGGGTACATGTCCCTCCATATGTCTATTGAATTGATATCCTTCATTAATTTATTAACTCTTTCGTTACTGCTTTATAGGTGTGCGTATTGTTTGATACATCCAATTTCGGTTGAAGGTGAATATTCAGGTCCCCTCCACATATTAGGATTCCCACAGTTTCACTTATTATTATGTCGAATATCTTTTGGAAGGAGTAGTCACTAGCAGGTGGAGCACAGATATTAAAGAGGGTGATTTCATTCCCATCTATTGTGCCCTTTACCAGAATAAATCTGCCCTCCTTATCTTTTTGCACGTGTCTGTTCGAATGAGATCTTTTTAGAAATCAGAATGGCTACCCCTCGTTTGTGAATAGATTTATACGATGAGAAAAAGATTTTTGTGAAACCTATTTTTCTCAATTTTTCGTGTTCTTTGTTATCCAGATGTGTCTCTTGTAAATATACAATATGTGCCCTCTCTTTTTTCATTTTAGTAAGTATTTTACTATGTTTTATCGGGTTAAGTATACCATTAACATCGAAGGAAATTCTCTTAATATTTTCATGCATCATCTCTTTTATGAATGATTTCAAATAATCCATGTGAGAGTTGGGCCCTCCAAAGCAGCCTGGTCCATAAAGTAAATGCGTCCATCACAACAAAAACTTTCTATTTTGGTCCTCCGACTAAATTTTCAACTCTTTCCTTTTTCATGGAAAACATAAAGAGAGCAATATTTTCAAGTGTTTGCTTAATTTACCTTAAACTGTTCATTTCTCCTATCATAAGTTACATTTTATTATAAGCAGTTATAGTTTTTTCTTATTTATCAGTGTTACCTCAGGTGTAAGCTTTTGTTTGGGGTAATTTTGTCCATTTTTAAAGAGGAGGAATCACTCCCAAAGACCTGAAGTCTTTCCAAGATGTCAGCTCTTCTGGGGAAGTCCCTAGCTGGCCGACCCCCTCCTAACTCACGCCAGGCGTGGAGATTCATCTGGTTGAGTGGATCTTCTGGTGGCAGTATGACCGTGACTGGAAGCCCCTTTCCTTCATATCCTTCATGGCGTGGCTGATCGTGTAGTAGGTTCGGGTGCCGTTCTCATAGAAGACCCGCAGTCTGACGGGATAGGGAGTCTGAAAATGAATCTTTTTTTCCTTTAGTACTCATTTCACTTTCACAACCAGAGACAAAAGAGTCTCTGGTTGTTCAGGTGAATCTCTTTCATTTTCCAGGCTTTGCGGAGAACTTCTTCCTTCATTTTTTATCGGAGAAATTTGATCACTATTGATCTAGGTTTGCCGGTTGCCGGGGACTTCGGGGCTAGTGCTCTGTGTGCTCTTTCAATATATAGCTCTGTGGTTGGAGGGATATCCAGTTTTTCTCTGAGGACTTTTTCCACAAAAGCCACAGTCGAGCTTCCTTCCTCGCCCTCTGATACATTGTAGAGTCTAATGTTTTCTCTCCTCGCTCTCCCCTCCTGGTCGATGAGCTTCTCCTCATGTTGGTTTTGAACTTTCAGCACACTTCTCAGCCCGCGCTCCATAGCTAGCAGCCTGGTTCCCACCGCTCCAATGCAGTCCTCCGCCTCACCGATTCTCCGATTAGTCTTGTTGAGCTCTTCTGTAATATCTCCCAGCTGCCGGCTGTTTTCCTGTCGGAAGTCTCGAATCTCCTGTAGAATCCTCTCCATTTCACCTTGGTTTATTCACTCTGTTTTAGCTGTTCACCATCTTTTCCGTTAGCGTTAGCCTCTACCCTTCGCGAGTAGTCGTCTTTCTTAGGGTCAGCCATATTTTTCTTATTCTTGTTCTTGTCTCTTGTTTCCATCCTTCCCTGCTATCTAACTTTTTGTAGTACTGTGTAAGTTTTATTCATCTAATAAGCAGGGCAATATAACTTTGTCGGAGGAGACGGTGGTCCATGCTGCCATCTCGATCGGGGGCGGAACCGGAAGCCTCCAAAATGATTTTCAATTAAAAACTGATTTCTATTTCAATATATTGGGCCTGTTTTTTCAGGATTTGCTCCAGTCTGTTTTGCCAGACATAATGACATTTTTGTTATGATGTGTGTATGAGATTACGGAGGGATTTTTTTAAAACATATTATACTGTAAACTACTAAAATGTCACCATGCAAAGGCCAACTTAAGACAAAAGTAGATATTATGCCAATTGCTTAATAGTTGATGGGATTGGCTAGTATTCAGTATAAATATGAGATCTGTGCAGTACATAATATTTTGTATTCACCAACCTCATCAATGGCATCTTATCCACTGTCAGCGGAGTCTGTCTCATACGTTTTGAATGAAACATGTTAGTGGTGTAGAACTTTTTCAAAGAAAGTGAGACAGACAACACAAGCCATCTGCAAAATATGCAAGACTAAAATACCTTGTAGAGGAACAAGTACAAAAAGTTTTAACATGTCAAATTTAATCAGGTACCTGAATAAGGAACACAGTGTGCCTTTGTCTGAATTTACAACACACGGTAGGGAGCACTTTGAAAAATGGCACCCCCTACAGTGACAGAATGCACACTACACAGATCATTTTCACTCTTGGGTACTTTTCTACCTTAAAACAGTCTCATCTTGGTAGTAGAGTTAATGTTAGGGTAATATTTCAGGTGGGACTGAAAGGTAAGCCTTTTTCTGACAAGGTTAAACGCTGAAAGGACTTTAACATTATGACTTCACATACCACATTGTCATTAATTATACAGTCGCCAGAGGTTGCCTGACATTCAAACAGTAAATATAGGTCATAAAAAAGCTGCTTGAAAAAAAACTCTCAGAGTCTTTTGTTTTGAATGAGAGGCTCTTTGTTTTAATTTTGTATTATTTCTTTAGTTGGCACTTGGCAATGACAACAACTGTGGTCTGTATTTTCACTCAGAAAGACTGTACTTAAGTCTTCAGTCACTTCAGTCACTTGTGGAGACCATTGTTTCAGTGCCAAGCTGTTTTGTGGTTTCAGCCTACTAAAAAAAATGGTTTTGTCTTGACCGAACTCGGAACTTGAGTCCCTCTTGCCAGTCCTTGAGTGCCCTCTAGAGGCCACTGATGTTATCCTTGTTAACCACTCAACAATGCTTTAGTGGTCACTGTTTTAACCCTTGCATTTCAGTTTTGGATATGGCAAAAACTGTCAAACAATGGCAAAAAAAGTGGTTAAATACAGTTACTTGCTGAACTTGCACAAGTAAAAACTTTTTAACGAGAACATTTTAACTGTTTTTCAGTTCTTAGTAAATAAAATAATAAGCTCAAGTTGTACAAAAAAAGTGCTGCTTAATTAATAAAATTAGAGGGCTTAGCCTGGCTGTCTGTATGGTCAGAAAAGTGGCAACATCAAAAATAAAATTGTATACAATTAATAACACAAAAAAATAGTCCAGTGTTTAGTTTTGTCTTTTTTTAAACAAATTAGAAAATAGTGCTTTAACAACTTTAACTTGATGTGTGAGACTACCATCTGTAAGGAACATTTACCTTTTATTTTTTTGTTTAAAAAAAAGTAAAATCTCATCTGAACATAACCAGACATACAGTGTAGTACTGCCGCATCAGAGCCTCTTTCCATCTGGTTTTTCAATCCGTCCTGAGTGATACAATCACAAGTGGACAGCGTTAAGTACAGGTGGGAATGCACCCAAGACGCATTGAAGATACATTTGAGATCAGATCACTCAAACCACATTCTATGGTGGTCTGAGCCGCATATGGTCACATTCTTTTGGCAGTGGAAACAACAATCTGTCCTGGGCCACACTGAGGGACCTCAACTGATGTGTTCTGTATAAGCTGAAGTAGTACTCGCACGACAACGGCATCATGAGAGTGCAAGACAACAGGTAGCCATACAATCTTTAATAACTCTGCAAACGAATGTCTAAGACCCCATGGAAATATACAACGAATTTCTAAAACATCTTTGTCAACTGCTTTAATTTGATTTGCCCACTAAGTTCTTCTTCAGCTTCTAATATCCTGCAGACAGGAAGAGTGGTCTTCTTCTTCGTTCTTCCGGTCTACTAAATGCAGTTTAGTGCATTGCTGATTCCAGCAGGTAAAAAACAACAGCACAGTTAGTTTCTTTCATTTCATTAATTTCTTTAAGCAAAAATAATGTCTATATTTATTTTTATATAGCACGGGGGAGTGAGATCCAATCACAAATGGACACCGGAATCCCATTTGGAAACACATGTTAAAACCACTTGGGAACACAAGTGTTTAGCACCGTCCACTTGTGATCAGATCATTTAGGAAGGATTGAAAAACCAGGTGAAAATAGGCTCAAACTTGACTTTCATCCTGCTAACTGTGCATACTGAATGAGTCATGTCAAGCTCCTTCTTTCCAGGAATACTGTAGAATCCAAGTTCACCCACACGCTGGACTTAATTCAGGACATAGAATGGAACAGGAACACGATTATGTCACTGGCTATAAAAGTGGAACAAGCTTGCGGCAGCCAGCAAGCCAAGCCAGGTTGATAAAACGTTACAAAATATCGATATTCAGGATTTTTCAATCGATTCGGAATCATTAAAAACAAGAATCAAAATTTTTATGTGAATAAATTTTTTTCCCACACCCCTAGTGACATGGTCTTAGTGGTCATTTTAGTATTAGCAAAGCAGTCATAGCTGTGTTTGTTTAACTGTGAGGGGTTTAACAAGGAATTAGGACACACAAAAAGTTTCCCCAGAACATAGCGTTTGATTTTGGAAAGGTAAATGACAATTATCTGCTTGAACCTTGCCTAATAATGAGTATCAACTTGAGAAGTGTCCCTAACACAACATTTAACCACGACTAAGTCAAATCCACGAAACCAACCTGAAAATCTGAAAAGTTTCTATGGAGCACAGCTGTACAATTGTCAGGCCCTGGTCAGAGCTGGGAGATATTATGCTACATGTGGTCTATTCTCGCTCAAGAGTGGAGCTTTGCAAAGGGTCAACTGACTGAATTTATCCACTAAAGGACATTTGAAGAGGTTTAGGGCCTACAGTGGAACCACTAACTAAAATCTTCCTAGCTGCTTTAAGGCAGTTGTCCTTTATTTTCTGAAGGATGTTTTACAAGATTTAGAAAGTGTAGCAAATGACACATGACAAAGAAACGCATTTTCAGGTTATTGCTACTTAAAAAATGAAAAAAAAAAATTTTTTGAGCTATATTTTGACTCACATAGTTTAGATTTGTGGGTGCATTTCAAGAAACTAGAGGATATGACCTTTCGAATCAAGTCAAATGAATGTGTTTTGGCTTTACAGTTCCTCCATAATCAGCATTTCTTTTGGGTTTTTAAAATAAGCAGAGTCTCCAAAAAATCAAATTTATTCTCCTTATTCTTATTCTGTCTGCAGTTACATAGGGAACCTAATGTTTAACACAAATATGATGGAAAATTATGGAAAAAAGGGGATGGAAGCCAACACACCAAAATGTCTCTTAAAACTTAAAACTCTTAAAGTGTTGCAAATTCAATATATTGGATGTGGCCGACACTCAGAAACTTTATAACTTTGCTAATTTGCTAAGCTGTACTCATTATACACTTTTGAGAGCATTATAGATCCCACATCAGTGTAGTGTGTAGTGTAGTGTGTAGTCAGTTTTTATAAGTCCTTAAAACACGCCTATGAAGTTTCTAACTTAAAACTTCAATAGGATCATGTGCTTAGGCATGCCTATATACCTCTGTATCAGCTATTTTCTGCATGTACTGCCTGCAGATTTAAATGCACAGGTTGTGACTGGTCAATCCCCTCTTGGTATGTAGCTTTGGCCATAAACCTATTGTTACAGTGAGCACCTGGCTGCCTATAACAGACTCAATTTGTACTGATACCAAAGCATGACAGTTATCATAAAGGACACGCTCTTTCCCTCCTGCTGCACACACGGCCTATAAATATGAGCATGTACTATTTAATGTTAATAATGTGAATAAACTGGGTCACTTTTAAAATACAATTAGCTGGAATTCCCGTTGTAAGCACTGAGCAAACAGTCAGAAATCAATGCATCTTTACTGTAATTTTTCCTTATATTGAGTGCTCAGTTCTACAACTGTTGGTTTCATACTAAGGTTTGGGATATTACTGTAAACTAAACAGCATGTTGGTAAGGAATTTTAAAGCCTTAAGGCCAGTTTGTAGCTTAATTGTAGCAAGCTTGCATCTAGTTTAACATATAGTTTTGTCTTAGCTTTTGGTTTTGCTCTCTCTCCCATTTCTATCCCCCCCCCCCAAAAAAAAAAAAACCAACCAGACTGGTGCCGTCAGATCCCGCCCACCTCTGAGTCTGGGAGTCTGGATCTGGCCAAGGTTTCTGCTTGTTAAATGGAAGTTTTTCCTCGCCACTATCGCCAAGTGCTTGCTCACGTGGGAATTGCTTTCAATTGTTGGGTTCCTTTAAATTTAAAATATAAATTTAATGTCTAGAAAACTTAATGAGAGTGGTCTTGACCTGCTTTAAATGTAAAAGTGTCTTGACGCTACTTGTGTAAAATTGAATTGAATTGAATGGAATTGAGTCGCAAGCAACTCCATCAGCTGGCTTGAGTAAAGCTGAGACAGTCCATTCTATCCCACTGTATCTTGACCTACAACCGTTGTGTTGCGTTGCGAATCTTTGGTGTAAACTGGCCTTTATGGTGATTTCTCCCTCTAAGTCTTTCTCTCTATAGTGCACCAAGTACTGGGAATGTTATTTATTTGGAGGTGTGGCTGTGCTCCTTATGGCATTGTAAGGGGAACAACTATAAAAATGAGCATCCATGCACACATTTTCTGAAGATGGAGCAAGTAAAACAGGAAGAGGATGCACCTTTTTTGGTGGGGTTTGTTAACAGGCTTGGGACACATTTTTATTGGAAAACTATGAAAAAAGTGTACTTTGCATATTATGAGACCTTTATATTTTTGTACCCCCGAGATATAAAATGTCTTAGTTTTTAGGCAGAAATTAAGAACATGAACAGAAACTTACCCTAAACAGCTCTTTCAAGTCATAGAACTGACCATGTATATCACCACAGACCTATGAAAGAAAGGAAACAATAGGAAAAATAAATTTAACACATTTCATGACCACAGTCAATTTTTTGCTGGATTCTGAACAAAAGAGGTCAATAGGAAATATAACTTACTGTGACAGGGGAGTCTACTCTCTGGACATTGCTTTCCTCTACCAGAATCTCTCTGAAAATGCACACACAAATATATAAGAGTGTTTCTTATGTGTACAAACCCACAACTGTTAAACTTTTTTTCATAGATGTTATGCAATATTGCTGCAACAAAGTGCACAGAATCACACAATGTCAGCATAATGTTACCTAATTGCGTGATTTTAGAAAAAGTGCAAACATCCCAGAACATTAAAAAAAAGCATGATGTCAGACTTAAAGCCATTTTAAAACTTAGCACAACATGTATGGGCAGCTTTTTTAGGACATTACAATCGCATAACATGGCAATGACAATCATTTACCGTCTGTTGTTTGTTGGTTGATCTTAGTATACATCCTCTTGCCATCTTTTTTAAATCAGCCATTCTTCTGAGTAAGCTTACTGCTGTTTAAAATCCCCCACTAGTTGGTCACATACTTAACACATCATCACAGCGTAACTCTTCCGTTCTGATGCCTGTTTTCTGAACGGATGTCAATTCAGCACTGTTTCTATCTCCCTTGCCAACTCAGAGACATGGGGGTCATAGCAGTGACCCTCATTGCTACTTACGAAGAACAGTGTGGCAAAGAAATGGAACAATACTCCAACCTTAAACACAAAGTGTAAAGTGGGCTCTTGACCTTATTGTTTGGCTTTGTACAAAGTCTGTCAGAGACGTTCATGCATTTATCGACTCGAAGTGGAAAGAGCAGTGGATTTTCCCTAAAGTATTTGTTTCGTACAGTGCACAGCAGACTCTGACCTAGACAAAACTGATGATGCCTAAAAAAGCAATAGGACAAATTTTTTTTCATCATTAATTTGCCTGTATAGCATGGAACACCTGAGTCCTACACACACTTCATTGCTTAATATTCTTTGGGTTGGTTACTGTTTGATTGTTTTATTTTTTTGAAAGGGACACTTATGTTTATTATAACAAAGCTATATGGAAGTATTTTTGAAACAAAATCCCCATTATATACTCATTGTGTAAAAAATGAATATGGCCAAAACACAGTGCCAAGCATTTTTTAAAATAGTGTACTAGAGTGGTTAGATTTAGTGTATTTTTACATCAAAATTACTGTTGTGGTTGCAGTCACAGAGAATGATTTAGTTAATCAGCATCCACTGATGTTGATAAAATGTGTTTATCAATGTGTTCACGTGTTTAACTAAAATGTTTAACCTGTGTTTGATGTTTTATTTTTGTAATCATTGCTGTATTTATGCATGCTGAAAATATCTGCCAAATCAAGGTCCATTGTGTGAAGAGGGATCTTTTTGTAGGATTGTGGAGAAATTAAATATTCTTATATACATTTATATATTCTTCTATTAATGAGTACATTTTCAACTGTGTATAGAACCTGGAAATATTTTTTATTATATTAATGAAATATTTTCATTTTGTTTACATTACCTTTGAATGAGCCTTAAATATCTACAGAGGGAGTGAGTTTTCTTGCCACAACAGGACAACATGTGCTGGAAGTTGACTGATGTGAAAAATAGCCTGAGCTGGAGCAGCTGGTAAACTAGGCTCTTAAGGCTAAGTCACTGTATACAGAGCAATGCAGGAGCAGTAACATGAAAGGCTGTAAAGTTAATTGTTTGAGGCCAACAATCCTATTCATCAAGAATCAAAATCAAATAATGAGATTAAGAAAAAGACTTAAGACAACACATTATAATATTAAAAAGTTACGATGGAATATATCAATTAGGACACAGCTTGCATAATTTAAATCTAGGACTCATTTTGTTTTGAGTGTGCTCTTTGCTACTGAGATAATTGGGTATATGTAGCATGTACTACAACTATACTATATGTGTTTAACGTGTATTTACAGCTTTCTCATCATTTTAATTATTAATAAATATTTGTCTGCTTAATGTCGAACATCTGTTTAATATATTTGTGTTATAGACCAAGATCATTACCTGGCTTTTGCACACAGTGCTTTGACTTCATTTTCCTTAATGAGCTCACAACGTCTGAGCTGCTCTATTTGACGGTCCAGGTCACTGATGTCACCCATTGTGACACACATAGGGAGAGCTGCTCACACACAACAGACACAAACTTCTTTACTCAAGTTCCGATGTACTGAACTCACACTCCCTTCCTTGGATAAATGCCAGACTCTTGCAATGAGGATGTGCAGAATAAGAAACTGTGGAGGACAAAAATACGGTTGAACAATTAAAAAGAGAGTGGAATGCAATACAACGCAACAACATTGAGTGGAAACGTGAAGTCAAAATTTGCTTCTCACAACTTAGGCCCGAGTCTCTTCGAAGCAGTTCTTAGCGAAAATTTCAGTAACAAAAAAATATTCTGTAATCAAACGAGTGTTTACATCCAAAACTGTTTGAAATTCAACAAAGACGAATTACTCGCCACACAATATCACATCCAGGGACGAAGCTTATCCGTGAGCTAACCGCGTAAGCTAGCACGTTAGCTTACGTTTGTGCTAACGACGTCTGCGAGAAACCGATTCCACGATAACACTGACATGGGGTTTACCATCCATTTGGTTTGGGTAATTGTTCTAAAAGTTTGAGCTAATGTCCGAAAGCTAGTACAAAACAGATACATGTCTATAGACATAAATAAATGGATGTAACGAAACGCGAACTTGTTTAACTGGAACACTACTGCTGTCGGGTCACCAACAATGGTAAGCACATTTCGGCCAATTTTCTAGCTGACGCTCGGTAAAAAAGTCGCTACCAAAAATTAGAACAACGCCGCAAATTTAACGAAACATCAATGATAGTAATTACCGTTACATAAGTGATAGCATAACAAACAAATTAGATCGACTTCGTGGACTGTCTTCTTTCGCCGGTCTTGCCTTCACCGGTTCACTCTTGCCGTGCCCATGAACACGACCTGATCGTAACTTCCGGAGTGGGGAACGCGCATTGCTCACATTCTGGTAAAGAGACCAGGATACCATTGGGAAAATATTCATTTTTTCCTTTTATTTGCGTAAAAGTTTGATACAAAACAATTTGACATACAGACAACGACATAGTATCATTGGGCAATAAAAATGCTGGACAAAGTTTAGGAGACCAACTTAAGCGGGGTATATTGTGTGTGTGAATGCATACATGTGGATGGGTGTATATTTGTGTGAAAAGCAGCAATCCATGTTTGGATAGAGGATTATATGGTGTAACTGTAGCAGTGACGTGGTGACATTCTAATTATAAATACATAAATGTCTTGATAAATGGACAAATATAAATAATGATAATGAAGATTTTTAATGATTTTAATAACCATGAGTGCAGCAGTGAGGAGCAAAGGAGGGCAGTGTCCCCAAAGGGCCAGCAGGCAGGCCCCACCTGAGACTCCCAGCAACACCTCAAGGGGCCTCAGCAGGAGACAGGCAGGGAGGGTCAGCAAGTGTCTAACTCTTTTTTTCTTCCTCTCTTTGAGTTGATTCAATAGTTTTTTATTTTTATGAAATGTGTTACCTTGAGTCATGTCCAAACCCAGAGTAGGATGCCAGTCTATTGCAGGTCTGCTACTTCCTTGGGCCTCTGCCAACTCTGCCAACTACACAGTAACATACTTTTAGTTTTGTGCAATTTAAAAAAGAAAAGTTTATTTTGTTATTCAATATATTTTTAACCCATCTGTTTTTCTGTCTATCTAACTATCCTTTTACCTATCCACCTATCAATGTAGATAGATAGATAGATAGATAGATAGATAGATAGATAGATAGATAGATAGATATTATTTATGTTTTATTTGCACTTAAATCCTTACACAGGCTGGTCCTGTCAACTCCAGCCGCACCTACCCCTGCCAGAGCCACACTGTGCCACAGAGAGCCAAACTGGGATCAGGGCAGCTGCCCATTTCCCCAACTGACCCTGGCTGACTCCACACCTGCCTGCCGCCCTTGTCTATATCCATATACATACTTATGCATGTGTATGCAAATGGCAATATTGAAAGCCACAAGGGTCACACTTCACCACCACTTAATTGCTGGAAGGTGTAGAACAGGGGTCTTCAATTAAAGTTGAAAGAGGTCCAGTTACTAAAATTTCCTTTTAGCAAAGGCCCAAACCTTACAATATCATTTCATGCAAAAGCCTTCCTATTTCAATTCAATAAAATCGACACAATACATTTTCTTATAATTTTAACAATATTTATTTGTAGCTCTCTAATAGCATACATATAACAAACAGTTGTCTGCTCCATAAATAGCCAGACATTACTACTTTAACTAGCACTTTGTCTTCAGTAAAAGAAAACAGGACTGTAAAGAAGATTTCATATCCTTTTATGGGTTTTTGCGTAAATTTGTAATGCTTACATATGTATTTGACAATCTCCCTTGTCCTCAAAAAAGAACCTGATGCTAGTTCAGTGCTGCTAGTGTCAGTGCTCAGATGGTTCAACTTGCGCACCTCCGATGAAAAACCTGTTTGCTTTTCCATTGGCAAGGAGCCAACTCAGAGCTACGCCATTACTTGATGTGTCAACTTCCTGAGCAGAGAGCTGTTTCTTGCCTTTTGTAAAGTGTTGGGTACGAAAGGTGGCTCTACATGCTGCAAGGTCATCTCTTATCAAAAACCCTTTATCAGTGAGAATATCATCCTGTGGCTCCAACAGTTCAAAGAATCCTGATTCTGATGTTATTTCTTTGTAAGAAATACAGCCACCCTAACCTGGTGACAAAAAAGAACTTGCTCCTGCTGGTCTCACACCAATTAAATATTTAACTGTATCGTGGTGCTTACAGTTGGACCATGTTTTTACTCTATTATTAAGTAAGATTATTTGGTCTCTCAATAAAAATCTCAGTTCAGTCAATAGTACATCGGAATCAACTGCATTTGTTCTTAAAACATTTTGGCATGTTTCTGAGTAGAGCCTCCTTGGTTGACCATTTGATGAGTGGTTTCAGTGTCTCTACCATTACGGGGAGGCATTTTCTGAAATTATCGCAGACAATAGTGTCTGTTACCTTAAACCTAAAGGCAATGTCCCTGTTGCTTGAGCCCAAGTGCAGTTTCATCAGGACAACTCACAGGTAATCTTCCAGAGTCAGGGATCCATGTATCAATGCTACACTCAGGGGCGGAGAATTGGGAAGGGATGCTAGGGACACGTCCCTACCAATATCCAGTTGCTAATGTGTAGTCACTATCAATACAACCGCTGTCCGTAGTGTTTAGTCAATGATTATGGCACGCAAAGGGTTAACAGTCGGTCTCCATTAGAAGTCCCGCCTCTAACCTAAATATCGCTTTCCGATTGGCTCTGCCGGTTTCTCGCTAACGTACATGTGATTGGCTGTCCCTGCTGTCACTCCATCTGCTTGTAAAAGCTACTCGCAACCAAGGGGCAAACTCCCCACTTCCGAATTGAAGCCAACCAGGAAGTACAAAAACTTGCAATTCCTCGATTGACCGCTTGAGGCTGGCTCCAAAAGGGAGCAAATGTATGTATTTTTGATTTTCCACTACAAGTTGAATTTTATTTTATTAATTTTATGCAACAAACTCATGTTCTTTCTGTCTTGCATTCTCTTCTTGAAAACTGTAAATGGAAAAACACTTGCCTGTGTTTAAGTATATGGGTCCCTACAAGGCTGAAAAAAAATCATAGTACCCATTTTGCTGAGAAGACAAGAAACCTATCAATCATTCTTTACCGTGCCGAAATAAACGAGGAGACTAACGACCTAGTCGGCTTTCTCTCGAGCGTCCTTTCTCGCTCTCTCGCTCTCTCTCTCTCTCTCTCTCTCTCTCTCTCTCTCCCTCTCTCTCTCTTAAACTGTATACCGTTTTTGTATTAAATTTGACAGGTTTTGTCTCTTTCTGCGCCTCTTATTATGGCTATGGTTCATACACCAGCAAGCAAGTTAAGGTCCCCACTTTGGCGAGGAGACAAGACGGCTGTCAATCATTCCCTACGGTGCCGGTACATGACGAGCATCGCGCCGATCTCGTCGGCTTATTAACTTTCGCCCTCTCTCGCTCTCTCTCTCTCACTTTATGGTGTTTGTTAATTTATACTTAGAGTTTTGGCCTTCAGCTGTGGCTTTTTTTAAGGCGTGTGTATACGCGGTTTTAGACCTGTCATGGCGGAACGACCGGAAGGTAGATTCTCAGAGACAGGAGCGGTGATGCATTCAAAGACGCTCAGTGAAAAACACATGGGGAGACAGATATAAAAATGAGCAGAAATAACATG
>JAPZDZ010000009.1:20236736-20257145 GCA_029783805.1 Acanthurus tennentii
CACACAGGTCCTGACTCCTGGCAGACACGCAGCCATTGTAAAAAAGGTTACAAGTGCGTCCAAGAACCGATAAGCGGAACCGAAAGTAAATATTTTTTATGGGTACCCGGTACCCGCCGTTTTTGATTCGGTTCCTACTTGGAACCGAATTTCAGTACTCAACCCTATCTCTTACTACAGTAATTTGCTGTTAATTCTCAACCTATACCCAGTGTTCAGTGTGGGTTAAGTGTCAGTTACACTGTCAGGTGCAGCTAGTTAGGCTTACAAAGTGCTAAGTGAACTCATCTTGGTCACCAGCTGAAGAAATTGTTAGTTGAAAGAAAACTCACCCTCTCTGAAAATCCTATAACCAAAGATTATTGTAATTAAAGTTTTTGCCATATCATCCAGCCCTGGCATCTCTTCATTGTGTGATGTAAGAAACCATGCAGGTGTAAATACAAAGGCCTGTAATTTGATGTTATTATTTAGATAGAGCCTGCATGTTAATACCAGGTGGAAATAATAATAACTTGTGATGCTCCACAAAGCTCACAACACACAATAGAGTAGTTTAGTTTCCCTTAATCAAAATTACATAAACTACATGACACATATTTGAAAAACATACACATATTTCTTTAATTAATCTTAAGAGGTTCTGTGCTGTGACATGCAAGGTTACTGAACAACATGACCACTGAAGTATTCTTTACGATTACAAGCACTCTCGTTGGACAAACAAAAATATAGTAGTTTATATGGTAGTTATTTAGTATGTTTAACCTCTACTTCTAGAACTCTTGCAATTCCACATCTGTACACCTGCACTAATGTCCACAATTTGAAGAAATTCTCAAAATATTTTTGATAATTCCCATTCAAATTATTCTCAAGTCTTGCATATTTAAAACTGCTATTTGCTGTAACCTGGCACCGGAGCCTCAGGTGTTTGCTGACATCAACCAAACCCTCAAGGGTCTTCACTTTGGCCAAGTCCTCCCTAAGGTCCCTGTGAATCTGTAGCCTGCACACAGAGCAGAGACAAACACACACAAACACGCACGTGCACACGCACACACACACACGCACACAAACACACACACAAACACGCGCACACACAAACACGCGCACACACACACACGCGCACACACGCACGCACGCACGCACGCACACACGCACACACACACACACACACACACACACACAGGGTTATACTCTCACACTAATACTCCCACCAGGTTGACTTCATTTACAGCTGACAAATTACTAGTGCTCACTAGTTTCTGCCCAGCTGACATGGTTCTACAGGGCTCAAAACTGTGGCCATTTCAATTTTATCTGTGAAACATTAAGCATTTGTGCAAGTGCAAAAAATATCTGCAGCGCAACCTTTCTTTTTTCCATTTCTCTAAAAATATTTTGCTCATATGGTTGATTAGTAATGCCATTTAAGAGGTGCATTGTACTTATCAACCACCTTTCCATTCAATCCAATACTTACAATTGGGGTGGCTGTAGCTCAGCAGGTAGAGCAGGCCATCTACTTATTGAAAGGTGGTTTGATCCCTGGTTCCTCCAGTCTTCATGTTTAAATGTCTTTGGGCAAGATACTGTACCACAAATTGCTCCCAGTGGGTGTGCCAGCGGTGTGTGAATATGTATGTATGAGGTTTTGATGAGTGGGTTGAATGCTGATTTTAGATTAGTTATTATAGAACCCAATTCAAAAAAAGTTGGGATGCTATATAAAATGTAAATAAGAATACAATGATTTGCAATTTCTTTTCAGTCTATATTTGATTGAATACAGTACAAAGACAAGATATTTAACATTTAAACTAATCAAATTTATTTATTTATTTATTGGAAATATACATTCACTTGATGCTTGCAACATGTTCCAAAAAAGTTGGGACAGGGGCAACAAAGAACCAGGAAAGTTGAGAAGTGCTCAAGAAACTCCTGGAACATTCCACAGGTTAATTAGAAACAGGTGATAGTGTGATGATTGGGTATAAAAGGAGCATCCTTTAAGGCTCAGTGGGTCACAAGCAAGGACGGAGCAAGGTTCAGCAAATAATGAATGACTGCGTGTGCAAATAGTTCAACAGTTGCCTGTAATGGTCATGCTACATGGGCTGAGTGTGTATTTCCAAAAAACAACAAAAGGAATTGTTCTTCTGTTCTGTTCTGTTCTTATTTGCATTTTTTCAAAGCGCCCCAACTTCTTGGGAATTTTGTAGCCTTCAGTCACTCTGTTTACTGCGTGTTTTTGTTCCATGAAAGACAGCTAACTAGCACAAAATCAGAAGAGCTAAAGAAAGAATGTCTGTGTGTGTACATACATACTTTTTTTTAACTGGTTCTTCAAACATTTTGAAGTTGGAAGCAACAGGACTATCAAATGAAAAAGTGAATAATGAGCCCTCTTTAACCATCAATATTTTTTTTTTTGATGTTTGCACAAATAAAGCGACAGCAGCTCTTAGGACTTATATGAATTCAAAGACTTTTTCAGAGTTTCTGCCTCACAGGAGAACTTACTCAGTCTGGAGGCATATACATCAACAGTGGCTTAAGACATCAACAAACACGTGGAGGATACTGTAACTTCAAAGAAAATACAATTCTTTCCAAACCAGAAAACTCATTCAACTCTATCACAGCTGGATAAAGTTGCTGTTAGTGCAAACCATTCATCAATTACTATTGTTAATTCACTTGAAACGTGAGGTGGTTATTTAATGTAAAGCAAGACAACTTGCAGGTCAAAGGTAAAAAAAGTCAGACAGAGAGACATACGTGTGGTGCCAGAGCTTGAATAGGTGAGCTCGTACATAGGACAGAGTGCAGGGAGGATGCTGCTTCACCACCTCTAGATATTCCTCAGCCACCTCCCAAACAGGAGGACTGCATCCCTCAAACAAGGCAGGGTTGTGGAGGTTACCCTCTAAAAACAAGACAATAATGCACAGAGAAATCAGTTTCAAAACAGCAGCCGAAATTCACATTATGTCCTTCAATACCACAAGGGAAAAATGCATCAGAAACAAAATCCCGAATTCTACAAAATAAAATAGACTTGTATTCCTAACCTGCACTCATTACTCCTTGCACTCCAGTCTCTTGAATGCAGCGTTCCACATCACTCAGGTGCTGAATGTTGCCATTTGCAAACACAGGGATATTTACAGCATTTCTGTGGCAAATAAGCACACCAAAGATATTTCTAAAGGACGTTGTTCTTTCAGATATGGGCTGTATTTACAGATGATATACAGTACATTTCAAGAATAAAAACACAGAAATGCTTACCGTACTGCCTTGATATGCTCCCAGCTGGCAATACCAGTCATGGCTCCTTTCTGGTCTTTGGTTCTGCCATGCACTGTCAAAAGCTGAGGAGGGATTTGATGGAGTCAAATTTAGGACCTGAAACTGCACTTATGATGGAGTTCACGGATAAAAAAATAAAACAGATCAACATTTATTTTAGAGAGGAGAGTTAATCAATCTTGTTGAAACATTAGGCACAGAACCAAAAATAAACTTTCTGATTTCAATCACACCTGACATCCAGCGTGCTCCAACATCTGGGCATAACGAACCGTCTTTTCCACTTCCTTGAACACACGGATCTTACATGTGATAGGCACTGAGAGCTTTGCATTTGCTAACCTCACTGTACACAAGAGGGGACATACTTGTATGAGATGCTGTGATTTGTATAACACAAAATAATGAAAACTGAGTGAATAACAATGCTCATGTGGCACTACACTGCATGAAATATCATTTTTATTTGCAAATTTTAGAATTGACATTTTGTCAGAAATCATCCCACCATAAGTTAAACAAAGACTTACCCATTTTCTCTAACAGCTCCCATTCGTCTTGGAGGAAAACTCCATAGTGCCCTTAAATACAAGCATCAAGACAGATAAATTCTCTACCACTCTAGGGCTAGACACACCGAGTCTTAAAATCCATTTTGGGTGATCTCATAACAAGTGAACAGCTCTGAGTGCGTGGATTCACTTCTGGTATACCAACACATCCTATAGGCAAGTGGCCATCTGTGATTGGATCCCTCTTCGCTGCCCTACATGCACATAAAGGCCTACATCTTTCTGTTTACAGAGACCTCATGCAAAGTTGTTTTTAACCAGCAGGCCAACAGCAGTAGCCAACACGCTGAGATAAACAGACACCTTTTTTTCCTAGATGGCAGTGCACATGGCGCTCTTTGCTTGGTGCTCCCTGAAACTGTCTTCACTGTTTTTTGCTAAGCTTGTTCTACACTGCAAAGTTGTGGCATACTTAGCCTACAACCATCACAAACCCTTAAGAACTACATGGCACTACATGCAGCCACATAACGTTTGACTGTCTTGGTGAATGGACACAACTGTTAAGGACAAACTATGCACTTCCAACCTGAAATGTATCATGCTGAAATGACCTTTCCACGCACCAAGGGAATTTTCTGTTGTTTTTGGATGGCAGTCTACATACCATAATGCTCAGCTTAACTGGAGCTAGCACACTCTGCTATTAGTAAACAACAAAACTTGCAAACAGAAGGAGTCTTCATTATATCGATTGATTTCAACCATACAAGCCTCAGGTCAGTTTTTGCCAGATTCTACCACAATTTTAAATGCCCTACCATATACCAGATCATGTTTACACAAATGTAGACAATAAATAGAGGGCTATTTATAGTGGCCTAACCCTAACCCCATTAATGCCTTTCTGACCACATTTCCTTGCTAATGTTGTCTGCATACAAAGCCAATAGTGTTAAACCAACTAGCAGGATGGTTAGAGTCGGGCCTGAGGCAACAGTATCAGAACCACAGGACTGCTTTGAGATAACCAACTGGAATATCTTGGCTGAAAAACAACCCTGCTGCTGCTGCCACTGGTAACAGTTCTCTTGCTGATCTAGAACTGTTCTCCTCATCAGCATTGTCTTACCTTAACTTCTGGACCAAACTTAATGTAGGACAATTGTAGTGGTTAAGAAGGTTCCTACGGTTAAAGCAATCAGAATATTTACAATCCAGAAACCCTGGATGAATGCATGTGTCAGAAAATTACTAAAGGTAAGACATCTTGCTTACAGAGCTAGAATACTACAACCTATTGTCTAGCAAGGGCTTATCTCAAATGTGGCATCAAAGCAGCAAATCTTAAGATTAAGGACAGCTTTAGCATCAAAACCCCAGATGTATGTGGCAAGGCATAAGGGCATCACAGCTATAGAATGAATGATAACCTGCCTGTAAACAGCAGCCCCTCACTAGCAGAGGACCACACTTGAACATGTTCTTTGCCCACCTTGACGGTGGAAACTTCAACAGAGAGGTTGCCAGACTGCAACAGGACCATCAATGACTGACAGTGAGCATTGACAAAGTCAGATGGGCACTGCACAGTGTCAATGGAAGGAGAGCTGCTGGATCTAATGGCATCCTAGGAAAAGTGCATAGGCCTGTACAAGCCGGCTAGATGCTGTTTCTTAACAAAGTACTTGACTATTCCCTTACATTCACTGCAGTTTCAATTAGATCCAATCCACAACCACTGTGCCCATCCCCAAGTAAAAAAGTGTGAGTGGCCTTAATGAATCAAACATTCACCAGTAATTATGAAATTCTTAGCAAGGCTAATCTTGGACTCTATCAAACACACCATCCCTGCCTCACTGGACCAGCATCAGTTTGCCTACTAGGCAAACATCAAAATCACAAAGCAGCAGAGATAAAGATGATTGGAGAAGGTAGTCCTGTAATTTTAAATGCAATTTGGAGAGAGATGAGAAACGATGAACAGTTCGGCTTACCTGTTTGAAAGCTATTCACATGACACAACAGTAACGTTAGGTATAACCTTAATGATGTATCCAGGTGATTAATCTCTGGGAAAAACATCCCTGTGAGTCATGACCATGCCTCAATGGCTGGCATAGCCAAGGTAAGAATGGCAAAAATCTGTAACAGGCAGACAGCCAGAAATCATTGACTGTATAAAACACTGGACAAACCCTACGTGACGTCACCCATTGGCTTGTGCATGAGCGAAAGTGAAGCCTCAGAAATCTCGGCCTGGGCGCTGCCATTACCTTGCGCGTGACTTCGCCAAGAGCCCGCCTTAACGACGAAAAACCAAATATGGAAAAAGAGGCGGGGTCGAAGGACAGACAGCGCACCCACTCAGCTAACAGCCCCTGGCTATACGTCAACAGGCTGTCAATCAACAGCCGAATAGCCGAATTTTAAGCTTAAAAGTGAAATAAACAAATGAGTTCACCCCCTCAAAAAAAAAGAGAAATCACCCCCCTCAGAGTTTTCACGAGATGGTAGAGAAGTTGTGGACAAAAAAACGTTTTATGAATCAGGCTGGAAATATGTTTATTTCTGCTAAGTTGGCCATTTTAACATGGGCTCCAATGGGAATTTGCTCCCTTTTGGAGCCAGCCTCGAGCGGTCAGTCAAGGAATTGCAAGTTTTTGTACTTCCTGGTTGGCTTCAATGCGGAAGTGGGGAGTTTGCCCCTTGCCAGAAATACGTTTAAAGATCCTAAATATGTACATCATCATAACTCAATATTACTCAGTAATGTTAGTCTAGCAGGGATACTACCACTACAGAATCACTACTATGTCAAACCTAGGAATGGTGCCCATTCCAAATGTGATAGGAGGGGGAGAGGGGTAAAGAAATGTTGATTTCAAACTGAATTTTTAAATAATGATAAATAAATAATGAACAATAAATAATTATTTAAAATTCTATTTTAATATTTAACAGATTTCATGGTGCCAGGGAGACTTTCATTGGGATAGAAACATGGCTGATAAATATAGATTTGATAATAAAACAGATAAACGGGAAATTATCACATTTTTGTTAAATGATTTAATTGTATATGTATACTGTATATGTATGTACTGGTCACAACTGTATGAAATTGAAATTGTTTTGTTAAAATGTAGCTACAAATTCTACTTTTTTGTCTTTCTATTAGGTGTTTTATTTCAACCAGCCACAGTAAATTTGATTAAAGGGGGTGAAATTAATTGAATGATTATTATTGTATTGTGATACTGTATTGTGATATTAATCACAATATTGAATCGTATCATACTGAAAATGTCTTATCATTACATCCTAATACTCAACGAACAATCTCATTCTTAACAACAGGAAGACAAAAGAGATTGTGGTGGATTTCAGGAAGACAAGAAGAATTGATCCTGGACCAGTTTACATTCATGGCAAGGCTGTGGAGAGAGTCTTCAATTTGAAATTCCTGGGTGCGCACATCACTGAGGACTTCTCCTGGGACACACACACCTCCACTGTCGCAACAACAACACTTCTTCATGAGGAAACTGAAGCATGGTAGGCTGCCCCAGAACCTCTTCGTGAGTTCTACCGATGCACAGTGGAAAGTATCTTAACATAATGCATCACAGCATGGCATGCCAGCTGTACTAGGAAAGAGCATTAAGTGTTGCAGAGGGTCGTCAACACAGCCCAAAGCACTGGAACTCAACTACCAGCAACTTCAACCGGACATGATTTGCAAATCCCATAACATCACCCAAGACCTAATGCACCCTGCTAACCACCTCTTAAAACTTCTTCCTTTAGGCAGGTGAGAAAGGACACCCACACTAAAGGACTGAAAAACTGCTTCTTCCCTAAGGCTGTAACGTTGCTCAACAGCCTGAACTACACACCTCACTTACATGGCCAAACTCACACTGCTACACCACACAAGTACATGCCCACCACACCAGGATTTCTGGTGATTTAAGTTAAAATAGACAACACAATCACAAATATCAAGGTGTTTTGTATGTAATTACAGAAAACCTCTGTTAAATAGGCCATGCTTCTATGTATGACAGGGTAGATTTTTGTACATTCTGCAACAAGGACGCTGCCACATTTCCCAGATGACACATTGGGTATATTCATACCTCTACTTAACCACCTATGATCTGATCGCGAAGGACAGATATCAGAGCTAGCCTCACAGCTGCTTACAAAGTTGATGTCTTTTCTCACACAATCACTGGAGTGTCCAAAGTCAGAAGTTAAAGGGTTCATTTCTGTAGGAACTACTCTGCATACCTCTCTTAGCTATCATTTGCGGACAGCCCAGATTGAGGTCGATAGCATCGCAGTAGTCCTGGGCCAGTAGAGCCGCCTGTAGGAAAACTTCTGGATCATTGGCACAAAACTAAAGCACACAGAAAATGCAAACACTGTTATTAACTTGTAATTTATCAGGGACAATGTTAATTTGAGGTGTGAATTCACAAAACATGCCTTCATGTTGCAAGTCTGTGATGACCCTACAAGATACTTAATGTGCTGGGGGAATGCCTGCAGTGCTTAGGTCTATTATCAATAACAATCTGTATATGATCCTGCTTATCCAGATTCTTACCTGTGTGATGAGGGGTCTGTCCTCTTCACAAGTGTCATTGTAAAGGTTCTCTCTCCTGTAGTTGGCATCCCGAACAAACACCTGGGCATGCAGCATGGGAGTGAAGCAAAGATGAGCGCCATGTCGGCGGCTCAGCAGGCGCCAAGCCAGCTCGCTTTGGTCAACCATGGGTGCCACCACAAAGCGTGCTTCTTTCAGTGTTTTCCTCCAGAACTCAAAGCCCTGGAGCTTAGCCATTGTTGTCTTCATTTGAAACACAACAGTAACAACAGAGAATCAAGAAAGGTTCTGCATGAAAAAAGTATTAAAGAGACCCACAAAAATTTTGCTACAGCTCCTAGAAGTTTCACAAAATCCCTAAAATTTCCTTTAAGTCTGACAGAATTGCGGAAATTTGCAGACTGCAAAACATGGCAGTAGAAATCTAAAGAACATCTGTGATGTTTATAACAAAATGTGGCAATGCACCAGCATTCAAACATTCAAACAAAATCGTATCATCTTTTGCTGCTAAAGCCACATTTGAATCCCGGGATTTTCTCTCAAACAACGGGTCCTTGGTAACTGCGCTTTATTTCCGACGCCCTCACACGGTCTTCATACAAAATGTGAAGTCTAGGACTTGACCTGGCAGTGAACACCTCAACCTCTTCAAAGTAACGTGAAAAAATTATAGGCCAATAGCTTTCAGCAGAATACTCGAGAATTGAGAAGTTTTAGCCACTTGTTCGCGTACAGACCTCACGAAGTTTTAGAGGTCGATGACTTGAAGCAGACTCCCCATCGTAACTTTAGCTAGCTCAGCACTGAGCGTTGTCAAAAGCTTGGCCTGACTCAATTGTTTACTGACCTCAGCAAAAGCAAAGTTGACGACTAGAAGTTTGAATAGTTTCGAGAGTTCGCTTTTGACTTTTACTTAGAACTACTTCGCTGTTTCTGTGCTTTTCTTTTAGTTTGTTAGAAGGCTAAATTGAACACATGATACACCATTAATGTGTACAAAGATTAAGCTTCCACCAGAAAATATAATACAGTTCAGTTTCCTCTGGCGGCATCGCGCTCGGCTCTGTTTTAGATAACCGTACTGACAGAGTACTTTAATAGTTTGTTTTTTCACCTGTAATACAAGGAAATTTGTAAAATACTCTTTGTACAGCACCTTCAATAGGTCTTCTTCTTCTTCTTCTTCTTCTTCTTCTTCTTCTTCTTCTTCTTCTTCTTCTTCTTCTTCTGCCGATGCTGATGCCGTGTTAATGATTTCATACAGTCAATGCTGCCGCAGCGGTAGCAAACTATACCAGTGCATAAGTTGCATAACCGCCACCATTTGGTCTGGAATGATAGTGTTTCCCACCAGTTGAAAATTGTCTTTGTGATGTTGAATGGCGTAGATTGATTGATTGATTAAAATGTTTATTTCGGATAGGCAAGATGTGTAGCTTATGTGTTCTAACCATTTTTCCATAAATTAGTAAATAACAATAACAATCCGTCACTTGAAATCCATGGTTTTGGCTGCTCATTGACCCAATAAACAAGTGCCTCAGAGAGGCACACGAGACAGCCATGGCCTTTCAGATTCTAAAAGACTCATTTTAGAGGCATGAGGCGTAATTGGGTCAAAATAAAGCTAGTGGCATCGTGATTGACCGTCTAGTGTCGAGACTGCACCGAGTACGCCAGTCATACTATCATGTTTGTGAAAATTTAGGGGTTGAAAACACATTCCACTCAATTTTCCATCAAGACCTCTGCTCAGCAGCGTCGAACCTGCAGACAAAAACACTGCAGTGATTCAAAGGAGGACTTTGTGGAGTAAGCCTACAGAAGCATATCGCTGCTACTCCATAAAAATAAAAATGGATCAGTGTCACGTTATAACGATTATTGTATCTGCGAAGGAATTTCTGTACGGCCCCCCCCCATTCGCACTGTAGTCGAGCAAAGTGAATTCCTGGGTTAAACAGTCCCTTTGTTTCAATGTTGCATCTTACAGTTATTTTCAGCTGATTCTCCCCATCTGCCCTTGCCTTAGATCAGTGGTGGCAACACTCATGATTACCTGTTGCGTCAAGTTCTACAATAACTGCCTCAGGGTAATACATTTGTCATCACTTGACCTCATCAATCCTCATCAATAAAGCTTGAGCTTTGACCAGACTTTCCATCACAGCAACAACTGAAGTTTAACAGTGTATGATATTTTTCTATAAGACGATAATTTTTCATAATTGTTATTATAATATACTATTCATATTGTTGTTATAATTAACTTTTCATGTTATAATGTGATAAGTATACTTTTTAAAACCTTTAAGATTACATTAAAGGTCCCATATTATGCCACTTTTGGACAGGTTCACATAGGTCTTGGAGGTCCCAGAACAGTCAATTTGAAGTTTGTTGTCTAAAAACCCAGTTTTTTCCTGGTTTTCAGCCGGCCTGAAAACTCTAACCAGAACTAATGAGAACACGCTGTTTCTGTGGGCTAAGCTTGTCCACGCCTCCTTCAGTGCAAGCCACGCCCCTCCCTGTCTCTCTGGAAGAGAGGGGCGCAGCTTGCGCTCAGGTACCATGCGCTAATGTTTACACAGAGTATGTCGGTATGGCTCGTAGAAGCGCCGTGGTCCAGCCATGCCAGTTTGATCCAAAGTCTGACCCAGAAGGAGAGGCTCCTGAAGAAATTCAAACTCTGCGGCTGCAGCAGGGCGTTTCTGAATGGTTTGTTACAAATATTGTTGTCGCATACTGATGATGTCATGAGGTGGACAAGGGGCGAGGTGTGTTCAATAAAGTTTTGATCAAAGGAAGTATTCCATCTCTGTTCCAGTCTTGATGATTAAATTCGAGAGATAAACAGTCAATATCAAACAATGGCGACGAGGATGACAGTTACCAACTATAGTTAAATCTGAAAAGTTGAGTTAAAAGATGGAAAAAAGATGGACAACTCTGTGCCAGAGTTCGACTGTTACAATGAGCCTGCTATGCTAGGACCACGCTGGACAAGGTGGCTAACGGCGTTTGAGCTGTACGTGGACGGTAAAGGCTTGATTCTGTCTGACAATGTTGGGGCTTTGGTGAGACAACGACGACGAGCTTTACTGCTGCACCATGCTGGTACAGACGTACAGGATATTTTTTCAACTTTGTCTGACACTGGAGGACCTGCTGATTATGATAAGGCAGTAACGGCGCTAAATGCCTACTTTGTTCCTCAAGTGAACACCGCGTTTGCACGGCAAGTCTTTTACCAGACAATACAGAAACCGGGGGAAACTGTACAGCAGTTTGTAACCAGATTACGCCAAGCTGCAAGAGACTGTGCATTCGGCGCTGATATGGACAATCAAATAAGGGATGCAGTGCTCAGCAGATGCACGTCGGATTATGTACGGAGAAAGACATTGGAAGAACCGGGGCTGGTGCTGGCACGCACTCTGGAAATAGCAGCACAGTGTGAGAGGGTGGAGACCCAGATGGCGGCGATGAAGGTGAGCGACAACGGCGGCGCTGAGGAGAAAAAGATGGTGAATCGTGTTTATAGGAAGGAGGGAAGATTCCACAAAAAGAAACAAAAACTACCTGGAGATGGAAAGGAGAAGTCTAATAAAGTGTGTTTCAGATGTGGGCATAGAGATCACTTCGCCAAGGACCCAGCCTGCCCAGCAAAAGGACAAGCATGTGTTACGGGTCCCAGGGATGAGAGACCACAATAACAAATAAAAGACCTGTATAAAGCAGGTAAAGCACAGAAGTGAGGAACAGTCTGTTCTGCTGTCTTTCCAGATTGTCTCAGAAGAAACGGAAGGAGGCGCCGCCCCTTGACCTCTCCTCAGAGCAACTAGTTAGAGCACAAACGTTCCCCCTTACCTTTTAACCTAAATGTGACAACTCAGTACCCAAAATACTAATTTGAAAACATAAATAAATATTAACAAAATAGTCGCAAAATTTAATATGAAATAATATTAAATCTAAATTGTGGTTACCCTGTTTTGGGGTTGCTTTAATTTTCTAATAGCTATGTATAGGGCAATGGTATGGGAAATAGGGTAATGGGACAAGAGATGGCCCTTGGAATGACAGTAGGTATGGTTGTGGGGAAGGCACAAGGTAAGTATCCACAGTATTTACAGTGGGATGTGACTGATATGTCAGGTGGCCCAGAGATGAGTAGGTGAGCCTTTGGCCTCGTTGTCTCTGGCGAGTGGATCGTCGCAGGGGGGTAGGTGAACTGGATTGAGAGTCTGTTATCTGCTCCTCATGACATCCATTCTGAGGGAACTGAGGTTCTGCGTCTGACTGAGGTAGGTTAAGCATTGCTGGCACATCCTCCTGCCCCAGTTCCAACGGAGTGTTCTGTTCATCCCTCAGTTGTAGTTCATCCTGTCTCAGATCCTCTATCATCACTTCATCTCCCAGCAGCGCAGGACCTGTCTTTGGCACAACTTGAATCTCCCCCTGTGTCTGACCTCCTTGATGGATCCCAGCTAACTCAGGCAGATGTTCACCACTGTCTAGGGCCCCCACTGATTCACCCTGGACTACAACAAGTTCCTTCGGAGGCTCAACAGACCTTCTCTCAGAAGGGGCCTGTGTCCCCAGCACTGGCATTTCTCTTTTTTGGCTGACACTTGGCCTGTAATGTGTAGCAGCTGCTCTCTGCTCAGCCCAGCTTGTTGGTATCCTCAGCCAATATCCACTTTCTGAGTCATCGTCCGAATCAGACCTCTCAGAGGTCTCAGCATTCTCTGTCTGTTCTTTTCTATTGCTCACTTTCACCTGAGCATTTCCTGGTCTTTGTTTTTGTTCTGAGGCTGGCTTGGTTGGCGGGGGTGGGAATTCCACTGGCAAATCATTGACCAGCAAGAGGAGGTTTCGGTGCAGGGTCCTAGTCCTTCCCTTCTCATCACCTTCTGGATGGACCATATACACAGGGTTGTCCGAAACTTGCTCCTTGACCACGTATATCCTCTTCTCCCAATAGGAATGCAACTTGCCAGGTCCACCACGCTCACTCAGGTTCCTCACCAACACCCTATCTCCTGGTTTCAGGATCACTCCTCTCACTTTCTGGTCATAGTAAGACTTGCCCTTGGCACTAGATGACAGGCTATTTCCGTTAGCAATGTGATACGCTTCTGTCATTCTCTTAGACCACTTCTCAGTGTGTCCTTTGTGTGTCACTGGGTCAGTCTCTTCTGCCAAACCAAACAAGAGATCCACAGGGAGGCGGGGGTGGTGACCATAGAGCAGAAAGTGGGGCGAGTAACCAGTGGACTCATGCCGGGTGCAGTTATACGCATGTATAACCTGCGGGAGATGGTCTTTCCATGCTTCCTTCTCTTTATCAGTCAATGTACGTAACATTTGCAACAACGTACGGTTGAACCGCTCAGCAGGATTACTTTGGGGGTGGTATGGAGATGTTTGGGAGTGACCAACACCAGAGAGTTGCCCAAGAGTTTGGAAGAGCTCATTCTCAAACTCGCGGCCTTGGTCGTGATGGAGTTTGTTGGGGAAGCCAAAGCGAGGCACATAGTCACTGTATATTCTCTCTGCTGCTGTCCGCCCTGACTTATTTTTGGTTGGGTAGGCCTGGGCAAACCTCGTGAAGTGGTCAACGACCACCAAAATGTACTCGTACCCCCCTTTGCTCTTCTCCAGGTGCAAATAGTCTATACAGACTAGCTCAAGCGGCAAGTTGGACTTAAGGCTACTCATGGGAGCACGTACATGGACTGTCGGCTTCTTTTGTTTTATACAACAACATTTCCTAGTCACATAGTCTTCTATGCACCCTTTCATGTGAGGCCAATAAAACCTCTCTCTAGCGAGGTGTAACACCCTCTCCATACCCACGTGGCCCATGTGATCATGAGGGTGTTTCAGGACAGTGGACTGATACATGAGAGGCAAAACAAGTTGCTTTCTTTCTGGTGTTCGCAGATACAAGACACCGTTTTCAAGGCGCAGACGGTCCCACTCACGAAGGAGCTTACAAGCAGATCCTTTCACAGACCTCCTGATGTCTTCGGTGAGTCTAGCATTAGACTCTTTAAGTCTCATGACCTCCCCAATTGTGGGGTCTTCCCTTTGAACCTGGGCCAAGTCATCATGTTTTATTTCCTGGAGGGGTGCGCGAGGCTGCAGGACAACATCCTGAGAGGAGGCCAGGAGAGCAGCCACCCAGGCCACGTCTTTCGTCTGGGCTGCCCGGGTCCCTTCCCAAGTTGCACTCACCACCTCCTGCGACAGCTCTTCTGTGCACATTGACATATAGTGGTCAATGTCAAGAGGGATGCGGGACAGTGTATCAGCATCAGTGTTAGCTCTTCCTGGTCTGTACTTGATGCTGAAATGAAAGTCTGACAGTTCTCCAACCCAGCGATGACCAACCGCATTGAGCTTTGCTGTGCTCATGATGTATAACAGTGGGTTGTTGTCGGTGAAGATGGTGAAGTGTGGAGCGTAAAAGAGATAATCTCTAAACTTCTCGCACACTGCCCACTTTAGAGCCAGAAACTCTAACTTGCCACTGTGCAGGTGATAGTTACGCTCTGCGGGTGTAAGGGTCCGTGATCCATAGCTGATGACTCGTAGCTTTCCACCCTGCTGCTGGTAGAGGACGGCCCCAAGGCCCCGCTCTGATGCATCAGTATGCAGAACAAATGGCTGGTCAAAGTCCGGGTATGCTAGAACTGGAGGATGGGTTAACATAACAATCAGTCTCTTGAGTACACTCTGATGCTCGGCAGTCCACTGTATGGGTGCCCTTGATGGTAATTGGGGTCCTTTGGTTTTACTCTGTCGACAGTAGGCTTGCCGTGTTGAGGACTTCCCCTGGAGTAACTCATACAGTGGCTGAGCTATCTTTGAGAAGTTTTGTATGTATGAGCGGTAGTAGCTGAGGAACCCGAGGACCCTCCTCAAGTCGCCTACAGTCTGTGGTGCTTGGGTCTTCAGAGCCAGTACTGCTTCCAGGTCTTTGGGGTCGACTCGAACACCATCAGCACTAACCAGGCGCCCAACATAGCGAACCTCCCCCTTAAACATCTCACACTTCTTAGGCTGAAGTTTCACCCCTTGGCCTTGCAAAGCCTGGAGCACCCTGCGGACCCCCTCCACATGATCCTCAAAAGACCATGAGTAGCAAAGGATGTCATCCAGGTACAGTATGCAGCACTCATCCCTCAGAGAGCTCAACATCTCCTCCATGCTCCTCTGAAAGGCCGCAGGTGCATTCGAAAGTCCAAATGGGATTCTTATCCATTCATAGAGCCCCCAGGGTGTGATGAAGGCAGTTAGATGACGGGAGCCTTCAGCCACAAAGCCCTGGTGATAGGCTTTGCCTTGGTCCAGGATACTGAACCAGGAATATCCCCCCAAGGTGTCAAGCAGGTCCTGTATTCGAGGCAATGGGTGTCGGTCTGGCACTGTCTTCTGATTCAACAGACGATAGTCAATGCAGAGGCGTAGTGTGCCATCTTTCTTTCGCACACACACGATGGGAGCAGCATAAGAGGACTTGGACTTGACTATCCATCCCTTCACAATAAGGTCTTGGATGTACTCTTTGACCTCCTTTAGAAGCGGCTTTGGTATAGAGGTGTACGCTCTCTGCACTGGAATGTCATCTTTTAGGTTGATCACCATTTGCAGGCTCGGGTTACACCCAATGTCATTTCCATCTCCTGCAAAAGCCCCACATTCCTCAAACAACATTCTCCTGACAATCTCCTGCTGTTCCTCTTCCAGGTGGTCAAGTTTCACCTGTGGATGCCAGCGAGGTGGAGCCGGTTCAGCTGGTTTAATTGTAACCTCATTGACTGTCGTCATAGGTGTGGGTTTGTGGGGGGTTTCAGCGTCCACAATCTGGTCAATGGGCTGCAATGTGCCCAAAGCAGTCTTTTTTTGCAAGGTAACATTGTGTTTGGTGTTGTTACCAACAGCGATCGTGACGTAGGGCTTGGCAGGGTTCTTAATCTCAACTAACCCTGTCACCACCTCCAGCTGCTCTAAAGACTGATTGTCCTCATCTGCCTCAAACAACACCAAATGGTCACAGGAGTTCATGTTTGGTGGAATTCGGCACCTTATCCAGGTGACTTGCCCAGCAGGGATGACCACATCCTTTTCGCCTGACCTTAAGCGACCTTGTGGCACACTTGGCACTGCTGCCTGGATGAAGCTGACAATTGCTTCAGCTTTCTCAGCGGAGAGACAGATGGCCTTTTGGAGCAATGTAACCAGTGTAGGTACTAACCTTTCTGGCTGTCCTTCCATGATTTGCTCCAGGACGTTGAATCCAATCAGTGGTTTGTCTATGGGCAGACTGCTGACGAGGACCGGAGTGCTGATGGAGAGACCAGGGTCCTCGCTTCCAGGTAAGTTGATCATTATGGGTACCCAGCCATCAAATGGGATGGGTTCCCCGTTTACTGCACACACTTTCAACTCATCCAGTTCCTCAATGATTTCTGACAGTGGTCGCATGACCATGTCTCGAAAAAATATCTCTCTTTCCAGTCATGGCTTATTATACTGACTTGTGCACCTGTGTCTAGTAATGCAGTAGCTGCCAAACCACTCAAGTTACATTGTATCAGAGCCTTTTTCCCAATCAGCTTTGCAACCGCTCCACGTTTAGTGCACAATGCTTCATCACCAGAGAGAGCAGGTGGCTCACCTTTTTTATAGCTGGCTGCTCCTGAGGTGACTGATAAGTTAGGATCTGGTTCTCTGTTGCTGGCTTGAGCTCTCATTTCTGCTAGGTGCTCACTTTGGGGCTCTTTGTTTGACCCGATCACTGTGCGCCCCATGGCAGCGACCGGTTCACATTTCCCTGGTTCTGTTGTTTCTTCAAGCAGCCAACAGCTCTGTGACCCACTTCTCCACAGGCAAAACAATAGCTACAGTCTGGACGGTTCTGTTCAACACACAATGGACAACCATAGGGTCTATCTTTCCTGACTCTTACTCTGTTCTGAGCATAGGAGTTCACACGGTCTGGTGGTTGCAGCTGACATTGCTGTCGTATTGCTTCAACCAGGCTTGTGAGCTCAGTTACTTTGGCTGTCAGTTCTTTGATTGGGTCTGCCTTTGCTTTGAAGGATGGACACTCTTGCTTACTGTGCTCTTGGACTGCGTTAAGTTCAAGCTTGGCACTATGGGCACTTGCAGTCTGACGGCGAGAAGGTCCCATCCTCTTTTGCCTCTCACTTTCCTCATTTGTAATCCTCATTACATGACGCAGTATGGTCTCATCAGTCACCTCGCAGTCTGACAGTAGAGGCCTTAACTCTCGTCGGATGTCATTGTGTTTGTATCCTAGCCCCTGATAAACCGTGTGTAGGAAGACATCTTGGACAGTAGCTGAACTGTATTTTATGCCTGTATCTGACAGTTTGGATGCGAATAGGACTCACTGTTTCAGTCCTATCACACGGCAGAGGAGCTGTTGTGGTGTTTCATTGTCATCCTGTCTGGCAAACATCAGCTCTTGGAACAATTCTGTGCTGTTTTTTTCTCTCAGGTGCCCCTGGAGGAACCCCTTAAGTTCTGTCACAGTAAGGTCATCTTTGTTGATTAGCATTTCTTTAAAAGTCCCAGGCTTTATTATTCTGAGCACGCCACGAACTATCTCTGTGTCATGGAACCCTTCTCTGCTCCCCCCATCAATCTGCTTACAGACATTGTTGTAGCTTATGTCAGATGAATAATCACCAACCTGACCCCCTTGCACTTTAAACTCCCTTCTTTGAAGATAGGAAAGATCTCTCAAGGAGAGAATTGCCTACCGGCCAGGCTGGGCTATAAGCTGGCCTACTGGATTGTCATTGTGTTGAGAAGAGTCACTATGGGGCTTGCTAGCTTGGAACAGTGACCCTGTAGAGTGTTGTGGTGACTGTTCAGTAGGTACAATGATGCTCTGCCTAAGCTTTCTCCCAAGCCTAGCCTCAGATAAGAGCAGTACATCACGCTCCTTAATTACAGTATCAATACAGTCCTTTAACATTAGCAAATCCACCATCCCACTGTCCTCTGACTCCAGCAAGTGCTTGCTGTACAGGAAAGAACTGATGTAGTCGAAGCAGCCTTCCTGATCTTCCTCCTTGAGCTCAGGCCGGTCGTGATCTGAAACAGGACCCACATGTCTGGCAATCTGAAAGAGCTCTCCAGCCTACAAGGTGATCAGGCTTTTCCTAATGTCCCACACTAGGCTCTTCCTCCCCCTCTCAGCCATGGCTATTGCTCTGCTCAACAATGGTTCAGTCTCTGCTCCAGTTCACGGCTTTCTCTGCTCGAGTTAGCTCCGTTCTTGGTCCCAGATGTCATTAATGGATCAGCTCCTAACACACTTTTGTTACGGGTCCCAGGGATGAGAGACCACAATAACAAATAAAAGACCTGTATAAAGCAGGTAAAGCACACAACGTTCCCCCTTACCTTTTAACCTAAATGTGACAACTCAGTACCCAAAATACTAATTCGAAAACATAAATAAATATTAACAAAATAGTCGCAAAATTTAATATGAAATAATATTAAATCTAAATTGTGGTTACCCTGTTTTGGGGTTGCCACACATGCAGAAAATGCAATGGAAAAGACCACTTTGCCAAAATGTGCAAGTCAAAAGGTAATGCCAGACAAACTGTGAAATGTGTGGATACAGACTCTCAAGACAGAGACTATGCGTTTGTAATTGAAGATGACTCAAACATAGAGAGAGTTACATTTATTGTAGGTGGGGTAGATTTACTCATGCTAATTGACTCAGGTGCATCAAGTAATGTAGTGGACGAAGACACAGGGGAAATACTTAAACAGAAAAAGATAAAATGTATCTCATCCAAGGTGGTTAAAAAACACCTTTACCCATACTCTACTAAGGTGCCACTATTAGTAAAGGATATGTTCAAATGCCAAGTAGGTATAGGCAAACGTAACACAGAAGAAGATTCCACTGTAATAGAAGGACGTGGAGAGCCATTACTCAGCAAGAAACTGAGAATGGGTACAAACATATGTACAGTGACAGATGTTAAATCAAAGATACAGAGACAATATCCCAAGCTGTTTCAGGGGGTGGGCAGACTGAACACCAAGCGAATAAGCCTGCATATTGATGCGAGTGTAGCACCTGTAGCACAACCACTGAGACATGTACCGTTCCACCTAAGGGAGGCAGTGGAAAAGAAAATAAATCAGCTGCTAGAAATGGACATCATAGAAAGAGTGGAGGGACCCACACTGTGGGTGAACCCTGTTGTAGTTGCATCATCAGAGAGAGGTATCCGATTCCCACAGTGGACGAGCTATTGCAAGGGATGAATGGATCAGTCATTTTCAGCAAACTGGACCTGAAGTGGGGCTACCACCAGCTGGAGCTCACACAAGAATCACGAGGGATTACAACCTTTGCAGTACACACTGGGAATTTCAGATACAAAAGACTCATATTTGGTGTTTCTTCAGCCAGTGAACAATATCAGCATGAGATTGCAACAGCACTGGCTGGGATTGAAGAGGTTGAAAATATCTCAGATGACATTATTGTTCATGCCTCAGACCAGAAGACCCATGACGAATGACTCCAGGCAGTTCTGAAGAGGCTGGAGAGTTGTGGGCTAACACTAAATGCAGAGAAATGTCAATTTAACATGGATAAGTTAATATTCATGGGCATGCTACTCTCACAGAAGGGCATTGGCTCCACCACTGAAAGAGTGAGAGCTGTAGCTGAGGCTTGAGTGCCTGAGAATGCATCAGAAGTACGCAGCTTTCTGGGCTCAGCTGGCTACAGTAGCCTATTCATTCCCCAGTTTGCCAGTATATCAGAGCCACTACGGAGGCTTACTAAGAAAGACACACCATTCCACTTTGGGCCAGAGCAAAAGCAAGCATTTCAAGTACTCAAGGAAAAACTGGCTGAGGCTGGCACCCTGGCAT
>JAPZDZ010000009.1:20279062-20289711 GCA_029783805.1 Acanthurus tennentii
GATTGGTGACATTTCCAAATTAAATGTACGCTCAGTCTGATTCTGAATAAAACTTCTAACTTGCAGGAACCTAAAAACGTGTGTTCGAGGGAAATTATATTTCAACCTTAGCTGATCAAATGACATCATTCTATCACCTTCAAATAAATCTTTCAAAGTTTTAATACCTGCATTTTCCCATAGTAAAAACCCATTATCTATCATCCTGGGAGGAAATCTGTATTTCTCAGTATTGGGGTAATTGGCGAAAGCACATTAGTTCTCTTTTCACATTTTTTTATCATATCCCAAACCTTTAAAGTAAATTGAACAATCAAATTACCGTTTGAAACCACTGAATCTTACCGATTCAGAATGAAAGGAAGACTAGCCAGTATTAGTGGTTTACCCAGATTGAATGCTTCAATATCTAGCCAAACAGAGTCTGGGTCATTCCGTATCCAGTCTACCATGGGAATTGAGAAGCTAGCTGGTATAATTTAATGTTAGGGACTGCCATCCCTCCCTGATGTAATGGTATTTGTAACTTTTCAAATTTAAGTTGTGGTCTCTTATGATTCCAGATAAATATTTGTAACCAATTATTAACTGTCTCAATAGTATAATTGTTTAGGAGGATTGCAGTCATTGGAAATTTGTGGAGTAATCTTGGCAAAATATTCATCTTGATCAGAGAGACTCTTCCCAGCATTGAGAGTGGTAAAGAGGCCCATCTCTCTAGGTCATCAGTGCATTTAAGCAAAGGTTGGAAGTTGGTTTTGAACATGTTTTGAAGTACAGGAGTAACAAAAATACCCAGATAGACAAAGCCTTGTGTAGCCCATCTGAAGGGTGACAACCCTTCAGATGGGCTACACAATTTTATATCCAGAGAATTCACTAAATTGGTTAATCATATTAAAGACTGTGGCAACAGATATTTCTGGTCTTGTAAACCCTTAAGATATTTTTGCTGACAGTTGAATGATGTTAAGTAATCTTCAAACATTATTGCATGAGTTTCTTCCAGTAATGAACCCCGTTTGATCATTATTAATGATATGTGGGAGGATTTTTCCAGCCTTAAAGCTAAAGTTTTAGATAGGATCTTAAAGTCTATGTTCAACAAGCTAATAGGCCATTCATCCCCTGGTTTATCCCTCTTAAGAATCAAACTGATGTTTGCTTCTGTAAGTGTTTTTGGAAGAGCTCCTGTTTCAAGCGAATGATTAAACATATTCAATAAAGGCTTCACCATCAGTGATGTAAATTGTTTGAAAAATTCTGAACTAAAGCCATCAGCGCCCGGGGCTTTTCCTGATTGTAAACTGTGGATAGCTTCATTCACTTCTTCTAATGTTATGGATTTATTCAGGTCTGACTTCTGTTCATCATTAGGCTTGGGAAGAGTTAAGTTAGAGAAAAAGTTTTCCATCAGTCTTGGGGCCTCAACTGGCTTTTCACTGGTGTATAATCTTTCACAGAATTCTGTAAAAACCCTATTTATACCACTGCTATCCATCTTAACTTGACCAGAGGAGTCCTTAACATAATTCTGAGAGTCAGCCTTTTTCTTCACCAAATAAGGCTAATACTTGCTGGGTTTATTACTAAATTTGTACAATTTTTGCTTTGCAAATCTTATGTTTTGCTCTACCTTTTGAGTAAGCAATGAATTTAGTGTCGCCCTTGTGGCCAAAGTGATTTTTAGGTTAACCTCAGTTGGGTTCTGGTTATATGCACGTTCACACTCAGAAAGTTTTAGTTCTAGCTTCCGTTGTTCCTCTAAACACTTCTGCTTTTTGCTTTTCTCATAGGAAATAATTAAGCCACGTGAGTATGCCTTACACTTCTCCCATAAAATGGATGGGAATATCTCTGGTATATTAAAAAAATGAGGAACGCTCCACGAATTTGCGTGTCATCCTTGCACAGGGGCCAAGCTAATCTTCTCTGTATCGTTCCAATTTTAGTATATGTGCTACTGGAGTAACACATGAACATTCATTTTGATGTCACTGCTGTGAGCAACACAAACATATCTCACCCTGCGTAAACTTCTTATGCTCACAGCTGAAGTGTCCATCACACACTATTGTAAAACTTCTGACCCCTCCAGCAACATAATGTTTTAATTATTTCCTTTTGTGTTCATCAGAGCTGATTGAAAGACAGTTACAGCGCAGTCTTGCCCATTTTTTATTTATTTATTTACTTTTTTTTTTTTGCCTGTGCTCTACTATGCTCCGTAACCTGACAAAACTTTCTTCCATCAAATTAAAACGCTGTGCACTCATAACAGTACAAGGTTTTAGCAGGAAAGTGGAAAAAAAGATTCATAGAAATTTCCCTTAGAATCATCGTCCCCTGAGTGCGATTTACATGTTCTTACTGCTTGCTCTTTAATCATTCACCTTAATGCTGTAATTACGCAGTTATATGTTCATGTAAACACATGACATGTGACATGTAGATTACTAAACATGTATAAAATACATCAACTGATGTTAACTGGCGATCCGCCAACTGTTATGACGGAGAAATACCTTAAGTCTGTCACGGCCAAAGACTCAGTTTTTGTACAATAGAAACTTGCACAGTTAAGTTGAGGTCAGATTTACCTTACGTTACAAATACCTGCCTCCTCAATTAGACAATTTTCAAACGATTGCGTGCCGATTGTCATTGCAGCCCTTGTTAAAAAAGCGAACAAGTGTGTTCTACGTCCAGTTTACATCAATCAATGCAATTTATGCAATCCGGTTGACGGCATTGCATGCAACTACGTTAATCAGGTTACCAGAAGCCACTTTTTTTCTCATGTTGTCTACTTTCAGGAACTGTTTGAAATTTCTCTCTAGGGCAAATGGTCGCAGAGCTACGGTAATTTGAACAATGCAAGCGCAGGCGTATCGGCGCAGAAACCTTTGTATTTAAAGGGTTAAAGCCCCCCCCGCCCCATGACTCTCCACATTATCATTATCATCATCATCATCACAAAGACGGTTTTAGGGGAAATTCAGCAGTGCAATGTTTGAACAAGACTCATTTTCTAAGGAGGAAGAGGACAAAATCTCACATGATCACTAGCAAGGGGATATATCACAATGATAATATTTTTAATGCATTGTTCTTTACAGCCCTAATGCGACAGTTAAAGCTATCTTGTAACTCTTTGTTTCTGTCTGTTTTCTTTGTTTGTGTCTGCAATTAGCAAGCTAAAATAAAAACCCAATAAAGACATTTTAAGACAGTTAAATATTTAAATGTAGCCTGTGTATAATATTCTGATTTTTCAAGTGTTCTTTAACTATGCAAAATGCAATTGATTTATGTATTTGATTTTCACTCACTGGTTCTTTCCACAAAGGGAAATGAGAAAGCCCTTTCAATTCAGACCATCATTGGGTATCTTGTTCTGTGTTTTCTAGATGGAACCATGGAGATGTGTTTTTAGTTATCATCTTTGAGATAAGGGCCATTGCTCGCTTTGCAAGTCTATTAGTATATTTACTTTGTCTAGTGTATGTTAGTAGATGGGTGCCCTCCTGCCTGGTGCTTGGCTCTCAAATGATTTTCACTTCATTTTCGTTCAGTTTTCTTTGAGTAGTTCCACACAAAATTTTGTAATAGCTGTGGTAGTCTCTGCTGTTTGTATACAGGCATCCAGCCATTTACACAGGGTTGTGCCAGTTGCTATAATACTGCTTTTTGTCATGAAAAAAACATGCCTCACAGGCTGTACTGGTCCTGTTAATAACATTGTAATATGAAATATTGCTTTATGACCAGGCACCTATGGTAAGCACAAGGTTAAATTACATTTTGGATGACAAGATGATGGTCTGTTAATTTTTTAAGCAGTTCTTCAATGGAGCAATAAGCTAACAGCCTGTAGGCAGAATGCCAGATTCTTAAGCGGTAAGGGTGCAGTAAGCTCACCATCAGAGGAAGAAGGACCTTTTTTTTTCTTTTTGGCATCCTACGCTGTGGATTAACCGTGATGTTAGTTTGTGTTTAATAGAGCATGTATCTAATCCATCAACAGGCATACTTATTGGTGTGAGAAGCTAACATTTTTGAAACCATTTTCCTCTCATTGACATATTTTACATGAAATACCACAGCTAACTGTCACTACAGTGAGGCAACAAAACCTGAGGCAACAGAATCCAAGGTGTGTAAAGTTGTGGTACAGATGTTCATCTTTATACAGTAGACTGTTTATGTTGAATCAACAAGAGAGCTGTTGACCCCTATCTTGGGTATTGGTCCCCAATACCAGGTAATACTGGCATCGCTGATACAATAAGGCACAATCATTGTAACCTGTTATACAAAGAGCAGGGACATTTAATTTGAATGCCATAGGAAGGCTACTGGTTGGTTGGTCCAACAGTGTGTGGGCTTTATCCTATTTTCATGTAATAAGTTCATTTTTTGTCCTATGCTTTGTTCATTTTTACCTGAATGTGCACACACTAGCTTTTGTCTCTTTATCGCCCATACCAATATTCATACTTTTTACATATTTATTTCTAATTTTATTATTTATTATTATATTATCTATTTTTATTGTAACATGGGATATTTACACAGAAAAATATAGCAAAGATTAATTTAAATTTTAATTAAATTAATTAAATTAAATAAACAGTGCCTGTAACACAGCTGGTTAAAAAAATAAAAAATACAGTAACCTACCAGAAAAGTCATTGATTGCTATCTTCATCTTCCCCCCTGCGCAGTAAAACCACTAAAGTTGTCTTCTTCAGTGTCGGAATTGAACAGCCTCAGAATTACTCCGTCACACAGTTTCTCGTTTATTTTCTTCCATAAATTAGCCGCATCAGTTTAAGCTGCAGGGTTCAAAGCATGTGAAAAAAGTAGCGGCTTATAGTCTGGAAATTACAGTAACTTTGTTCTTGTGCTCCTTAAATTTTCAGTAAGCAGCTACAGTGCTCCTAATAAAAAAAAAAATGTCTAAAGTCCTGCCTATGTAGAATAAAAAAACTGGCGTGTGTGTGTTTTGTGTGTGTTTGTTTTTGTATGTGTGGCAAAGTGTATTTTCTGCTGTTTGCTTTGAAGTGTGTGCATGAAATAATTTTTCACGTGTTTTTTTGACCGACTGTTTCCAGCTACCATCTTAACCTGATTTATGGTGGGGCACTCAACTCTTTATGGGAGTCTTGCTTGGCAGAATTGAACATAAGTGTGCTTTGTTAAATTTTGGCTTCATTAAATAGTTCAAAGTCTCCATGGCGACAAGAGGCCCCATGTTTTTAATTATACTAAGTTATATGTTCGTTATGTCTAGTGAAACATTATCTGAGCAGACAGCTGTTAAAATCACACAAATATCTTAGTGTGTAGATTTGATTAAAAAAATAACAAAACAAAAAAAAACTCACCTGCTACTGTGGACTGGAAATAAAATCACTGAATAAAAAAATGCAAATACTTTTGTTTTCTACCTTAAGAGTGGACATAACTACCATACTGGTTCAGCAAATGTATGCTTCCAGTAAGCCTGGTAAGAGAGTTTGACATGTAGCTGTCCTCTTAGCTCACTGGGAGTGGTTGACAAACAGCTATGTTTGCGGATAGAGACATTGTGTGACAAATTATGACAGTGTTCGTGTCATAACTTAATCTTCCTATTCCTCATTTTTTTGTTGAAAGTATATCAGTATTTGTAAAACACAAAAAATGTTTGTTAGTGCCCTAACATAAATAAGGTTTTATTAGCATTTAGCTTGAAAGAATCAAGCCAACATTCCTATGCTCAGTAGCATACTGTTGGTATTAGAGCAGGGTTAGGAAAAGATTAGGGAAAGGATAAGGGTTTTGACATAAGGTAATGAATACACTTCAGTCAATGTTCCTCACAAGTATAGTAATCAAAATTTGTGTGTGTGTGTGTGTGTGTGTGTGTTTGTGTTTATTTGTGTGTGCGTCTGCGTTTGTGTGGGGGGTGGTGGTGGGTGGGTGGATGGGTGGGTGGGGGTGTTCATAAGAACCGCTTCAACTGCCCATCCTGCTTTAAGAGCTACCGAACCATGCTGGACCTGGCCCAGCATCGCTGCAGCGCCGCGGCCAAAAACCAGGTTGGTGTGAGCGAGAATGAGTGTATGAATGTGTATGTATGAGGCAGTGTAAGTAATTAAAATGTAGTTGTGGGTAAAGGCCAACCTCTACAGGAGCACAAAAAGTACAACTTTTAAAATAATTTAAGAAGAAAAGGTTCAGTGTTCCCTGCAACTTTGGTCTCTTCACTTGGAAGAGGGCTTGAATACCAACTGGCCCCAGATCCCCAACAACCACATATATTATGCTGAGGTCTCATCTTGAAGAGGGCCCCTAAGTTAAAATCTTGTGTTTTGTATTGCTTTATCATATATTTTTAGTTAAGAAATGGCGAAATTTGAAGGGAGGGTGCTCATTTTTGTTCTGTCCACTGGCCATCATTGGGTTTCCAATAGGTAAAATTAATTCACTACCTATTCTGAAAGTAAAAAAACTGTTGATCTGTTCTTTCAATCTTTCAGTGTGCACCTTAATTTTCAAGCTCTTTCCTAAAATAATACACTGTTAATGACAATGAACAAATATTGCAATAAAATTACTTTCCATAGTTCATCTTAGCCAAATGAGGCTCCATCAGCTGGGGTTTGACAAAATAAGTGTTAAGTTTAAATAAAATTTTTCAAGTTTTTAATCCTTTTTTCTTTTTTCCTTTTTTTTTTTTTTTTTTTTTTTACACATATCCTTAAAATGTTTGTCAAAGTGTCTTCTCAAGAATGGTTTACCAGTACTCTCCACCTAGTCACCTGAATTTTCCTCAAGCCTGATTCAGTTCATCTTGCATACTATATTGCCTTGATATGAACTATGCTCTGTAAAATGTAAACAAGCTGAACATAAATAATGGTTGGAACGACGAAGACCTAGGTTATGAAAGAAAGAAACAGAAGCTGCACATCCGAGAAAGTGAGGCAAAATGATATAGAAGTCTACTGAAGCTCTAAAACTGAAGGAAGGAGGTTTGGTTTTACATTTGTCTGCAAGGTCATCATGGTTAGAGGACAAGTTGACGAGACAAACATCTTCAGTTATCATGATTAAAGTCAATAAATGTAGGTTCATGTAGATATTGGAATTAACAACAAAAAAATATAATCTATAGGTTTTGTAATATTAATCAATGTTTGAGTGTCTCTGTTTGTGTGTGTAAGTGTGTACAACTTAAAAGACTCCATTCCTCACTAATGGAATAATAAAAGGTTGTGAGTCTGCAGGACAGAAGTGAAAAACATTAACTTTCAACATTTTTGCTGAACAGTACAAGAACCTTTGAGAATTTGATTTATTTTGCTAAAAACAAAACCTTTCATCACATTTTCTGTCAACTGGCACCTCCTCTGTATCTTATCTTATTCATGTCACAAATGTGATTGTGCATTATAGGCATGCATGTAGCACAAACAGAAATGATATGCAAAATCTCTTTTCCTCCTGTCTTTCTCATGTCCACCATGTACATTCCTCCCTTCTATCATCCAGTCTGGTGGTCGTCGTTCCAATTTCTCAAGTACTCCTCGCCGTCAGCAGCAGCAGCAACAGCAGCAACAGAACAGTGCTAATTCAATGATGCAACAGCAGCATGGAGGGCACAGCCAGCCAGAATCTCTGCCCTCCCACTGTGTCTCCCCCATGTCTCAGGGAGGACAGAGTGGTGTTGTGAGCAGCCAGCCTGTACCTGACCCCCACCAGGTAGGGTAAAGAACAAACACTGGGGAGTTATTCTATCTCAATAGAGTTTTGTTTTTCTGACAGAGTGTTGAGCTTCTCTCTGTATAACAGGGCCGTCCCAGCTCAGTGTCCTCTCAGAGCAGCCAGCAAGGCATGAGGAGCTCATCCTCCAACAAACACGTCTCCTCCAGCGCCACCCCATCCTCATCATACTCCCTACTCCAACCCCTGGTGTCTGAGGTAAAGGAGATGAGCTCGGGATACACTAGGCTGAGCGCCAACCCCATGGTAGGAGAGAGAACTGCCACACATCCCCCTGTCTGCTGACTAGCTGCCTAGTTGCCTTCTCCCTTTATGGCTACTAACATCAGAGGAGAGGGACTAATATTTAATTGCTTAATGTGTCCACTGGGGGCATCTGCTTGTAGCTCATGTCTTTTCTTCTTGTAGCTGTGTCAAGCACATTTACCTATTCATGTCGTGAATTAAGATTAAGAGTTGTGAATCTTAAAGTACAATAAAAAACTCTATTTAAGGTTTGAATAGCCACAACAGGCCTAACTCTTGTTGTGTGAGACGCACAATGAGCACAGTCTTAATTCAAGTTAAGATGCTGTGTAAATGTTAATTCAAAACAGAATGCATGGTAGTCCTCTACTGAGAATCCACACCACTGTAACATTTGCATAGTAATAATAATGATAATAGATTTTTTTTCTATTAGTTTCCAACTATTAGAAAAACATAGTTGAAAACTGCTCATTGTGGAAATACTACCATTGCTCAAGACTGTGTGGGTGTGACAGACAGCATCAAAAGTTAACAAGGAAAAAGGGCAAAATTGCCCCCTGGAAATCTTAGAATTTCCCCAAAAACTATAACTTTAAAAATAGTATTTCACTTAATTTCCATATAACACACTCAGTACCTAAGAGCAGTTGCAACATAAATTTTTTGAACAAAAGACAGCAAAAAGAGAACACACAGAAACACAGGCTGCTGGGTGTGTTAATGCACAATGAACTGGTATGCAGGGATTAAAGTAGTTTTTAATTCTACAACTACCACAGTCTCCATTGCTTCGTATTGTTCAAGTCTCTTTGGATTCATGCATCCTTAAATATTTAATATTTCAATACCTGTGTCATTTACAGGCACTGTTTAGAAAGTAAAAAAAGATGCACATGTGCAGTGGTGTACCACTGAGTTACGGAGGAGTCATTGACCGTCACCTGTCACACAGCTTGTCTAAGCTGCTGTCTGTTATTGGAATAAAACTGAATATCATGAATAGGGATGGGTATCCTTAGGATTTTTATGAATCCGATTCCAGTTCTGCTTATCGATTCCAGTTCCTAACGATTCCTTATTTCGATTCCAAAATAATAAAAAAATAGGTCAATCGTTTACTTAACAAAAGTAACTTTATTCCTTGCTTTTTAAGAAAACGGTAAACAAAAATAAAATCCTGTTTTGCAGCCAGTTAGCTTAAGACGTATGTTGCACTTTCCTTTTTTATCTCTTTGTCTTTTTATAAATATATATATATATATTTAAATATAAATATATTTTTTTTAGGGGGGGGGGCTTTTGGCCTTTGATAGGACAGAGATGAAACGGGGATAGAGAGAGGGGGTAGTGACATACAGCAAAGGGTCAGAGCTGGAGCCGAACTCGCGACCGCTGCGTGGAGGATTGAGCCTTCCGCACTTGGGCTGTGCGCTCTACCGAGTGAGCCAAACAGCGGCCCCATCACTGAATCTTTCAAAACGGAGACACACTTGAGACACACTAGAGCATTTCCCATGGCCCATCATGCATCGTTAGCCCAGTTAGCCACAGCTTGTTCCTTTTGTTTCTTCTGTGTTTTTTTTTTTGTTTTCCTCCGGCGTGTTGAAGTCAGCGTGAATGGGTGACGTAGTCACGTAACAGACAGGTCCTGTGTTTTATACTGTCAATGGTTCTGACTCCTGGCAGACACGCAGCCATTGTTAAAAAGGTTATAAGTGCGTCCAAGAACCCAAAAGCAGAACGGAAAGTAAGTATTCTTTTTTGAGTATCCGGTACCCGCCGTTTTTGATTCGGTTCCTACTTGAACCGAATTTCGATACTCAACCCTAATCATGAAACATCACAGCTTATCACGCGACACATTTTGTTTTGCTAGATTTTGCCACAAACGCCTGCTTGCTAAAACCTAGCTATTCCTTCAAATCCACCTTTGTTGGAAAAATAATAAATGGCACATTAAGCTCACCAGATGATGTACACCCAGTGATAGCACTGATATGCATGGCTCTAGCCCTTAGTAAAGAGATGGGGGACAAATAGAGAGCCAGACAGATGATGAACAAACAGATAAGCTATATACAATAATAGTTGGCTAGAGAGGTCAAATGCGAGATGCTCAGGTACACTCAAAAATGCTGATTGAATGGGAACAGAGTGAGTCTCTTTTAGCTGATACCTGACTTTGAATTTTCAATTGACTTAATCCATTGCTGTAATATGGATCAGTAATAACCACGCCTAAATCAACCAGGCTTCGAAAAAACTTGAAAAGAACTAAGCTGGCAAGATTTCAAATTTGGATAGATGCCAGTGTCTAAAAATCTTTGATGCTTTTTATAATACATGTATATATATATATATATATGTATATATATGTGTATATATATATGTATATATGTGTATATATATATGTATATATGTGTGTATATATATGTATATATGTGTGTATATATGTATATATGTGTGTATATATATGTATATATGTGTGTATATATATGTATATATGTGTGTATATATATGTATATATGTATGTGTATATGTATGTATGTATATGTATATATGTGTGTATGTATATGTATATATGTGTGTGTATATATGTATATATGTGTATATATGTATACCTGTGT
>JAPZDZ010000009.1:20289811-20299963 GCA_029783805.1 Acanthurus tennentii
AGGGGCTGTATATGTGTATGTGTGTGTGTGTGTGTGTGTGTGTGTATGTGTGTATGTGTGTGTGTGTGTGTGTGTGTGTGCGTATGTATGTGTGTGTGTGTGTGCGTATGTATGTGTGTGTGTGTGCGTATATGTGTATATGTATATATGTGTATATGTATATATATGTGTATATATGTATATGTATATATATGTATATGTATATATGTATGTGTGTGTATATATATATATGAATATTATATCAAAAATATTATATACTGTATTATACACTGTATGTATTATATACTGTATATAATATATCATATGGTAATCTATGTAAGAGTTAAAATGACACCTTGTGACAGTTCCAGTGGCGTGAAGCCTACAAAATATATAAAATGACATATAAGCCATGGTTTTGGACTTCTTGAAAAGCAAGGGAAAACGATAACCGATTGGTAAATGAGTGAATGATTTTGTTCTCTCACAGGGTCTAATTCAAGAAGCACTTTTTTTCCCTTTTATGAATAAATCCTATTTTGTTGGGCCACCTTCATGATAAGAATGGACATGAAATGACAATATTCTTAGGATGTGTAATGCTCAGAATTTTGACTCCTCATGACAAATTTTAATTACCTTCACAGACATCAGATTTCAGTATCACATGCATGTATCCTGCGTCTGACCTCATTACTGTTGTATCACTCTGCCTCCACATTGGCAACTGTCCATCTATCAAGAATAATGTTGGCCTAATAAGGTTAAAGCTTACAAATTGTTCAGACCACCCTTCTTAGTCTAGCAAATCTGGGTTATAGACAAGCCATCACATACTGTATAAAAATGTAATACTAATATGCAGTAAAAAATATTTGTTACCTTAATTAGACCTTTTCCCTAGCTATATTCAGAATTCAAGTTTGTCACTGTAACTGATAACCTTATTAATTTGTGAACCATAAAAGGAAAAACCAAGCTCATCTAAGGTGTGTTCAGGCCAAAAGCAAACATGATGAATGCCGGAAGATTACATACGAAGCCAATGTAAAGACGCAATAAACACACGACGACTCCTTGGGCAATGCTATGGACGCAACACACCCAACACTAACCGTGCGATGACGTGTCCAGCGCCTCATCGCTTGAAGTTGAAAATATTCAACTTTTTGGGCAACAACGCGTGACGCTGTGTCGCGACGTCCAATCAATGGTTGAGCAATGACACAATTAACACGATGAACCAAATATGATCTAAATTTAGTAATACAAGGAGATACTACCGTCTCTTGCAGTAGCATTGCACTCATTGCTTTCAGACGGAACAAAACTTTAAGACAAAGTAGGAAGATGGTGTTTGTGTTATCAGCTGTAAACCAAATGGCAGAAATAAAATTTGGCACATTAGGGAAACCTCTCCACAGCTGAAGGACTGCCTCTTCTCTTAAAAGGAAAGAAAGAACTAAATAGAACTAATTTTTAGTGTTTATCAGGGCTTGTTACCTGTCTGAGACGAGTGGAATTTTATTTCTTAACGCTTATTTCTGGTAAGTGGACCCACCAACTACATTAGAAGTCAAACTCATGATTTCATAATTTTTTTTTTTTCATAATTTTTTAATTGACCAATAAGGGTCAAAAATCATACTTGGTGATTAGTTCGGTCACAATTACAATTTTTTTGGGACAATATATTTTCCCAGAAAATATCGTGATAAACTATGTTACTGTAAACATGTTTTGAGATCATTTTATGCCACTCATAAATAATAATAAAGCGTGTGCTGTGCACGTGCACGGCTAACTTGTGACACGTGACTCCTTTCGAAGGTCGTGTGTGTGACTTCTGCTAACCCAGTCCAAGCCTGTGAGCATGCTATCAAGTAAATTTTACACATTATCGTAAACTTTTACCTTTTAGCTACCTTTTAGCCGTTCCAAAAAAAGAAAGAAAGGTTTGCTGCCTTTTCATCTTTACTGCAGTAGTTAAATAGAATGGAGAAAATTCAGTTGTGATTGTTGGATCCTAAAGGGCTCTTGAAGTGTACATTAATATCAGCCGTTTATGCAAACTGGAAATATTCCGTTTCCTCAATTGGAGAAAAAAAATTGAGTACTGTGGCAGCGCTACAACTTTTGTCACCAGGTATTGAAAGACACCTAATAGTCTCAGGTAACACATTACCTCTACGCTTTCGCCACACAGTGGTAGTACATAGATAAACAACCGGCAACGGATGTATTCATACAAAATCTCAGCCTTAAAGGGTTTGTAGTAAATTTTATATTATAAATATCAAAATAGCGTATATAATATTTAAATTATTTGGTATAAATATATGGTATAATATATGATGCAACATGACAAAAGAGTGAAAACGTGACAAGAATCCCTTTAGGTGCTCTTAAGATATTGCATTAATGAGACATAAGGTTGCAGCAGCGTTTGACCTTTGACCTCTACAATCAAATCAATTCATACTTAAATAACTTTATACCAATTCTGAACAAATGCCCTTGATATGTTCTCGGGATATCACATTCAAATACCTTTGGCCTTTGACCTTTGGCCTCCTAAATCTAATCACTACATTCTTGAGTCTAAATGGACCTTTGTACAAAATTTGAAGAAACTCCCTCTCTGCGTTTCTAAGTTGTTGAGTTCAAAATGTGTCCCAGACAAATGTGAAGATACAGTAATCTTGACTTTTGTTCTTTAGCCTCCAAAATCTAATGAACTCTTGTGCGAAGTTTAAATAAAATCCCTCAAAGTGTTCTTGAGATACCACATTCACAAGAAAGCTGAATGTACAAATGGACAGACGGACAACCTGTTAACATAAGGCTTCCGGCTCTGGCTGTCGCCAGTGCAAAAGTATTAAACTGATCTGTCTCAGCTTGGCTCAAGCCAGCTGACAGTGTTGCTTGCAACTGAGCTTGTCAAGTTCCAAGAGGCAAGTTTTAGAATGTAAGGCACGTGGCTCATTTCAACAGCCAATCGGCTTGTAGCTACGTAAGTGCTTTTTTATTATTAACGTTTGCCTAGAAATATAATGTTAGCCTATAGTAATCAAAAGATGTTCCTAAACCTTACCGTAACAGCAGCGCTTTTATATGTATAATTGCGAAAAAATAAATTGGTGCTTTCAGTGTCTCAATTTAAGTTTGCGTTATGCCACAAAGTTTAAGTTTGTTAGGCTTTCAGACCTTCAGATAATAATATATTAGATAATAATACTATTGTTATATATTAATAATAGTATTAATTTAGTCAATTACAACAACAACAACATTAATAATAATAATATTAAGTATAGCACCAACAGCCTCATCTTTCAGCCATTGGAAGAGCACCATCATTGTTCTTTATTATTGCTGTTTGTTTGAAATGAAATGTTTCATGTCGACTAACTTCTGCAAAGTTGTACTGTTCAAAATGATTGAAAAAATCTGTAGCATTTTATCCAATTTTGCTGGAATGTGAAAAATTGTTGCCCTTAGTCCCAAAAGTTTAAAAATCCAGTAAATTGCTCCAGATCAGGGCAAAATGGTTTGACTCCAGGGGCAAGATTCACAAACGCCGATTATGCGCAAAAACATGGATATGCCGTTTTTGGTTTATATAAAAAAAGAATGTGATACGTACCATGTAATACGTAATGCTGATGTTTCTGTGGACTGATTTAGAGGCGCAGGCATTGTCAATTACTAGTGAGTGCAATAGTGAATTTTCGTTTTTTTTTCCTTGCTGTTGCTTTCACCTTATCTAAGGAATGAATGAGGAGCAACCAAGATTTTATATGGAAATTGGTTAATAAGGGGTGTGTCAACATCCATATGTGGCAGGTTGTGGGAGTGGGCATTAGGCCCATGCGGGTACAAACAATTACACAATGACTGAGAGTTTATGAAGTGGAACCATGCATATGCAAGGCTTAATAAATCTGAAGGAAAGAGCGCATATGCATATTTCCAGCCTTTGCATACACACTTTTTTAGTTGTTTATCTACAGAGTTTTATGCATCTTTATTCATTTTGTTTGCTTTTTTATCAGAGAGGTTACTCCGCTGACACTGATATTTTTCTCTTCTCTTTTCTTCATTTTTCCCTCTTCTTTCCCTTGCCAAACTTGTCCTTCCTTCTAACGGTTCCTTTTCTCTTTCCTAACCTTTTAAAACCCTGCTTTTTTCCCTTTCTTTCTCCCTTCTCCCCCACAGCCGAAGCACCAGGACACTTTCTCTCTGGCCCCCCAGCGGCCTTTGACCACCATCAACCCCATTGGCCATTCTCTCCACCCGAATGGAGCTCCCACACTCAAGCCTTCCCCTGTGCCACGCACCATTCAGGCTATGCCCTGGGAGCAGCGCTCCCTTTACAATCAATGAAACACCCAGTGAACCAGCTGTCCGCCTTCACGTCACATTCACCACCACCCACACTCACTCTCTTTTCTGGCTTCCCCACCTCTTTGAAATCAAGGAGAGAGGAGTCAGGGTACCCCTTCACTTCTTCACCCTCTCTGTTGGAACGTTGTGTTTGGAAATTGGTAAAGGCACATTAAGAACTAGTTGAGATTGATTACTGAGTAGTTAGGTAAAAAAAATGTGTTGCCTCGACCCTTATGTATGATCTATGCCATATATTGGATATAAGTTAAATGTCTGTCCCCTAATCTAATCTCAATAAGAATTTATCTACCCATCCATCTCTCACTCTAGTGAAAAAAAAAAAAGATCCTTTTCATTATGAATAGTGTCTCTCCAGGTCCATCCCTCATTTCCATAAATTGAATTAAATAAAAGCTATTTTTATCAAGTGTGATTCAAACCCTTTTTATTAACATAAATCTCAAGTATTTTTGTCAAATAAGGCTTCTGGAAAGGAGAAGGGAAAACATGAACTTTCCTTCTTCTTGTTTTTGTTTTCCTCAACATATCCCATCAACATGCTCCAGATTAAAGGTTGAATATTTTGTGCGTTGGGGATGGGGGATGTCAGTGTCCCAGAAAGCCACATTAATTTTCTCTGATGTTACAGCACCCACACCTCTCTCCTCTGAACATTAACAATGAGGACCAAGATCCACAACTCAGCTGTCCGTTGCTCTGCAAAACGTTTTGATATGTTTGTGCCAGTTTGTCTTCTCTGTACTGTGAAGACTTTAGCCCTGCTGTGGAAGAGGACCTAGTCTTCCCTGGTCACAACCACCAACAAGGACAGTTTGGCACAGTTACCTTTTCTTGACTCACAATTGAAAACTCCCTTCTTTCTTTTTTTTTTTTACTTGCACCTGACTGGTGACTTGTTTGAAAATTTGTTTACTGGGAATTAAATGTAAAAGTTAGTAGGACAAGTCTCAATCCCAATTTTTTGTCCAAACTGACTCTTAATGTCTGTTTGTTTAACTTAAAAACACTTCAAGACAAGTGTTATATAATTATTTGCCTCTCTCATCCTCTCTCAAGAACTGTGTCTGCTCTGTTTAAGATGTAACATTGCCTTACATCAACCCCTAACTGAAATTTGCTCACTTGATCACCAGTGACTTACCAGCAGTATTGGGCCAGGTTTGACCCTATAACATGGCTTCATCTGAAATTAACAGTGGCCAAAATACAGTACGTTTGCAGCTCTGGACCCTTCAACCCTATTTTTTCTTTTTTTTTTACGCCCTCCATTGTCACTTTTTTTTTTTCAGAAAATGTCACACTCATTTCTCACTGCTCCCAGGATTGATTTAGACAATTACTTGCTGGGTGTTCCAATAAGAAGCTAGCTCAATTTGCTGGATTAACTACAAATAATCAGAAAAGACTAAGTTAATTTTGTAAACGGTCAATCTGAATTACAGTTTAACTATGGATCCAGTTTGTAGTTCTGTTACATTAACATGCTAACATGGTGTTCATTGAAATACCCTCTGTTCTACTGACATTGTATAATCTTTTTAATGTTGTTTCTGTTTTTATTCATAATGTTTTCATTGTTACTTTTTCTCTCCTTGTAAAGTGTCTGAGTATTTAGAAAAGTGCTATACAAATAAAATGTTTTATTATTATCACCATCAGTGCTGTTTTTCTTACAAAGAATACAATTGCTGGTACCCGTCAATTTTTTTCCCTCAAATTTCTTTTTGAAGAACTAAAAAAATCTTGAATTTCACATATAAATGGCATAAATGGCATCTTGAAATCAACAACTTCTCAGCTTCTGTTTTCTAAAGTCTAGAAAGAATTGTCAGGCTCAATTTAAAGGCCAACCGTGAAAAACCTCAAAAATGCTGATAATAATGGAGAGTTTAAATACCTACAGTTATGACAGACCTCATCTGCTGATAGAGAGCCTGATTGAAAGCTCCACAACAGGTAGGTAAAGTAGACTGCTTTTATTTTGTGATTCTCGTCTGTCCACCACCCAAAACTCTTACAAATACAACATTGAATCACTGATAGCAGGTGCGTTTGTATGTTATCAAATAGCTTATCAGGAACAGATATTAGTACACCGAGGCCTACTCTGGGGTGTAGTATTTTGCTCGGGAGATGGGATTAAATCATTGGCATTCCAATCAATAATGAGGTTGCTTTACTTCCTGAACCATCCTTCAGTGATTTCTGAAACGGACCTTTAGTTCCACCTTTTACCATATTTTATGTTCTTTTACCAGTAAAGTTGGATGATTGTCAACAGCGGGCAACGTTCCTTTATCTTAATTCAAATATATATTAGACTGACTTATCCAAAAGCTCTTAAATTATATATCCACATCTACCAATGCTCGCGTCTTGTCTGCGTCCTCAGACTTCCATCACCAGGAGACCAGGATACATGTCTTTAGAGCAGGGATATCAAACTCGTGCCATGGAGGGCCAAGAGGCTGCAGGTGTAGTATCTTATGTTAAGATGCTGCATGGATGATGAAGAAACTGCGCTGACACTGACTCTACTGCACAAACCAAATTTATTACAATAAGTACAGCGTCAATCAGGCGTCCCGGGCTGCCCGAGAGAGGACTCTAGCCAGAATGAGTCTCCTCCCGAACATCCCAAAATACCGTGCTTATATAGGACTTACACAGTGTTCATCGTACACAAAAATGCAATTTGGCTTGCTGACCGAAATAAGTAGCTGGTCACCACTATTTGAACCATGTCTTAAAATGTCCAGGTCAGGAGATGACCTCAGTGTTACCGATTTATCTATCCTATAGGTCAAACAGGTGTCCAAACATTCCAAACTAAAATAAGGCTATCGTCTAAGATACTACACAGGTTTTCTTTCCAACCAAAAACTCCACCAGCTGATTTCACTGATTACCTCACCTTCAAGCAGAGAGCAGGGACTAATCAGTGAAATCAGCTGGTGGAGTTTTTAGTCGGAAAGAAAACCTGCAGCCTCTCGGCCCTCCATGACACAAGTTTGACATCCCTGCTTTAAAGCAATAATAAGTCTTTTTTTCAATCACCTAAATAGAATAACAAAAACATAGACAGGTAAATGAACAAGAATAAAGAGTAACATGTTAACAAGTTTAAACAAGATCGTAAAAATAAAATAAAGTGCCTGGAGATTCAATTATATTTAAAAAATACAGGGTGTAAAATGACATATCTTACAACAAAGCAAAATATAGTACGGGATAAATGAGTGAATAAATGAATAAGTAAATTAATAAAAGAGATACAGATTAATACTAACATCGGTGATTATATGATTTTAAATTTCTCAAATAGTGTTTGGGTCTTTGCTGCTTTCTTATTTTCTAGCTTTGTTAAGGAACTGTAATACAACTTATGGTCAATAAGATATCAGGTAAACATGGTTTTCTTACTAGACTATTTCATTTACTGATTTGGAATATTTCAAAGGTGAAAAAAAGTTGAATTGAAAAGCTAAAACTTTTGTCTGCTGCGTTATTATAAAAAAAACAAAAATATCGCTACCACCAAGCAATAAAAAAGCCCTGTGTGTCAGTCCAAAATATTCTTGAGTATATACACTGGAATAAATAAATAAATAAATAAATGTTTCTTGGTCTTAACAAAAATATCACAAGAATAATTCATAATCATTTCAAACCTTTCCAGGACGTGCTTTACATGATAAATTCACAATAATAAGTCCTATAGAAACATCACTTGAAGTGATGTTCGTTTCTCAAAACGACGACTGCCTATCAAAAGCTTTCAACGTTTGACAAAAACCTGCACATGCTGGGACGAAAAAAAGGTTTGTTACGATCATAAGACGTAGATATACGTCTGTACATCAATGATCGATATACAAATCAATATGTAAATATACGTTTGTATATCTATGGTTATAATAGCAGGAAAATTAATGCGTTGGAGATGACAGAAGTCCTTTTCCGCAACAGCGGGATAACAGTCCATTTTCTTCAAAAAGTTGTTTCCTCTTTACTAAATTTGTTGGTCAGAGATCAGCGACAGCATAGGCTAGATGGCGAAGGTCTTGACACCTGTAAGTAGCTGGAAATATCACGGTAAGGGTAGGCTACGGGTGCGCATTCACAAGATTTAAAAAAAGCACCTCTTATGAGATCTTTTCTCAAAGTGATATCCTAATCTCGTACTTACAAGATTATTTCTCGCAAATACAGATAAGGATCTTGTAATTATGAGATCGTGGTCTCGTAATTACGAGAAAGGTCTCGTAGTTTTGGAAATTTGTGTCTCGTTTAGTGTCAGGTAGTTGTAAGAAAAGATCTCGTTATCCCCAGACCAGGATCTTTGTTTAACACGCTAACCACTCAAAGTGTGATGCGGACAATGAGCTACATTTTATGAGTCTCAAACTTTACAGAGTTAATTTATTAGAAGAAATGATTTGCCAGTTCAAAGATGATTCGATCCTTAAGTCTCCTTTAAAAGTTATTTTATCAATGAAAAGGGTATGCTGCTCTTTTGATTGAATTCTGCCACAGAGGGGGTAGAAATGAGGATGCCATCCCTGTCACCAAAAAATGGCAGCTGGAGGAGTAGACGGCTGTGGGAGGAATTTTGGCTAAGGGATTTTGGACCAAGGCTATCCCATTGTGCCTTGCCCCAGCATTTACCACAGCACTGATATTTAGAGAGCATGCTGTGTCTTCTGATTCACTTTTTGATTTTTTGCTGCTGTATCTGAGTCTGTGTAAAAGAGAGCTCATGACTACAGCTTTACAGGAAGACCTTGATGTTGATGGCCAGGATTAGTTGTTAGATCTGCTGGATTGTGTGGGACTGAAAATGGTTCCAACATGAGATAACCTTAAAGCAGTACTCCTTTAAGTAGTGCACAAACAAATTGTACGGCAAATCAAGTATGCTCTTGATAACATGTTAGCAGTTGCAAGACAAGTCCAAGTAGAGGTCATGTATGCAGATGAGAAACCAACTGTCAGGAAGGTCCTTAAGCTTATTGGAGCAAGTCCAGTGACTCCAGTTGAGAGACCTCAGATTTTTACAGCAGTACATACTGTATGTGGACTGGCTGAGGTGAGTCTCAGAAGGCTACTGAGATTTGTGACAGGCTGCGATACCATCTGTGTCACGAGAATCATATTTACAGCTTTGGAGGGACTGGAACACCAAAACACACACCTGTGGATCAAAATTGGAGTTACCCCACACATTGTCATGACCTGGCTCAGGTGGTCACAACAAAAAGGAAGAAAAAATCATGATGAACATTTAAATTATTCTTGATTAAATCAAATTAAACCAAATTAAATAGCCAAATCAAACATTTAAAGAATGGGATGTGATAATCAGTCAATCAAGTCAGTTGTGTGTCATGTGCATGAGTGAAGAAGGTGTATGTGTGTGATAGTGTTGTAAGATGCAAACACAACAAAAGGCAAACTCAGGACAACATGAACAAACTAAACCAAACCGTGATGTGCCTGTGGAGACAGCCAGAGGAGAGAGAGAGCAACCGGGGGAATTAGCACACTGGGCCCAGGTTTGCTGGTTTACTCCAATCTAGCCACTTGCAGGTAAGAAGTACAGGTTATTCAATTCAATTTTATTTATATAGCGTCAAATCACAGCAAAGTTGTCTCAAGACACTTTACATATAGAGCATGTCAAGAACACACTCTATAAATACGTTTATATTTTAGATTTATAGGAACCCAACAATTGAAAGCAATTCCCACATGAGCAAGCAC
>JAPZDZ010000009.1:20311574-20321829 GCA_029783805.1 Acanthurus tennentii
TGAGGCTCGTTTGATCCTTTGCGGCATCCTCTCATAAAAACCATATATCTGAGCCATGTTGCCTCCCTGCGCCTCCCTCTCCCTCAGCCTCCTCCCGTGCAGTCTAAACAAGCGGGGGGACGGCGTGACCCCCCGTCGCGCCGGAGCACGGGAGCAGAGCGTGTGTGTGTGTGTGTGTGTGTGTGTGGGTGGGTGGGGGGTAAAGGGGGAGGGACATACGTAGTAAACGTAAACCCATATCTTCAGCATGAAGCCTTGGTAAACGTAAAGCACTGTAAACAAGTGATGATTCTGATTTGTGTGCTGATGGCTAATATGGGCAGAAGACTGACATTTTACTGTGTTGCACGCTAAGCATTGCCCTGAGTAGCTATATGAAATAGTATATATTCCTCTCCCGTTTGAGCCGACAACGATAGAAGCATTATCTTTACCTCGGTTCTTTCCTAAAACAGGCACCATGCCGACACCAAAATTCTTATTGAGTACCACTATTATTGTTAGGGCTTGATTCACTCCATGGCGTCAGTGCTTTGTTCAAATTTTTTTATTATTCACCTCAATGTAACGTGAGGAAGTATGCTCGCCATGCCTGTCAATCCCCGTCTGCTGCTATGAATCCTCGCGAATAACCAATATCCCAAGACAACTGTTTTATCCAGCATGTGGACTTTAAACATTTATGTCTCACCACCATTCCCGGAAATATAATTTTACGACTGAAAATATTCGTATGGTTGTCTTTACTACATATCTGAGGGTTTAAGTGGCTTATTAAGGGACGGTAGTTATGCGTCAATGCAATCCACTTGCTCCTGACCTTTAAAGTCATGTTTTGAGCCCTTGCCCTGAACCTGTCCATCTCTTTCCTTATCTTAAACTTGATTTGTTTGTTTGTTTTGGTTCTTTGTTAACTGCAAGTTTAAAAATGTAAACTAATTACAGGCAGACCACCATTGTAACTATGGGGCCTAATAACTACAGCATATTCCTTATAGGCCTTTAAAACATTATAAATTGTTAGAATGTAAGCACGAGTGCTATCTCACTCTTGATTCACATACTTATAGGATTTATATATATATATTTATATATATATTTATAATCATAATTATATATAATAATAATAAATATAAATATAATTCGTTTTTCTCTTCCAGGTAAAGTGGAGCTTCATGGGAAACGTATTGAAGTCGAGCACTCTGTCCCTAAGAAGCAAAGGTACAATCCTTAGCCCTAATTCACCCCTCCCCCGTCTCTCTAAAACCACATTTCATGTGTTGCATCACCTTGTCCAGGCCTTTGTTACAGTGTTTTAAATAGTAATTTGCAATAATTGGTCATTTCAAAACATTTCTGAAATTGTTTTAGGTGCAGTTGGTTATGCTTTGTGATTTCACTGAGTGGAGCCTCAACTTTGTCAGCTATTGCTGTGAAACTGACCTGTGATAGCTATTAAGCTGCCTGCCTTGCGCTGTAACTGTTTGGGGCTTTCTCTGAATGATAAAATTACAATAATAGTGAGTGAAGCCAGTAAAAATCGAGAAAGCACAGAGATAAATTCTTTGTTAAGTTATCACAGGCCTAAGTCTGTCAGTATGTCCTTTGGTCCAGCAAGTTGCATGCCCAGCTGTTAATCTTACTTGATTTTTATACAAAGTTTTTTTCAAAGAGAGAAATATACTTTCAGGAAATATGAGTGTGTGTGGGAGTGGGGGGTCATGCATGACATTAGGCAACTTTCAATAGCTCTGAGACTACAGTTTATGGCTCAATAATTGCTCATAAACACTATTTTGATTTTCATCCGGCAAAGTACTGAAAATACGATACAATTCCGTATGAATTTTTAACTTAAAATGCAGTCAGATAGTTATTTTTTGATTTATTATTTTGCTTATGCAATGTATTGCCACCCAAAATGGAGAAATTAAGTGTATGTGGTTTAACAGAGTCCAAAGAGTTTTAAAACAATCTAAACTGAGAAAAATGTTCTGTTTTAATTTCAATCATGTCTGGTAAAACCTCAGTCGAATATTTTGAGGTTTTTATTTTTTTAACTATTATTTTTTAAAATGTTAATCTGAGTGCTTTTTCATTGGTAACCAGCTGTTAAATAAAAATCGACTACTTGTGTAAATGTCAGTACTAAAAAGCCACTTAGTTTATCGCAAGTCAGAGCCTATAATAGAAAAATAAGCTTCTAGCTCAGTTTTCAGTCTGTGGCTTACATGTTCCTCGGTTCAAAGGATAAACTGGGGTTCAGTGTAGATCAGCTACTCTGTGGGCTACTGAGAACTGGACTTGACCTCCTTTAAACGGTATTATGGAATTCGCCTATGGATCATCATTCATGCCTGTAACCTTTGGCACAGATAGGAGGGGAACAGTGAGCACGGTCCTCTATGTTCCGCCATTTGGCCACACGTGTGCGTATGTGAGTCTTCCATCATCACAAAGATCAGTGGACGGAGCTTATACCCTGTAGGGCTATTGTCGACTTTTAAAACATTTTGACATTAGTGCAATCAGTTTTGGTGTGATTTTGCATTGACATGGCCAATTTGTGGAATTTTAGCTGAATTTGGGTGCGCACCTCGCTCAGTAGACTTCCAAAACATGCCTGTGGCGCAAAAAAAAAAAAAAAAAAATGTTGGTGTAGGCCCATAGCGTTAGATGATGAGGCTGAATCTCAGCTATTGCACATAAAGGGCATGGCCAAGCTAATTAATGCAAGCAGACTGTAGTGTCTCAAGTTGTCAGTTAATAATTCTCTGTTTATGCAAAATGTCCCACGAACTCTCTGTGATAATCTTTGAGCCTTTAAGTCGTAGTAATATCGATTATTTGTGAGAAGGAAGCCACCGTGAGCGGGCTGGGGCCTTTTGTGGCTCCATAACACGTGGTACATCCACGCAGAGAGGAGTCACTCCACGTCAGGCAGTGAGGGCAAAATGGCGAAGCTCCGGGTTGAAGCAGGATAAAGTGCACAAGCAACTGTTTTCTTCCCACTGTGGGGCTCCAGGTCTCGTCCTCACACCTCAGTGGCACAGCTTGCCTACTTATCTGTTTCATTTTGTGTCCGGTCAGGATAAAAAAACGAATGCAGCATATAAATAATGACGGAATAAAGTCAGGAATTCAATTTTAGAAAGTCTCATCATATAATGGTTGTTTGTATACTAAGCCAGCGAGAGCGCAATAATCAAAACTGTCTTAAATTATTGTGCTTGAATAATGTTATACCTCAACTGAGCTACAGTCTTTGTGGTGCTGCACACAAATACACTAAGTAACTGTGTAGCCAAAATGTCTTAAATCTCCCAGCTGTAAAACAAAAGAAGTGGTGTGTTTAGTAATAAATGTTGACTTTAGCAGACATAGGTTTTTTTTTGTTTTTGTAAGGATGGATGCTTCCAAAAAAAATAAAAGGTAAAATAATAGTGTGCCTGAAATATTCCCTTGTACACTTCTTAACTAGCTGCTCCTTATTGTGTATTAATTTACTCTTTCCCCTTTAATCTGACTTACGTAAAATTTTAATTTATATACATGTTCCCACTGTCTATGTGTAGTAGGTGGTGTATGGCTTTGATAAAGTCTGTGCATTCATGATAAATTTCTAAAGCACACAATTTAAGAAATATCTGTGTTTGAAATTAGCACTTGTGCAGAATGCCTTTAAAGGTACTGGGGTTGCTTCCCATGGTTGCCCCTGACCCCTGATGACATGTAAGTTATGTATGTATCCGTATGTATCAAAAATTACTGCTACTATTTAACGAGAAAGAGGTTCAAATTTCAGAGTTGTAATTTTTATCATCAAGTTCATTGAAATGTGTGTCTGGCTGAGGTCAGCAAGAGTGGTAAAAGAAGAGAGGGAAGAGTTGAGAGGGGTGAAAGAGTCAGGGCTGAACTGTGTCTGTGCGGCTGGGGCTGTGGGAGTTGTACAGATTGAATAAGCTATCCTCCTTGGAAAGAAAAATGTATAGAATGCCTGTGGTGAGTGAGTGAAAGGCAAACCTACAACAGCAGTAAAACCCAACAAAAATTATTGAAAACTCTAAGAATATAAACAAAAGATAGACACTAGAACTGCCTGATAGAACTGCCAGCAAACTCACCATCTGAAGGGTATTTGCAGATTATTAATAAAATAAAAAATGAAAATCTTACAAGGGACAAAATACCTTTTGTTTTAATCTTTTATTTCTTCTTTTGTTTTAATAAGGCTTGCGCAGTGTGTCCACATAATGTGCAAGAATTTGTTGTTAATTTTTACTCTTGACCAGTTGTTAAGAATATTTCCACACTGATGGACTGATAGTAGTATTGTATATATTTTTTATATCTTACTTAAGGGGGAAATCAAATACAAGGACCCACCAAGACTTTGGCTGTTTTTCAAGCTCTTTAGCGTCACTTTCATTAGCAATGCTCTTAAACTCGATGCAGCTGTCTGCACATCATAAATCAATAAACTTCTTTATATGCACTTGGATGAATGTACATTTAGTTAAATTAATAAGAATTATTGTCATCTGACTTGGTTTATGACTTTTAGCTACGAATGTACTCTGAGATATAAAAAAATGGCAGAAAACACCTGTTCACTAGCTTAACTTAGCAGCTTTCAGGCAACCTAGATATGTCCTAGTATTGTTTGGAAACAAACAAAAAGAGTATTTTTTTCAAAATAAAACATTTTTCATACTTAACCAGAAATTATGTCTATGAGCATGTCAAACACGGGGTAATTAGTATTCTAAAATGTACCTTATTCAAAAAAACAATAAAATATTTATACTAGTAATATACACTATATAACATGGCCTAGAGTTAGCTATTTCCATCCATCCATCCATCCATTTCTATACCGCTTATCCTCTGTAGGGTCACGGGGGGGGCTGGAGCCTATCCCAGCTGACTTAGGGCGAAGGCAGGGGACACCCTGGACAGGTCGCCAGTCCATCGCAGGGCCGAGTTAGCTATTTCTATTTTTTAATTTTTCCCTCGTACAGCAGTATGCTAGTTGCAGTCTTCTTTAAGTTTTATTAACATGTTTATAAAGCGTTCATTCATTCAGGCCATTGTTCTTACAAAGAAATAGATCCTCCTGGTAGCTTGCCCATAGTAGAAGCTCATGCAGCTTGGAGACCTATCTCTGCTAACATGTTAGCCCATTCTACCCTACTGCAGTCTACCAGCCTCATAACCTGTGTTGTCAATCAATCAGTGGTCACATGTAATCTTATAAGGTTCAATGACATGTGTTCAGTGCAGCTGCTGGGACAAAACACATAGCTGTGGCTAATCTTTGTCTGTGCTGCTGAACAGGAGGACAGGCAAAATCATACCAGCCAAGAGGCAAATAAAATTTAAAATTTCTCTTAGAAATACACACTGCTCAATTCACTTCTCCAGAAAAAGGTAACCACAGAAATAGATCTTAAACTTTCTTTTTTTGTAAATTGTAAGTTGTTTGCCGTTTATAACAGACAAGATTATGAAACGCACCTGTAACTGTCTCTGTGTTGCCGAGATATGAGGCAAGTGGGAGCTATTTACATATGGAATGAATGAAAAGTGTCAAGAAATGAAATTGATCTTAAAACATCTTCATATACATCTTTTATGCCATGATTTATGACATATTCAAGTTATTTATTATATAATAAAAACAAGAGTTTAATGTGCGAAGGATTTAGTGGCAGTGGTGAGGTTGAAGATTGCAACCAACTGAACACTTCTTGCTTCAGTCTCCCTTTTCAAGTATGAAGGAGAACCTAGAGTGGTGGTGAAACTTGTGCTAAACATGAAAGGCCCTGCCAAGAGCCAGTGTTTGGTATGTCCATTCTGGACTACTCTTCAAGAGTCATGTTGAGCAACATGGCGGACTAGATGTAAGAGGACATTTTCCCTCTGTATACATGAAGGGCTCTTTCTATGTTGGAAAAATAGGTTACAAAAAAGGAAAGCATTTAATGTATATTTTGCTTGTGATGGGTAAAAAATGCTTAAGATTTCATAAATTTAGATGTGATGCCTGAAAACAAACCCTTTCACCTTCGTCAGTTTCAATAAGTTGTATGTCCCACTGGCAGGAGGTAAAAGCCGCTAGCAGCAATTAGTGACTAACTCAAGTATGAAGAAAAGCAACTAAAAATGTCAGAAAATTGAGAAGGCAAAAAAATTCTGTGAACTTCCTTATCCTTCAAGTAAAGGGTAGGACTAACTGTCTTATAACAGAAATGGTAAATGATTGTTTTGCCCACTATGCCAGTGTTATTGTTTAGAAAGTGTTGCCTGTAGTGTATGTATATGTGTAACACTTAAGGCTGACGCTACTGTGTTATACATCATGTCCTTTGTTTCTTTGCAGCGGTGCAGCATGCTATCTGAAATTACTTACTATGTGGACTCTGTAAGCTAATTTTGTTATACTAAGTGTAAATAAAAAAAGCAATTTAAGATGGGACTTAATTGCAGTTATTCCACTTTGTGTGAGAATGCTTGACCTCGAAAAATTCCAATCCCGTCCAACAGGCACACTACTTACTCATCTTTGTGAGTCATTTCTCCTTTTCTGCTATGTAATTTTCATTTTACTCTCAACTATATGGAAATTTTTAAATGTCTAATTAGTTTGACTTTGACAACTTTTAATTTTTATCAAAAGCAATGTTTCAACTTTCTTATGGAGCTTTATGTTATTGGGTAAGTCAACATACCAAGTGAACTTTCATAGCAACTTAAATTAAACATAATGTTATATGAAAGAAAGAGAAACATGGTGGACAAATAAAGCTTCCTCTTCATTTCTACATATATAAAAGATGCTGGTGGTGGTTAAGTTGGGACATCACTTCCAGATTATATTAGTTTACAGTTATGGGTACGATGTAGCAGTTTTTAAAGTTAATTCACTGAAAATATTCTCCATAAGCCTCATAGTCTCTTAAGATATTTCCTTGATGTAGTTTTCTACATGTCGGTCTGCATAATGATTTGGCATATTGTGTTTGCTTAGAGCGATAGAGGGAAGCTCCTTTGACTTTAACTAAATAAAATAACCCAAGTTGCCAGTTTTTGAACTTATCATTGCAGCAAATTGCCAATTCTTAATACGGTAAACACAATTTTGGAGTAATTGCCCAGTAATTCAGTTTCACATATTTTTTATCTTCAAAATTTTCCCCTCCTAAATAAAAAGTTGTGAAAAATAGTACAAGCTGTAAGCTGTGAATCCTCCACAATGGGCGTAGATATGGCATTCCTTTTATTTAGATACTTGTCTTCTTCAAATCATGTAAAAATTTTTAATTGATACATTAATCAACTTTGTGTTTTGGGGATGTGAACTGTGCAAATATAATCTCCTCAACCTGACAAAAACTGATAAACTTAAAAACTGTGCTGTAAGCTTATTCACCTTCATATGATGTATAGCTGTTTATTTTGTTATTAAGTCAAGCCAACACACCAAAAATTTCAGGCCTTCTCATATATTTGACTTTGTTTTTTGACTTGTTCTGTGCAACAGAATTATTTTTTTTTACATACTGATTTTTTTAACAATTTCTAGAAAGCAAAGTGTCTAGCATTTCATGAGAAAGTAGATTTCAAAGGAAGGTCAGAAAAAAATCAACTAAATATTTGAATATTAATTTATATCTCATCTAGTTCATTATTCTGCAACACCCTTTGATATATTTTGGGCATTCTATAGCTCAGGAGTTGGCTTTAACTCAGGAGGTAGAGTTTTTCAATAGGCTACTCCAGTCTTTTTCCCGAAGTGTCTTTTAGTAAGATACTGAACCCCAAATTGCTCTTAATGGCTGTTTTTTCTGTGTGTGGATGTGTGTGAGTAAAAGGGTGAAAGCTGACCTGTGCTGGAAAGGGCTTTGAAAAATCAAAAAATTGGAAAAGTGCGACATAAATGCAGACCATTTTACCATTGACTTTATTAGAAGAACAATACAGTGCAGACTTAATAAAAATTTGACTTTATCATTTTATTTGTGTGTGTGGATAATTAGAGATAGTTAATGTATATTTAGGGGTTATGATACTGAGTCAGCATTAGAAAGATTGGGCCATGCTTTGTTTGGTCAGGAAAATGTGAAACAGGTTAGGTTTAGATAATTTAAAAAGTCAGTGTAACGGCAAGAAAAAAAGCTGTGAGCTGTTTGTAACTGTCAAGGTTGGACCCTGATAGGCAGGTCCGCAATAACTATAGATAGTGCAAGTGTCAGTGATCATTAGTCTGCCACCCAGTGGCTCCTGGCATTTTTTTTCCTTGGTGGAGAAGCACAAATCATATATAACATTAAATGTATATATGCCAACATTTTTTGTAAAATGTTCAAGCATACAGAAGCATTGCATTTTCCATGTGAATCCATTTTTTTCACACATGCTTGCCTCTCTGAAAAATGCTTTGCATCAGTTATATCCATTCGAATCCATACTGAGTTTGATCCTGGCTTTTGAAGAGGAGACAGTTGGTCGAGCCCCTTTACTAAACTAGCTTGTGGAAAATGGCAGTGTATTGTCTTCCTCTGTCTTGGGATTGTTGTTTATGATGTCCAGTCGGTTAGGTCCAAGCTCTTTCAATGGATGTGCCATGAAAAGGAGTAGGTGTAAATCAGCTGATGCATGCTCTTGGGTCAGTGAAAAAACATGCCCAACAACCTGTACTGCATTGGGGCAAACTATGCATGCAAAGTCAAAGGGAAAGAATTGCAATTGCAAAGAATTTTGCACCCTTAAAACACATCATCCATCTTAAACTTTAAATAATAAAGAACATTTGACTGTGCCTTTTTCATTGCAAATTTGATTTTTATTGCAGAAAAGGGTGCTTAACTCACCTTCCATTTCAAAGTAAGTTTTTGAAGTCTTCAATGAAAACTGGTCTGTGTGAATCCTTTCATACGGGAGAAGTTCAGCAGCACCCCAGGCACTCTATTGACCAGTCACTACTGCTGCTAACCTTCACACAAGGTACTTTCTGTCTGTTGACAGATATCCTTAAACTATTGTATTAGCTTTTGTGCAAGAACATTAATATATCGTTGTTCAGCAGAGAAAGTTTTAAAGATGTTTTCATTTTAGGGAAGAACAAAGCTTTGCTAATGTCATGTTTGCAGATGTCATGCTGACTTCATGATCCCACATTGACAGACCATTTAGCTTGACAGTAGTCAAGAAATGCAAGGCTGAAGTTTGTGACTCTCTTAACAGAGAATACACAACAGAATAGCCAAGAGAGTAGATTAGATATTTGTGAGTTTCTTATTTCAACCTCAAGTTTTTTAAGATACCCTCCACTTACTTGCATGAGTTATATCTAGAGAGGCGTTTTGACCTCTACAGAAAAGAGAACTTGCACTTGTCTAAAATTCGATGTTCAAACCTTACCCAGGGAAACTGGAGTTAGCTTGTTATAAATTTAAAAGACAATCACAAAAGATGCCTAGAACATTTACCATTTTAATAGATCTGCTAGTCACTAGTGTTGGTGCCAAAAGACTCTCCATCGGAATCTGGATCTGACATAAACTCAAATATGTACAGCCAAATCTCTTTGATGTGTCTCTAATTAATATATTTTATTAGTATTCCCATTAGCTATTGAATTGCAGATATTCTTCCTGAGGTCCACAACAACTTTACGTTTGTGATAGTGCATTAAATCATCTCACAAATTCAACATTCAACCACTCTATATTTAGTTACCAATTTATGTCATGGGTTGTAAAACAGTACAGGTATGTTGTACAATCATCCGCATACATCGCAATTTTAGCTTGGTTTAAAACAAATGACAATTCATTTGTAAAAATGGTGTGGCTGGTGTTATTCCAGCCATGTTGATGTAAAAAAATTTTAAACTGGTCAACCTACTGCAAGCAGATGTGGTGAGTGGGGCATTCCCTAATGAGAAAGCCTGGATGAATGAAGAGGTGAGAGCTCTATCTAGAGCCAAAAAAACTGTCTTTAATTCAGGTGACAAAGAAGTTTAGAAGTTTGATCTCCTGCACAGAGTCAGCTGTTAAGTCAACTCCGCCTCCAGAGGACCGGTCACTGTCAGTATCCACAGCGGATGCGAGGAAAGTCCTGCTGAAAGTGAATATGAGTAAAGCCGTCGGGCCTGATAACATCTCTGGCCGTGAACTAAAAACATGTGCCAACCAGCTAGTAGATGTCATTACTGACATTTTTAACATATCACTGTCACAGGAGAGTGTTC
>JAPZDZ010000009.1:20321929-20336584 GCA_029783805.1 Acanthurus tennentii
GGGTTGTTCTTGTTAACCTCTATTAATGTTGAATAATAGGCTGCTCTGGCAGTGCAAAGGGCATTCTTATATGTTTTTAAGGCTATCTTGCCAAGCTAATCGGAATTCTTCACAATTGGTGGAATGCCATTTTCTCTCCATTTTTCGCGATGCCTGCTTTAACTTTCGTGTTTCAGTACTATACCATGTAGCTAGTTTCTTTTGCTTTTGGGAGCTAGCTTTCTTTTCAGAGGAGCTATGGAATCGAGAGTTATACACAAGGAAACTGCAGCACTATCAGCCAGATGATCAATTTGGGAGGAACTGAAAGAAGCGTGAGAGTCATCATTAGCGTTAGGGTGTGATACTGAATTTAGGGCCAGAGGAATCGTTTCCTTAAATTTGGTTACAGCACTTTCAGATAGGCATCTAGCATAGTAATTTTTGACGACTGGTAAGTAATCCATTAACCAGAATTCAAATGTTATTAAGAAATGGTCCGATAGAACAGGATTCTGTGGATATACTGTTACGTGTTCAATTTCAATGCCATAAGTCAGAAATATCAAATAAATATCAAAATCAAGTTATGCCTGTGGCCTGTTTTTTTTTTTGTCTCCTATTATTGATCCAAGAATAAAATTAATTAGGAAGCTTGAAAAACAAACTGTAATTAAACTGTAAACAAAATGTAATTTGTTGGTATTAGTTTCATAAACCAAAAATTGAAATAATGGTTAGTGATTCAATTTTTTGATTCTGGAATTCAAATTGAATATCAAAAATACAAATGATACATGGATTGTCTAGAGTTTCAACAAGAAGTTGGCCGTATTTTGTCACTCAGCAGGTGATTGCATTTTGTAGATAATAAAGTGAAGTATAATAGTTGTCATTCGTGGACAGAAAATTCGAGTGCATTGAAAAAGGTGACAAGAAAAAAAATATTCTTAAGGTCTAGTGTGCAGTTTCTATCTCTGTGAACTGGAGGCATATGTTTCTACAGTTTTCAGGAGCTGGCACAATTGTGCATGCGTGACATCCACATCCACATCCACTAATTGTTGACTCCACTGGGTAGCAGTACAGAGGACCAGCGGCATCTTTGCCAACACCTCCTTGGAAAAGACAAAAACTTTATGAAGAGTTTTAAGAATAGCAATGGCAGACGGGGTCCAATAATTTTGGTCATTCAATTTTCCATTTATAAAAGGAAATTAAAAAACAAAAATATATTTTGCTATTGTTTCTCCAGGGCAGCTACACTTACTCCTGGTGATTGTGGGATTTTATATGTACCTGCTGATTCAGCTGCTGCTGTTTCGGTAGCTGCCAGGGCATCTGTAATGACCTGCTAGTGATTGTGGCATTAAAACAGACCTGAATCAACTACTATATGATTTTTTAGATAAAAACCTTAAGGAAAGTTTTTGGGAAGTCAGGTAAATAAAATTAAGTGTAGTAAAAAGCAAAAAAGTTTCATATGAGTCTGAGGTTAGTTTGAGGTCACTGGACTGCTCGGAGGACTAGAATGCCAAGGATTTGAGTTTTTAGGCTGCCTACTAAAATGATGTTGAGTTCTTACAGTTCAAACACCAAAACCTTACACATAAAAAAATTATGATTTTTAAAGTTTTGACAGCTTTTCATGCACATTACAAATTTTAGATGCATTGCATTTTCCGAGAGGTTGAATCAAGGGCAACAAGACTTCTTTTTTATTTAAGACTTTTCGCTTCTCACTCAAAAGGCTTCTGAAGTCCTCAAGGAGCATTGGGTAGTTGCAGGATTTATATTCTGTGGAGTCATCAATCCTGAATGAGAGTCGTTAGAGCCACATAGGAGCTGTTGGCCACTCCGAGAAGGAGTTTTAGTTTTACCTGAGAGCTGTAGACACCTCTGACACGTGTGTATGCCTGGATGATAGGTTGTGCCTTTAATCCCACACCCCGTTCAGTAATTTCACTCTCTTTTTCCACAGTCTACCAGTTTCCCTTTTTTGAGTTGAAATGTTACACTTCCATATGTCCTTACAACAGACAAAGAAAAACAACACCCTCCAGGACCTGCAAAGCCAGGAAGGCTCTTGTGTCCTTTTCAATATCTTTTTTGGAAAAAAGAAAAAAAAGAGGACCAAGACTTGTTTTGCACAGAATTTATAAGCTGGGTAAAACTTTTCTGCAGTTCTTAGATTACCATTAAGATTGTTGAAACACAACAAAGGCTGAAGAACAACTGAACAGTGTCCTTGATACAATGACTTTTTTCCTGTGCACTGCAGTATCTAAAAAACATAACACTGAACAATAAAATGGAACATTTTTAAAAAAGGAAACCTGAGATACACTGACAAATTCAGATGTCATGTTGATGTTATAGTAGGCTTTCATAGGCTTTCCAAGGCATTAAACCTAGTCTAAAAAAGCACACAACCGCATTTTCAAGATTAATTTATTTGATTGAATATGTGACTATTTAAGTAAAATGCAACAAATGCTGTTAAAATTCTTTTTAAGCATAAAGGTAGTAAGACCAACAAAACAAAACTACTATCCCTTACGTGAATGACTCAAATTCACTATAAACACATTATAGACTTAGTTGCTCCTGATACCATGCCGCCTAACCTCAAGTCTTTGTGAATGATTTTCTTTTTTCTTTTCATATTTATACTTCATATTCATATAGTACATACATCCCACAAACAGTGGCAGATCAGTAGCAGTTGTCCCAAACAGTGGCAGCTGCCTCAACAAATCCCTATGAAGTCCCACAATCACCGGCAGGAAGTGTACCTGCCCTGGAGGGGCAAGACTACACTGTCGCTCTTACTTTGAAAATGGCAACTTCCCGTCACAGAATAATTTCTTTTCAGTCTTTTATTGTTTTTTGTTTGTTTTTAGAAATAGAAAATGAAAATCAACTAATTTTTTAAAGTCTTGTTTATCTCTTTTTGACCCTGATTAAAAAAATGCCTTGTATTTCAGTTTCATGTTCAGTTTTCTGTATTTCAAAATGAAATTTAAATAATCAGTGTTTTTTATTTTTATTTTTAATTTTCTTTTGAAAATGGAAAGTTGAATGACTAAAAGATACTCCTTTTAATGCAAAGGAGCCTGGAGTACAGCCACTGCTTCTTTGCATTAAAAAGAGCCTGTTAAAGTGGTTTAAGCATCTAAGGATGTCTCTTTGGTGCCCCCCTGGGAGCCTTTCTGTGTGTCTAACTTAAGAGGATCTATAACTTGCTAGAGAGAATACATATTATATGTAGCTTGGGAATTGCTTGGGATCATCCAGGAGGAGCTGAAAAGGGTTCTGGGAAGATGCACATCCGAAATACCCTTCTTAGCCTGGTGCATGAACTGACTCCGAATTAAATGGAAGAAAGTGGTTGGATGGATGAATAACCACAGTTGCTTTATTTACACATATATATGAATATATATATATATATACACAAATGAACACTTAGACAAGTGTTTGACCATGTTACCATCATAAATAATGTACTGAACTGATGAAGTATTCAAACTAGTGACCCAAATAAAGTGACTCTCATCTTTTTCTTCACTTCAGGATTGACGTGCACCGCAAAGAGAATGCAGGTGCGGCAGAAAAGCCAATCAGCATCCATTCCACCCCTGAGGGGTGCTCAGCTGCCTGCCGCATGATCCTGGATATCATGCACCAGGAGGCTAAAGACACCAAGACGTGGGTTTTAAGCATTATTTTATCATGTTGTGGTCAAATAAGGCAGCATAACATAACCCAGAACAATCATTCTAATAAAGGCCCGATAAATGCCATATTTGACATGTTATGTTTGTATATAAAATTTCTATTCTGAATGACCAGTGGTTTGCTTTTGCAGTGCTGAGGAGGTCCCTCTTAAGATTTTGGCTCATAACAACTTTGTTGGACGCTTAATTGGGAAAGAGGGACGCAACCTGAAAAAAGTTGAACAAGACACAGACACTAAGATAACAATCTCCCCGTAAGTATTACATATACAAATGCTTGGCTTGCTGATTGTATGTTTCAAAGAACTGATTAAACATTGTGGATCACAGTCACCATGGCATTTTTACTGAAGATAAAGCCATTTTTGAAATATGAAAACACAGAATGTATAACACATGTACACACATATAAATTTTCAAAATACTCCAAAACATTTAACAGTACCTGATAACTTAAAAATTAACAGATCAGATGATCAGATAAATGTTTTAATGAAGACTTATACTTTTTGCAGTCTTCAGGACCTGACACTTTACAATCCAGAGAGAACTATCACTGTCAAAGGCTCTATTGAAGCCTGCTGTCTAGCTGAGGTGGAGGTCATGAAGAAGGTCAGAGAAGCCTATGAGAATGACATTGCTGCAATGAATGTAAGTCTGCATACATACACATGCTCACATACATTTTTTTCTCCTACAGCACTATCTCGCTACTCTTAATAGTAGAAGTAAATTCAGTAAAATTTACAGCAGGGATTTGGGGTTCTCAAAATAACAAGTACCTGTTTCATTAGAGAATAATGACACATTAGAGAATATTATGCTCTTTTCAATTTTAACTCATATTTTAAAAGGTAACTACAACAGTCACATAAATTTAATGCAGTTAAGGATTTAGTCAGTTTTTTTTAAAAAACAAGGTGTAGTGGAATTTTTTCTTTGAATATGTGTCTTTGAATGCCATGGAGTTGTTAGTCACTGCCCCCCTCATTTTTCATGTGCCAATTGATATGCTTTCAGCCTCTAAAGCAATGATCCCCAAACTACGGCCTGCGGGCCGGTTGGCCCTCTAAAAGATTTCACGGGAGCACCATCAAACTCATTTCTCTCATTCATTCTCTATGGCAATTCCTAATAATAATACTGTATTATGTAATGTAATACCTGGAGGCGCTCGAGATGCTCGCGAAAGAGTTTGAGGTGCGATTCCGTGAGTTGCATACCAACGCGAAAGACATCCGCCTCTTACTGATATAGGCCTACATCTAACCTCCGGCCCTCCCATTGAGCAAACCAGAGTGATCTGGCCCTCCATAGAAAAAGTTTGGGGACCACTGCTCTAAAGCACGACCTCAAATTCAGTTAGATAGCTCCCATTAGCTAGAGCAACATAGCAGCTTGTGCTAAGTTAACCAAATATTTTCAAAAAAGACATTTTGCTTATTTTTTGTATTTTATCATTTTTGACTTCGTTTCAGCACCAAGCATCACCAATGTAAAACACAGAGTGTGCCTCTTCCAACTGGAATACTACTCTATTGTTTTAAAAATTAATCTAGGATGAAATGCTGGAGTAAAGATGTGGGCACAATAGCCCCTGACTTTCTGTTATTCGTTCATCTTATTTTCCTGCAGCTGAAATTAGACAGGAATGGCCTTTACTTGATGTTGGGCTACTGGCTATTATCCTGCTCTTTTGCCTTTCCCACCAGGGCAATCTGACTTGGTGGTCAGAAGGTGCTGTGGGCACTAAATACCTCAAAATCTGTTGCTCCTGATCCAAACTGTACTCTTCCTTTTTAGTTGTGTCATGAAAATGAGAGCGTAGCAGGTGGATTTAGTTGCAGGAGTTGGGAGACAGACAGGCAGGATCAAAAGCAAAACTCTGTGTTGACAGTAAACCCAGGCTAAGCCCAGGTAAGCAGAGAAGATAAACACTCCTGAAGTGGAAACTGTACTTAAATAAAAATTGGAATGAGTTGCATGCTCAGGTGAGGAGAATGACATTATGACACAGAAAAGAAACTGAATGACATGGTAAACTACTAGCAACAGAGCATCAAGATAGTTTTGGTCTATCAAAAGGGATATATTTCAGATGCCCACAAAGCCAAGGCATTTAAAAGCAAGTGGCATGGGGTTTGGTAAAGGATAGAGCTGACATCCTTAGCTTTTAGAATTTTAAACCCTGAGCCACTGGTACCTTGATACCTAGTTAGAAATATTAAATACATCAAATTATCGTGTCACCCTAATCTGTACTATGCTTGAGAATTGCTTTTTCAAAGTCAAATTTATTGTTTATTATTTATTAATTAAGAGAGACCTGTTTGCCATTATGACAGGAGATGAGCTGAATTTTTTACATTTCAGACAACATTTTATTTGGCAGGTAGCAAATGCTCATTTAATTTGCTGCTTTTGAAAAGAAATAATATTTTTGAGTGTTAAACAAACGCAACATTTATAAACTTAACTTTCAGACATTATTTAGGTCTTGCTATTGATGAGAGCGGCCAAACAGAATGCCAAGCAAGTAGCCATCTTCTGAGCTATTAAAAAAGTCTGAGGCTACTGGAAAAGAAATAGCAGATGAATGTGTAGGCTATCCTTTATAATAGTCCTACTCATCTAAATTAATTTCTCAAGTGTTTTTTGAGCAGATTTTCAGACCATGCTATTTGAATTTTGATTTTTGGTTATTTTTTCCTACTGATCTACTAATAAATGGTTATTCATAATTGTAATGGATATAAAGGCCTATATTTTCAGACCATCCAAAATAAAAAACATATGAAGCATAATGTTTTCATAAAACCAAAATATAGTCTTTTACTTTATTATAATAGTATCCTTTAGACTTGGTTTGGAATTGTTTTTAAAAAAAATTGATTACCGTGGTTAGCTGCCAGAAATAAGAAAACTGCCTCTAGTCTGTTCTCTGCCTGTGCCAGTTGAGCCTTGAGGTGAGACAGTAAAAGATTTGCTCCATTGTCTTGGAGTTTTAGCTTGACCTTGTTTGTCTTCATAATGTTGATGCAATGAAAATACAAGGCGTGTTTCTCACAGTTTTTCCCTTCCCATAGAAAAAATAAAGTGTTCAGAATAAATTTAGAATAAAAGATTTACATCTAGAGAAAACCTTTTAAGGAAAGTGCAGAGAAAACTATGGGAGTGTTGTAAATTCTTTATTTTAGATTAAATCAGCAATAATTATGTGAGATTGATTGTTATGACACCTCCCATGACCATGATTAAGTTGGGTTAGGGTTAGAAAATCCCATGAAACAGGCAACAGACAACTAGCAAGAATGTTTTCTGTGTAGGAAGATACTCTCTAGACCTTGAGGTGGCAGGCAGACTGCATTGCTTATTGAAAAGAAACTAAATAACTAGAAATGTGGATTTCCAAACCGTTATAATAAGGCAGCTTTTAATAACATCAATTACATGGTTTCTTTTAGTTAAGTTGAACTACTTATTTTGTGTAATTATTGTTGTTGATGTTATTACTCTTTTTTGTGTACAAATATTAACTTTGTTCATTTTTCATATCAGTCTTTGGGGCGTAATGCTGCAATGGCTTGCAGTCCCAAAACCTATTAGACACATTAGATACACACATTAACCTCAAAATGATTTCTAACCTGCAGCCTTCCTCTCTTCAGCAACAGACTCACCTGATCCCTGGGCTTAATCTAGGTGCTCTGGGTCTCTTCCCCTCCTCCTCCAGCATGCCCCCACCACTGCCTGGAAATGCATCTGCTGGTGCCCCCTACGGTTGCTTTGGGGTGAGAATACTTGCTCTGTAAATTTTATAATAAAATATCACTATAAACCTTGCACTGTTTTTGTTCTTAAAAACTAAAATACTCAACCTTTAAAGATACTCTACATGTGCCTTCATTTTAAGGTGTGGTGGGTTAAGACACATCCAAAATGGGCCAAAGAAATCTTTTAAAACCTCTCTGACACAGAAAAAAATGTAAAAATTAACTGTTTTTTTCCGAACTTAATACTGAAGAACTGAAGGTTATTATGCCCCATTTTATATTTCTTTAACACAAATTCAAAAAAATTTTCTTCGTCATTTTTAATCTTTTATTAATACACCATATTAAGATATCCTTAAGCTGTTATCTAGTAATGCTTGCTGGTTTTTTATTATAATATATTGTTTTCTACAGGATTCCCCTCTAAACCTGTTTAAGACACATACAAATATTCTTAATGTAACATCTTGAACAAGAATTTTTGTCTGATATTATTTTCCCATGAGATGTTGAACTGCCTGATTAGAAATTTCTAAAATAACATCATGTATTTTTTTCTACATGGACTGCATGGTAAATGGACTGCATTTATGTAGCACTTTTCTATCAACTACTAAAAGTGTTTTTACAACACCAGTCAGCTTTCCCTGAACCCCATCGTGAGCTCATATACTGATGGAACAGTAGTCAGGGGCAATTTTGGGGTCAGTTTCTTTCCCAAAGGCACTTTGACATGCAGAAAATGCTCACAATTGCTCAATGAAAAAGCCGTATATATGTTAAACTTTTTACTTTCAAATGTGTAACAGCTGGATTTAATATGTCTCCCTATTAACTTCAAATCCACTTTAAGTGGATGTGCACAGGAGGTTTCTGATTTCCACATCACATTAGGGTAGGTTGCACAGGATACAGGATGGTGATTGGCTTATAAACTAGTTTTGATGTAAAAAAAATTTGCTGATTTCTCCAAATGTTGCACGTAGCACATGAAAACACTCCTCTTTCAGCTGATAAATAAATAAACAACTCTGAGCTTTATTGTGCATAGTGATGAAAATATTACACTACAGAAACAATAAGCAATATCATTCTTCAGCTGGAAGGGAATACTGACTAAATACCCAGTAACAATATATTTATCTTATGATAAATAATTAGAAAATATAATGAATTGATTCAGTTAATGTAATGAAATTTTTGCTCTCTGTGTGTTAAGGCTCCAGAGCAGGAGACAGTCCATGTGTACATCCCAGCACAAGCAGTGGGAGCCATCATTGGAAAGAAAGGACAACACATTAAACAGCTGAGCCGCTTCGCAGGGGCCTCCATCAAGGTTTGTACTTCAAAAAATGATCAGAAATGATATAATCAACCAGTTATCTCATCTGGACTCAGAAGACTTGAAGTGGAAGTGGTTCACATTGAAGTTCAAGTTACAGTTGAAAAATGTTGTATTTCCATGGCAATTGTGATTTCAGAGTGTCAGGTTGATTCAATATTACCATATGGTTAATTATAAATATATTTTTACATCCTTATTCTTTACATTTAATCCTTCAGTCTTTCATTTGTCGAGTTTTATGAAGTAAACTCCATTATGACATCAAAAAAGGGTACATAGAGCAATCAGAAACTGAAAAAAATGTTTTGTTTAAATAGCAAGATATTTTTTTATTTTGAAAAAGAAACTTGATAAAACTCGATAAAATAAAGTAACAACAATAAAGAGATAAAGAAAAATGTCCTTCAGTTAAAAGGAATAATCTTATTTTACAACTGGTCAACAATATTAGTGGAACATCATGCCACTTAGCCCTGATTTCCACAAAGAACAATTTCAATGGGCACATCATACATCTAATTATTTTATTTAACTACCAGTATTTTGAAAGTACAACAGTAAGTTTTTGTGAAGGAACATATAATCTCACACACACTAGTAGGTCAGTGATGTATGTCTCTTCCCCTCTAGATTGCCCCAGCTGAAACTCCAGACTCTAAGATGAGGATGGTAATTGTGACAGGACCCCCTGAAGCACAGTTTAAGGTAAACTATCAAGATATTGCAAGCTTATCAGTATCAATATGATAAGTTTGCAGAGTATTTGTGAGCTGATGCTGAGTCACTATAAAAATAGGTGATTAACCTCTTTGTCTCCCTCCTGCAGGCTCAGGGCAGAATCTATGGGAAACTGAAGGAGGAAAACTTTTTTGGGCCAAAGGAGGAGGTCAAATTGGAGACTCACATCAAGATGGCCGCTGCTGCTGCAGGAAGGGTCATTGGAAAGGGAGGCAAGACGGTAAGCTATCTGGACCCTGATGCTCTCAAACCAACATCAAAGAACCTGTGATATCCTATGTTTTGGCCAAAAAGCTGCACTTTAGTCTAAGGTCAGCTAGCATGCAAGTTCTGCATCTGTACAGGAGATAGGTGATCACTTTCTAGACCACCAGCAGGAGGTTGTCCGTATTTGACAGAAAAAAAGAGGAAAACAAGGAATAAGGAAAAAACAAACTATTGTGATGATAAAGCAGCATTTGATATCCTTTGCATCACTCTTGCCAGTTAACTAGATGGCTGCTTAATGTAAACAGCTTCTAATTAAGAATATGTCTAATAAATAGTTGCAAAAGACACTGGCTTTGCCAGCTCTCAGTCCTCCGGCTTTGGAAAAGAAACAAGATTCAGAGGAGAAAAGTGGTTCACAGCACTATCAACTGGCCATCCAGAGCCAATGTTGTTTGACACACTGGAAAGACTAGGGGGACACACAATCAACAAGAGACCCTTTCGTAGTGCAAACATAGGTTGCCACAGCAAGAATTTTACTTACTGAAGTGTCTAACATTCATTTTTTAAATTTTAACCTACACATTTTCAACAGGTAAATGAGCTGCAAAATCTGACAGCTGCTGAGGTGGTGGTTCCCAGGGAACAAACGCCTGATGAAAATGACCAGGTCATCGTCAAGATAAATGGACATTTCTACGCCAGCCAGGTACTCCTGCTACTCTGTTTCCTCAAAGGGCTTTTACATATAACATTTTCAAAAAAAAACCACCTCTTACTAACATTAAAATAAGATTAATTATGTCTAATTAGAATTTCTATAGTTTTTGTCCAACAGGCTGGTCTTGCTGTGTCAGCCAATATAGGGCTAATCTATCATGGTACCTAGCCCTAACAATTTAGCTTCCAAAAATGTGATATAAATATATAAATATAAATAAATATTATATAAAATAATATAAAATAATATAAATAATATGATGTAAATATGACTGCAGTGTACCTCAAGAGTCATATTTATTTGATTTTGAGTCAGTTCTTTTATGCAGATTACACTTCATAATATCTTTCTGTCAACCTTTCATATACTTGTAATTTTCCCCAACTTAAACTAACATTAAAGGCAGAAAATTAACACTTTTTTCTTTAAATTTTATATGAATAAATGTGGTTAGGACTTCTAATGATAAATGTGCAACAGCTATGTGTAACAAACAGGCTGAACCTATGAGCCCTACTTCTTTAAAGGTCATTACCACTGAGGTTGTCCCCAGTTCTCAGGAGAGGGTGATCATCTCAAACTCCTCTTATAACTATAAACATTTTGGACTTTCCAATTTAAGACCATAATATACAGTATTTGGGTCTTAATGAATAAATTTATTATGCTTCTTGCCTTAGCCTGCCTTATAGGGATACTTGCTCATGTTTTTTGTCTCTTTCATGCAATTTTTTAAAAAATATTTTGTATGCTGTAGCCCCAGGAATTCTGGCGTTGTAGTGCAGTGCATTTGACTAATTGGGATCATTTAATCTGATTTGAATTACCTGTTCTCTTCATTGTGTGGTGAGCCACTGTGAGTCATTTCCTTGTTATCTCTGATGCTTGTATAAGTCTTGTGTCCCTCTTACTTCTGGTTAGTCATCCAAATCAGGCTTGTGTGCTGTAAGGTGTGGGTACACTTTTGATTTTTCACATTCATTAGCCATACCAATATAAGCTTTTCAACTGCTTTTCATCAAGAGTGCCTTGGTTTTTCTCTTTTTTGTCTTTAAACTTGTTTAATTGATTTTTTTTATCACTTGTAACAAACTGGTCAACAACTTGATGTACTATTATACAAAGTTAATATTGTGAAGTTGCTCACTTATATGTATTCTTTGGAGTCCAGTTTCTATCCACCTGACCACTTTCAGTACAGTGTTAACTCTCTTCTAAGCTTTATTTTGGTCTTCTATATGCTCCACTATGTTCCCCAGTCTGTTGCTACCTAGTGCAATCCCCTTTTTAAATTGAAGTTTCGAACATTTGTTTGAACTAAAGATGTAAAAGTTCATATTTAAACAGTGATGACCTGTTCAAAGACGAAATTAGCAGCTTAAAGGTGCATCAGACCAGTTTGAAGTATTTTCCTCTGTAGTCCAGTTGAGTAGGCTCAGGTTTACCTATTTAGGCCATTCTTACACATCAGTAAAGTAAGCTAGAATTATTATGTGGTTTGCTATAGACACAAAGGACACTGGTAAGCAAAGCCGTCCTGAGTGAACAATCATGACACAGAGGTATTTGAGAAACAAAGTGTGAAAGTATTTTGGGTTTTTCATCCTAAATGTCAATGTAACTGACTTTGTGCAAAATCAGCTTACTTTACAAAAACAACAAATCTGCAAATTCACCTCTCCACCCCTCCTGGGGCAGTTAAGTCACAACAAATTATATTTTATATTTTGTGAGGTTTTTACACAGAAGCTCATATGTAAGTAAAATTTATTTAAATAAATATTTGATAAAATACTGTTGAAAAATTAATGTAAAGTTAGTTAATTAAAATGGATAATGTTTGTTAACAAGAAAAATGAACTTTTTTTGGAGGGCGATATATTTAAATTAATTTGAATAATTTGTTTGTCATTTGAATTTAATTTAAAATTTGATTTCTCTAAAAAAGAGAAACTCCTGTTGTTAACACTGACTATCTGCAGTTTGGTCCAGGTATTCTGAAATGAAAGGTATTTTTAAACTCACAGATGCTGATTAGTGGAATTTTGATTTGCTACAAACCATTCTCATCTCTTCTGTGTCCTTCAGTTGGCTCAGAGGAAGATTCGGGACATTCTGACTCAGGTCAAACAGCCTCAGAAAGGTGGGATGGGAATGGGCTCAAGCTCTAACCCTCAGGGCTTCACAGAGATGGGCAGCCCCACACAGGAGCTGACTCAGGACCACCAGCTGCGCAGGAAGTGAGGGTCAATGCACCCTCCATACATGCCATGCCCCCAACCCCCACCCCCACCTGACGGACGGACAGACAGACACATGCATGGACGCATAGACAAGACAGACGGACGGATACAGGAGAGCAACACATGGACCCAGCGATAAACAGGGAGAGATATAGAGAGGGAGGGATTATACCCAGTAATAAGAGAGAAAGATCTGTGTTTAGACAGAAAGAGAGATGATGAATTAAATCAAAAGATAAAACAAGTGGAAAAAAGAGGATAAAAAAGAAACTTGAGAACAAAACTAGATGTCAGGCCAGAAGAGTGACTGATTGTGGATGGAGGGACAAAGGAAAGCAGGGACAGAGGGAGGGGCATTGTCCTTTTAGTGTGCCTTTAAAGTCAGTTACTTTGCCTTGATAGAACTGCAGCCAGCTCCTCATTTGCTGCAGCTTTAACAGATCCTGTATTAGACAGGTTTAAACAATTTGGCTGACATTACTTTCCTTCTAAGGATGAAGCCTTACTGCTCTTGTTTACACCTTTTTACATGGGTAAAGATCCACTGCAGAGGGAAGAGGCTGGCTGGACACATCTTTGTTTCCTGAGACGCACTAGCAGGGGCCCATTTGTTCCTCTGTTGCCCTCTACAGACCTTTCCAACCATCTGCAGTCAGTCCAGTATTTTAAAAGTGTTTTTTAAAACATTGATATATATGTATAGAAATGTTTTATTCAGAGCTATTATTGATAGAATGCAGTGAGACTGAGCTGGGAAAGAGAACAGGGAAACTGCTCCAGCAGCACTGGGGATAGGTCATGGTTTTAGTTTTAGCGACACCTCTCCCTATCCTCCTTGACAGTGAAAGTCTAGGAGAGGGGCCGTAGATGTTAACACTGCTCTTTAAAGACCTCTCCCAATAGTGGAGAGATTCTGAGAAAAAAAGGAGATAATATGAGGTTGTAAATATATAATCTTCATGTAATTGTAAAGAAATGCTGTGTCTGGCTGCATTGCTTTTTCTAAGAGGGGTCTTCTGTATACTGCCCAGTCTCTTGTCTATGAGATGTAGCATAATGTAGCCTGGAGCTGGGGAGGCACTTGGGTGCCCCTTTTACTTTTTACCATGTGGCTGAAGGAACAGCAAGAGACAGTAGAGGGAGCAGAGGTCGCAGCTGGTCCTGCAGTTCTATTGCAGTGGCTTAGCTCATACACATAAAACCATTAAAAAACAACTTTATTAAAATCAGCCAGCAGCTATGCTAGGTGGCTAGCGGCCCGCACCTTAAATGGCATATTTTATATATATTATATATATATGATATGTGAGTTAGCCCGGCCCCTCAGATGAACGTATTGAAGGCAGCGTATCAGGTGTGAAGATTTGCCATACCCATTTCAGTTAGTTTTGTACTGACGGATGAGCATGATGTGTCTGACGCTTTCTGCTCAAAGCATTCATCCAGTGTGGATGCTAAAGATCAGTTCTAAGCAGCATGACTTTCTCCTCCATGCCTGCAATTCCGTCATTTTTGTAGTTTGGACAAACATAGCAAAGAAAATATGTCAAAAATGTAAAAATATTTTAAATTGGCCTTGGCCAAGTGTAGAAACGAAAATGGCAAAGTCTTCCAAAGCTCCTTGACTTGAGGTCAGAGAGGGTAAAATCAGTCTGAAGGGGAGCAGCTTCATTGTTCTCTCTCCCAGTCTGCCAAAAGGCCTGTGAGCAGAGCCTCCAAGCCCTGCCCTTAATATGATAGTGATGGGCAGGGTCTTCACCTGGACGCTCTTGCCAAGATTAGGACAGATTAGAAAAGAAATGAAAAAGAAAACCTACCTCAGGGTAAAGTTACCTCAGTATTCCTAACTTTTTTCTTTGCTTGCTGGTGTTTTGTATAAGAAGAAGAAGAAAAAAAGGAAAATAAG
>JAPZDZ010000009.1:20344084-20354487 GCA_029783805.1 Acanthurus tennentii
AGGTCTCTGCACTGGCTTCCTGTCACTCAGAGAATAGACTTTAAAACAGCTTTGCTTGTGTACAAGTCTCTTCATGGTTTAGCGTCATTTAGGGGTTTCAGTAGGTTTTCCGCATGGATAATGAATGTTCTTTTTCATGCCTGAAATCCTTATCAACATTATACAGTGAAATTATAGGTACCACTTAATTTGAATGTAATTCTTAAAAAAATGTATTTTATACTCAATTCATGAATTTCATCCAAATTAATTAAGGTTTTTTTTAACCTTTAAAAAATGTTAATGCACTCATATGAACAACTGCCAAAACAAACTCAAGTTTATATAAGGTTTGCTGACAACAGTGACTTACCGTTGAATAAAAACTTTTTTTTTTTAAGTATGCAGACTTGCATGATTTGAGAAGATGCTTATTATTCTTGTTCTTCTTATTATTATTATTACTAAAAATTTAACCTGTTGACTTTCTGTATGAAATAATGTTTTGCAGTGAAAGCTTAATTTATCCTACCTCATTTTCTTGAGCACTTCCAACAACATAGAAGAAGAGATCTATACTGCTCTTATACACAATGGTCATTCCCTCCAGGAAAGCTATCTCATCTACAGGAAGGAGAAAGAGAAATAGATTCTAAAAGAATGGCAAGCACACCTCTCCTTTATGAACGTGTTGAATTAATTTTTCTTTGCTTTTCAACACAGAGAGGAAGAGAGAGGACAAACACAATTAATAAAGGCAAGAAGAATGGTAAAGAAATAAAATACAATATGATAAGAGAGAAAACAAAGACGGTCAGCAAAAGTTTAAATTGAGGTAATGGGAAGGGGGGGTTAGGGTTAGGGTTGAAAGATGAAAAAAACAAAAAAAAATGAAGGGATACTTTTAGGAAGGGAAGAGCAGTTTAAAGAGAGGATGATGTGGGAGGGAAATAGAGTGGATATAGAATTACATAAGAGAAAAAAGAAAGAAGAAAGGGAATGAAGGCAGAGTTTAGAACAAAATAGGGTGATACATTTGTTGGTAATATGAAGACAAGAGGCAAAGATTCAGGTTTTGGCCATGTAAAACCTAAAATCCTACTTCCCCATAAATTAATTGTCCATCATGTTTCACTGAACAAATACATTAACCATAAAGTAAAAGAGATTGAACATCTCAAAAAAGAAATCTTTATCAAAGTTTCACACTAATGCTTTGATGGTTTGGCCCAATGGTAGAATACATGTTAATGTAAAAATTGCTTTAGGCTATTAACAAGTACAAGTGATAGGCTACTAGGAGGTAGAATGTGTATCACGAAATTTTAAATTGCCCTTTATTTAGCAATTCCAAACATGCACATACAAAGGACCTCAGCTACACGAGTCTATGAGCAACAAAAAAGCCAAAAAGAGAAGCAAGAGCCAGAGAGTAAAAAAAACAATTACAATCATTCAGTGATGCACAACACCTATTAAACTGTTTAGAAAAAGGAGACCAAGTCCTTGTCATCCTGCACAAGGCACAACACTCCCCCTAAAACCCACTTCTGGCAGAAAGGGTACAGATTTTGGGTCAAACTGTAGTATGCATAGTCCACCAGCAGCCTTTCAGGAAAGAACCTTGACGAAAAGCTTGGTCCACCTCAACGTACTCGCGGCCTGCAGTACCTGACTTTGCAGTTCACTGACTTTTACACATGCGATGTAGGCAGCCTTTTACCCAAGTCCTGAAATTGTCCCATCCGTGGGGTCATGAAAAAGAGGAGCCAACACTACACAAAATATTCCTTAATTGAACTCCCCTCCCACCATTAATGTTGAGGGATACAGTCCTGAGGCCCTGCATTAGAAGACTGGAGAAGAGACAGAGACAGAACAGAACCAACATAGAACAGCAGATAGAAAAGAATACCTTGTGTTGCGTGATCATGACTCATTTGTTTACGTTTTATTTTTCCTATCATTTCATATTTATAATGCCTTTCTCATCACAGTTATGTGCTTTTTAAGGCAATAACATTTTTTCTCATCAAGCAGCCCAAAGCCAACCAACCTCTGCAAAAATATGACTGACTTGATGAGCTTATCTGTGTCATCAAAATCATCCCCTAAACTTTAACAGACTGTCCATAAGTTTCATCCGGAAAATAATTTATTTCCTCCAGTGAGCACAGATTTGTGCTGCAGAATAAGGTATCACCAAAGAGTGAACTGACACATTATCTGACTCAGAGTCATCCTCCATCAACTAATTCTCACCTGTTACCTGAATACAGGGAATTTCCCCTGCCTCCTCCATACTCTGCTCCTCTCCTCCTGTATTAAAGTGCTCAGTGGACAGAGTTTAGGGTTCAATTCCCATGATTAAGTTTCTATTACTTCTGGTTTGTCATTGACTGAGAAGCACTCCATCAGTAAAACCTGACCAATGGCAGCATGTGAATCATAAGCATCCTCCTTAATGGTTAACAACTGCATTCCTCATGGTTAGGCACTGTCAAGAAAGCTGAATGGACTGCAAGCAAGACCTATTACTAATTTATAGTTCAGTGCAGTTTTAGCACACATGCTTAATTATTCAGTCAAAGATGCAACATGTTGATTCGTGCCCTTAGCGATGCTGTAGACTTTCATAACTGGTCTATTTCTTTGTGTTTCATCCCTTTTTTGCATTACTAGTAAATGTAGTAGTTTTTCATTATATTCAGATACATTTTGAGTGTTGTTTTGTGGTTTAATGTCCTGCCAGTTTCAGTGCATTTTCTGTCTCCTAAGTGGCCACAAGAGGGCAGTCCAACCTTGCTAATTACTTTAGACAGTAAGCTGTTGAGATGTGTGTTTTTTTGCTTGTTTGCTAGTTTCTTGTTATTACATTGTCACTCTGGTGTAAAGATGCAAGGGTGATAATATCTAGTATTATGTTCTTATTATTATGCTATTAGCATTATTTGTTTTATATTTAACAGTAATGTAACTGTATTATTAATATAGAGACCCATATCTTAAATCTTTGTTTTACTCCTTTACACTTTGGACCACATTCAAACATATATCAGTGATGATGAACCTGCCTGTACCATTTGAGTTCCTGCAATAATGGAAAGCAAGATCGCCCTGTCTCCTGTGTTCTTACCAACAGATCTCAGAGACAGTCACTAAGTGTGCCTAAGCCAGCTCCCAAGCCCGCTAAACACCTCTAACCTACCAGCTCAACCCCAGCTGAACTGCTGGAGCATCCCTTAGACTCCAGCCCTTGCACTGGGGTCACAGGCTGGGAGGCTGCTCCCTAACAAAAAAAAAAAGGAAATGGCAGTGAAACTCTCACTAATCACCACACCTCTCTCAATCACCTCACTGACATGCTGCTCATCTTAAAAAAACACCAGCAGTGCCTAATTTATCCGGAGAGCAAACAGCAGCTGTCATGTCTGATTTGCCTCCTCCGCTATACAACCAGCAACAAATAGCAAGAGAATCACCAACCAACAGGGAAAAAAGAAACAGTTAAACCTCACCTGTTTATGCAGCAGAAGAGATAGAATAAAAGAGGAAAAGCTCCCAAAGTAAGGACAGGAAAACATTTAAAACTCTGTGATACACACTCACACACCCTCCACCACCAAACTCCCAACATGTGTATCATATGACTTTAGAGATATTGTGTAATTTACCCTTTACGGTTGGATATAAGCTGCAATGTTGTTTATCTGTAAAGTACAGAGTAGAATTGATCTAATAGTCTAGAATTGATAACTATTCCTCTCCACACATTGAATTTCACATCTATACATGTGTTTATATAAATATAATATAAATATGTTTCTTGCATTTAAGTGACTTTTTGGGTTAGGTTTTATGGGAGTTAGCTAAGCTTAAGTAGTTTTATATTTGACAGTGGAATGAGTGAAAGTCAGTTTTGACACCCAACAGACACAAGAACAGAAGCAAAAAGAAACACTTACTGTCTGCTTTGTGTGTCTTGTTAAAGACATTCTTTTCAAAGTTCTTCTTATCCTTCATGGCAGGGTAAAGCTCACGATCATAGTACTGAAATAAGCAAATACAGCACATGAACCAGTGGATAAACTTAAGCACAAACCCCTTAGGTTAATGGTTTAATTTCCTCTGGGCAGTTACCATAAATCATATTAGAATGTTGGCACTATGAAGAGTTGTGCATAAATAATCTCTATAAAAATAAATAATAAATAATAAATATTCCCAGAGGAACATACAAGTTGTTTTGCTTTTTTTTCCATTTAAGTTATTATCAATTATAGTTTTTTTACAATCAAACCCTTGGATATTATCCAAGGTATTTATCAGCAATTTAATATATTTACATCCTGTATTGAACTCCAAAATTGCAACCCGTCACACAAACTAGGAATTCACAGAAAAAAAACTACATTTTGTGATCTAGCATTAGTGCTTGTAATTTGATCACACTAATATCAGCGTTACAATTTCTTACTGCCATATTAGAGCTGGATTAAAGAAAATCTTATATTACTAAAACAGCAAGACTCCCCAACACCTATTGATAGACTTTGACAGAGTACTCTTGCCAACATCCTCTTTTGTTGCACCCTCAGCTTTTATTGTGAAGCACTCACAGGAAACTCAGATTTTGTCACGCTTTCGGACACAGTTCCAGAGTACTGACTTCATTCCGTTGGTGCCCTTGAAACTAACAAATTCCATTCCCAACCCTCTATCAATAAACATACTCCAGCGCCTAAGCCTGCAATAGATGATATCAATTTTGGCGGCAGTGCTAACGCCAGACTGAACTGGCTAGTTATACTCTAAAGCAGCTTAAACAATTCACTGGTTTTTCAGTAGATCAGAGTGGATGAAGACTTTTGTGCTTGTTCCTGCTGCCAATAAAAGTACAATTAGCATGTACAAACTTTTACTGCCAATTTGCATGCTTTGCCTGTACATTAAACATCTTCGTTAATCTTCTGGGGCCCCTTTGTGAGGAAAACAATGGTGACCATGGGGTGGACACACTTGTATTCAGGGGGCAGCACAGACACCCAGCACTGGGAGTGTCACCTAACTAGAGATGCAGCTACACACCTCTTGACGTCAAAAGGCAAGCAAATATGAAACAGAGCATGTGGGCACTCATTTTTCGAAAGGAGAAGCAAGGAGTTGATGCACTTCTTTTCATTTTGGGGGTGTCCGTAAACAGGCAGGGGACACACACTGTCTTGGAAAACCATGAAAAAGTGTATTTTGCATAAAATAGGACCTTTAAAAATTCCCTTCAATAGGGAAATTAAATTTAAACCCTGATGGGGAAAGAGCATTGAAATTTGGCTACAGAGTTCAATTAAGGAATACTTTTGGGTTTTAGAACTGAAAACAAATGCACTGCACATATCAGTTTTAATAGTTGATAAAATAAACTCAGCTCATGTTTTGCATACTTTCAAAAGTAATAAGAGGTAGGTCCATTCCACTTTTTGGGGGTCAATGTAGGAACACCTGTGTGGTCTTTTAACCTTACCTTTGACAAAAGTCTGTTGCCATCATTGTCAAGTATGAAAACAGCTTTCACTGTGTAAAGTGAAGGTTCCTGCAAAAATAAACAAAAAAAACACCTTTAATATTTTAGCTTTCTCTAGGGAAGGTCTGCCTTATTTGCCACAACTACAGTCAAAGTCATTTCATATCTGGCCAATGTGTTTATCAAACTTTTTACCCAGCCTGCTTTTCTAGCAACATCCAGCTTTACATTCACTCTGGCCCACACCCAGCCTAAAGTGTTTCTCCATTTAGCCTCAGGCTGCATTCATAGTTTGATCTCTCTCTGAAGGGCAAATTCCCATTCATCTTGGCCATTTGTCCACATTTGTTTCGCATGTTTTTTTAACAGATATGGACATGACCAGAAATACTGACTATCTTGCTACATACATAACATCCCTTCCAAACTTTTCTGCCATCCATTCATCCATCCAGTCATATCAGTGAAGAATTTTCAGACCCGGGACAAAGTTCTGTTATGCACTGACTAGCATAGATTCACAGTCAAGAGTGTATCACAGAACTTGGACCAGGAACTTAACAATATTCAGTGTCTAATACTGGGAGGAGGAAAATGTCTCTGAAATAACCACCCATTGTTTCATAACATAGTGTCTCAGGCAATACCCTAGCGTGATAATGGCTGAACTTTAAGGTATGGTGTGTTTCAGAAATGTGTTTCCATGGGTTTATTAAGACACATTTTTTCTTTTCTTGTACTTGTTTTTTTGTGTTCACTAGAAGAAAATATTATGTCAAAGTGACCAAACACACTTTTCCTATTCAAAAGAACAAAATTAAAAATATCTTAACTTGCTTGATGGGTCTGATGAGACTGATGAAAGTCTATTTGAGAGTTGCATTTTTTTTTTTTTTTTAGAAAAGCCTCATTTTTATATGATTGTCAGTAACTGTTTAATTCTTGTCCACATTGTCTCTAACTCTAAAACTGATAACATCTGAAACCTGTTGCAGTTTTTCTAACAATCACCAGAGAGTAACATTTTCCTACCATCTGTTTTGCCTGATACAACAATAATAATATAAAACAGTCTTTCCGTTTTTATAAAATCCCCACACTGTATTATCAGACGGTGCAGAAGTCATCAATCATACCAATCTTCCATTTTTAAGTAAGATCATTGAAAAAGCTGTTTTTCATCAGCTTAATGACCTCAAGACAAAACAACTTCTATGATGTCCTCCAGTCAGGTTTTAGACAGCACCACAGCACTGAGACTGCTCTGACCAAAGTGATAAATGACATATGTCTGAATACAGACAGTGGAAAAATGTCAGTGTTAGTTTTACTGGATCTCAGTTCTGCATTTGATACAGTTGACCACATTATATTACTCAAACGACTGGAGAATTGGGTGGGTCTCTCTGGCACTGTACTAAACTGGTTCAAAACGTACTAAGAGAAGAGGACATAATTGTGTCAATAGGTAACTTTACATCTGAGCAGGCAAAAATTACATCCTGGGGCCTCTTCTGTTTAACATCTACATGCTCCCACTGGCACAGATTATAAAGAACAACAATATTAGTTACCATAGCTACGCAGATGACACACAAATATATATTGCAATGTCACCAGGAGACCAAGGCCCTGTACAGGCTTTTGGTAAATGCATTGAGGAGATTAATGACTGGATGTGCCTCAACTTTCTTCAGCTGAACAAAAACAAAACTGAGGTGATTGTCTTTGGAGCCAAACAGAACGACTGCAGGTCACCACAGAGCTCCAATCTATACACCTAAAAACCACCAACCAGGCCAGAAATCTGGGAGTAATAATAGACTCAGACCTAAACTTTGATAAACACATTAAGGCAATCACAAAATCAGCCTACTATGATCTTAAGAACATCTCAAGGATAAAAGATCTGATGTCTCAGCAGGACCAGGAAAAACTAGTCCACGCATTCATCTTCAGTCGGCTTGATTATTGTAACAGCGTCTTTACAGGTCTACCTAACAAATCAGTTAGACTACTGTAGCTCATTCAGAACTCTGCTGCTCGAGTTCTCACCAAGACCAAAAAAGTGGACCAGTCCAGTCCAGCTATGAGGTCTTTACACAGACTGCCTGTCCATCAGAGGATAGACTTTAAAGTTCTGTTGTTGGCCTATAAAGCTCTGAATGGTTTAGGACCAAAATACATCAGTGACCCAGTATGAACCTTCCAGACCCCTCAGATCATTTGGATCCGGTCTTTTATCAGTTCCCAGAGTCAGAACCAGACATGGAGAAGCTGCATTCAGCTTCCATGCACCACATATCTGGAACAAACTCCCAGAAAGCCTCAGATCAGCTGAAACACTCAGTTTATTTAAATCCAGGTTAAAGACCCACCTGTGTTGCATTTAAATAGTTTTTATTCAAAAATTCAAATCTGCACGTCCTCTTTTAAGACCCAGTGTTCTCTCTTTTGTTTGTAATATTAAATCATGCTTTTTATTCTTCTACTTTTTTATGTTTTTCTTCTGCACCCCGCTGTAATGCTTTTAATGTTGTATGTAAAGGACTTTGAATTGTTTTGTACATAAAATATGCTAGAGAAGAAGTCTCTCAGGAAGTGATGGATATGATGAATTTTACAAAAAAGTTTCAGCATGATTTTGTTCCTCTATTATGTAGAGAATTCAATATGGCTTTGGAAAATGAAACATGGGCAGCCACACAGAATTCTCCTATCATTACATTAATACATAAACCTGGTAAAAATCCACCTAACTGCCCTTTTTACCGATCCATAAACTTGTCAAAAAAAGACCATACATTTTTATCTGCTATATGGGCAAATAACTAGCAATAACAAATCTAGATCAAACAGTTTTTATTGCACAGAGACAGCTTAAAGATGATGTGAAATTAACACTGATTAAAGAAGTTGGTCTGGAAAAGAAATTACCTGTAGGAATAACTACCTTAGATGCTGAGAAAGCTTTTTATAAGATAATAATAATGTAGCAGGAGAAGATCATTCTGTATGGTGATGTATGCAGATGATGTTTTAATTTACTTATTCGAGCCTGAGCTGTCAATTACGGTTTTAATGGATATACTTAAAGAATATGAAAATATCTCAGGTTACAGATTAGACACAAGTAAATCAGAGGTGATGAGAATGCAAAGTTAGCAATGTGATCAAAAAGAAATATGCATTTTACTGGGATGTTAAGGATAAAATATCTGTGTATATGTATAACAAAGAATTTGGAGGAACTGTATGGCAAAATTTTGAAGAACTGATGAATTAAATCAAAGAAGTTTTAAAGAGATGTTCAACTATTCCCTTCTCTTTCTCGGGAAAGAATTTAAATAATTTAGATGAACATTTTGCCAAGATTTCTATTTATTTTTAAGCATTACCTGTGAAGGAATTTCCCTAACCCCCAGGCCTTGTCACCTCTTCATCTACCACTACACTTCTCTGCACTTAAGTTGAGCAAAGTTGATGCCTGGGTCACACAGTCCCTTTTTTATAATCAATGTTGTATCTTACGGTTATTTGTGCAAACTCTTCCCATCTGCCCTTGCCATATTATCCAAGGTCAAGGGTAGTAATGTTTATGTTCTAATATTCAGTTATATCCTCAAGGTGTACAAGCACTGCAAAGCACACACTGTCTACACACATTAACTCTGCTTTCCAAGTTAAGCTTTGCATGAGAGAATCAACTTGACTTTTGACAATTTGGGGGCGGCAACCAAGGAAGGCACTGGGCTCTTATGATTTGTCACTTTCAACATGATCACAACCGCTGAACCGTGGTTGATTGACAGCTTAAGTGGTACATAAAAATGGCGAAGACACCTAAAGATTTACAAGAAAGTGATACCGCTAAATGGCTTTTAATTGACAACCCGGCATTTAACTTATTCTGAAATTTAAGTACAGGCTAAAATTGGCAAAACCTCAGTGGGTTGCTAGTCAGTTTTAGGCTAGCAACCTATGTAATTAGCATTTGCATTAACACTGGCTACTAACTAACTAACTAACAAACTAACCAGATAACTTCATAGCTATTTTGTTACCATGACTACCATTAAGACAGCTGCTCCACTTTTATGACTTGTATTTTCCTAACTTTCTGTTCAAAATAGCTCTAGTTCCTGGCAAAAATGAGAATGTCTATTTCCTAACAAAACAAACCATTATTACTACTATACACATGGATGTGCTTCACTGGTACTTCACTTATTAAACATAAAGTGAGAATCCCCACAATCCTAGATAAAAACCATTCTACTCAAATTTGACAACTATTTGCTTTTGCCCTCTTTTCTATGAAAACATGTTATGCTATTCATTTATGAATTGGGAGCTTTACTCCTGTGTTAGACTGAATTGTAGCAGATAATCAATTGATCAGAACAATAGCCAATACAATGAGGATACATTTTAAATTATAAATTATATATTAAGATAATAAATAATTCAAAACGATTAACTATTGAATTGCTGAAGACTTGCCTACATATTAACCAGGCAAAGAAAAATAAAAAACCAAAAATTCTCACAAGACTAGTACACATAAATTAAGCAAAGCACAGAGTCTTTGAAAAGTTGAACGTGAATGACATGCAATTCAACTAGGGATGTAAATCACCAGTTTCATGACGATACGCTACGATATTGATGGTACGATATTTGCTGATATCACAAAGTCTGCCACAATTCGATTTCGATTCGATTCGATTTAGGGACCTTCGATCAATTTAAGACGATATTATGTACACATTTAACACAATCAGTTACATTTCACCTAAAGCAGTGGTTCCCAAACTTTTTCTACAGAGGGCCAGATCACTGTGGTTCGCTCAATGGGAGGGCCGGAGGTTAGATGTAGGCCTATATCAGTAATAGCAAACAT
>JAPZDZ010000009.1:20396491-20407859 GCA_029783805.1 Acanthurus tennentii
GAGCTGCGAAAAGTTTGGTCAACACAGCAGTAACAGGAAGTGACGGAATACGCTTACCGCAGTACGTCAGAGGAAGCCGTCAGAAGGTTTCCTCCTAAATCTGAGGGAAGGAGATAATGAAAGGAGGCTGTAGTATAAAGGTCGCCAGCAGTTAATGTGATGCACTCAAGTGCTAATATTCATATACCAGTATTGGATTGATTCACATTAAAATCTATTTGTGCGGTATAAACTTAATCATTGAAAGGAGAAAATGAAATAGAAAACATGCAAAAGAGAGTGAGGGATAATTGGAAGACAATGATAAGACTTAAAGAGAGAAAAGAGGAATGAGACACGCAAAAGAGCATGGGTTTTTTCCTATCCTTTATCAAGAGCATGATCCCTTAATTTGGGAGCACAATCCGTGTCTTAAACTTATCTGTGCACTTGTCATACTTTTGCTTTTATTTTTTTTCCCTCAGATTTTTGTGCAACAAGCCTTGTATGACTCCCCAACCAATAGAATGTCATGTATTATGTTGACCAGTGAAATAATCCCTTGGTAGTTGCGGGTGTGGGCTCTCTGTTTCTAAGAGTGTCTCATACAGGCAGTTACTGTTTGAACCATTTTTTTGATAATATGACCATTAAATGAAAATAAAAATATTCTTAACATTTATGGTCCATAGTAGACAATTAGTGTACAAGACTCTCAGACAGGTGTGTGAAAAGGATGGAGACAGAGGTGTCCTCCTTTCTGTCTCTCTTTATTGTGCTTTTCTTTTATTTTCTGTCTTTGTCACAACACATAATGTCATATTTACTTTTGCTTTGCATTTTTTCTCAGTATTTGTCTCTTAAACAGATGTAACCTGCACGGTGCTTGTGCACATATATGTGTAACTATGTGCTCTTGTGTGTATTACAGTGCTGAAGCTAAGCTGAAAGTAATTGTTAATAACTATATGCAATACCACCTATCTTCTTTATGATCAGATACCAAGTAATACCAAGGCATGCCTCGTCAATATCAATATAATTATTTTTTACATTATTTTTTTCAGTTTATTTAGCAAATACATATGCTATATGCATATTTTGAAAGTTAATACCCCCATAGTCTGTGCCTGGATATGAATGATCTTATGCAGTTCTTTTGTAAATAAAAGAGATTAAAGGGAGCTGGATTATGTGATCCAAGAAGGAAAAAAATTGATTACCAGATTAGGATAATTTTTATCCAGATTACACCTTTTGAACAACAAGGCCCTGTTGATAGCAAGTTTCTTATGACAAATGCACTCCACAAAACATGTTTACCCCAAAATACTGAGTTTAGTATCAGCTTTCTTATATTTAAATTGAATATAGAGCAGGAAACATTTGGACTGGAGAGGGTGGCAGGTTTCGCCAACATTTATCAATTGTGACCATTGACAGTAGATACAAAGTTGTGATCTTTAGAGCTTGGACCCGGAAATGGAATATTTGTCACATCACACTTAATGACCCCATTTTATTTTTACTCTGTTTAACTCCAGAAAGGCTATGTGGATTTGGAAATGTCACCAGGGCCTTCGCCACTTCGACAGAGTGGTGAGTGGAAATTGTGTAAATTTTACATTTTGGCTGAACTGTCCCTTTAAAACTAAGACAAAGACGAAATTAAAAATAGCTGCCAAATTTAATACTGCATTAAACAGATGTAATGACCTAATGATAAAATCCCTGTTTGGTAGTTGTGAAGGAGTGAGGGACTCCAGGAAAGGTGGTTTGTCTGAGTGGTGAGATATGGATTGTGATTTCCAGTAAGAGAATTCACGGACACAGAGTTCACAGATTCCCTTTTTAATCTTCCCAGATCCTCTGCGTTAACAGTACATTATATTTGTGACACTGATCAATTATCTGACATTCCTTAGTTATATGCTCAGATTAGTGTGGCTTTTTCGGCATTCACGCACTGAACATAGAGATGGAGCACATAACAAGGCTTATGGATGAACAGTAAGGTAAGTTAACGGGAACACCAATACGCACTCGCAAAGGAGATGCGAAGGGAAAAAACCCGGGAAAAACATTCAGTCAAAGGGGACGTCGGTTACTAATGATGTCATCATTAGGCTTTCTCACACAGCTGCCCCGAATGTCTGGACCTCCAGACATTCTAACCTAAGAGAAAGCCTCCTTTAGGTAGTCTCTGATTTGTCATCGTTGAGCTGAGGCAGTGGCACCAGCCGTATAACAGGACGAGTATAAGTCCGGTCCTTTACTTGTACAGAAGCAGTCCTCACTCGTCCATCGTCTCCTGGATACACATGCTTCACTTTCCCCACAGGTCACAGGGCCCTTGGCATGGTCAACTATCAGGACCACCTGACCCACTTTCATCCGTGCGCTGTCCTGCCTCCATTTCTTTCTCTCCTGAAAATTTGGTAGATAGTGGTGTGTAAAGTTGGTCCACAAATGATCTGCCAGTATCTAACTATGTCTCCACCTATGCTGCCGGAGAAGATCAGTAGAGTCGTAGATTGCTTGGGGGAGAGATGAGTCTCTGCGGCCCATAAGCAGGAGGTTAGGTGTTATTGGCTCTGGATCAGCTATATCTGACGAGAGGTAACCAAGGGGTTTTGAATTGAGGATGCCTTCTATTTCTGTTAAGACTGTGTGTAGCACACTTTCAGGCACAGTCTGCTCATTCAGGATGACTCAGAGGGCAATCTTTATAGATTTAACCTCCCTCTACCAGGTGCCACCAAAGTGTGGAGCACTCGGAGGGTTGAAATTGAAAGTTATCTGTTGCGAAGCCAAGTTCTTCTTCAGATAGGGGGCCATTTCATCAAAGGCTTGCTTGAGTTCATTACAGCCTCCAGTAAAGTTTGTACCATTGTCGCACAGTATTTCAAATGGTTTGCCTCGTCTTGCTATGAAGCGCCTCAGTGACATCAGGAAGGCAGCGGTATCTAGGTTCTCAAGGAGGTCAATATGCACACTGCATGTCGTTAAACACTTAAACACTACACCCCATCTCTTTTCACTTCGACTGCCAATCTTGACCGTGAATGGCCCAAAACAGTCCACACCGGTTGAATAAAATGGAGGTTTAATAATAAAATGGTACAACACAGCTGTAATAATATATTTTAGTATATTTCTTTATATTTCATTAACATAAAATCCAGCTTATTACAAACCATTTAAAACCTATTTATAGTCTTTCAAAGATTATTGACAAGTAAGTTTAATACTGCTTAAATGATTTCAAAGCTCATGTAGCCATGCAAAACTGAAAGGATCAATTTGGGCCTTTTTCTTCATTGAATGCTCTTGGTGAATGATGAACTTAACCTTTGAGTTGGCAACTAATAAACATGAATGTCATCAGTGTTACATACTGCAAACGTTAACAATGCTAATGCACATTATTTATTATCAGCTTACCAGTAGCTCCATTTGTGCAAGATGGCATTGCCTTGTAAAAACAGGAAAGCTACAAACACAATCAGGTGACACAAAGTTGATGACACACTATCAGTTTAGTTATAAGAAACCCATAGAACTAAGGGGCGCTAACATCAAAAGGTACACAAAAGCATAGTTAGTGTTACCAACAAAAGCAGTAGTAGTAAAAGCATGCACATGCACAACAGGCAAAGGGAGACACATGGAGCTTTTTAGAATATATTGTGCTGAGAAAGAGAACTAGGGATAGAGAGGGAGGGGCAGACAGGCAGTTAGACAGACAGGTGGTCATGATGTTGTGTTTGAGTTCAGTACTGCCCCAAAACACTGCTACCAGCCTGGCGTCACCGGCACTTTCTACATGTGTGTATGTATACGTCTGGCGTCACTCAGACAAGCCACTTGTTTAAAGCACAATGTTTGTGTGTGTGTGAGTGATTGATTTAGATGGAGCCATGGAGGTAGAGACACAGAGTTTTTGCATTTTTAGCCAAACTGCAAAATCAATGAAAAGTGGATTTGAATGAAAGAAGCACACACTGCTTTATCTAATATGTGTGTTTGCCTTTGTGTATGTGTGTATGTGAGTGTGAGTGTCTGTGAGACCCAGCTGGTAACCCATGGATAGGCAGAGCACTGTCGGCCATTACAGCTCTAGCGTCTCTGCAGCAACCATTAATGATTATGTTGATGTTGCCGTGGTTACACTCACACGCGTTCCATTCCATTTGCATTTGGAGAGATAGAGGAAGCATGACAGATACAATGACAAAGAAATAACAGTCATTTTAGAATAAAAAATGTTGAAAGAAAGACAGAGAAAACAAAACACATTTTAAGTGTTTTTCTTCAACTTGCAGTTTCTGTCTCAATTCTCTCCCTGTGCTTTTTTTCTTTGGTCCCTTTGTAAGCATTTGTACATTTACTCAACCTGCAGTGTAAAATTACTGTAAGGCATTCAGTGGGGAATATCACCACAATGCAGTTAAACTTATGATGTCCAGTTCAGTCATCACTGTTACTCCCAAAAATTATTGTGAGTCAACTGAGTCAATCATATTGACATTTGTTATATTGATGCACTCTGCTGTTTCAGTGGTTAAACTATACCAACTTATTTTACCATCACAGATCAAGTTTATCATTTTTCGCTTTGCTACTATGGATTAATAAAAGTAAGTCTACTTGCTAACCACAAAAGGGGTTAGTATGTCAATATTGGATGATTCTTGAAATTCTGGAAACAATTAATCCCAATTAACAAAGTCAGCAATTGCAATGACCAGGTCAACAAGGTCAACAGTAAATATGAGACTACATGCAGCACCCAACTTTACATATCAACTGAGGTTCCCAGCACTAACTTTTTCTGAAGAACAAACTATGGGGAAAGATCACAGATGAGCCCCCATTTCTTACCACCTAACCCAGTGCTGGCAACAAAAGGGAGGCTGCACACAGTTTCAGCCATGAAAAGTAATATTTATTTTAAAAAATCAATCAATATACACGACCAGTCAAAAGTTTGGACACACCGTCTCATTCAATGGTTTTTTTTTTATTTTTACTACTTTCTACATTGTAGACACATACTGAAGACATCAAATATATGAAGCAAGATATGGGGAATTATGTAGCAAAGAAAAATAACTCTAATTATGTTTTATATTTTAGATTCCTCAAAGTAGTGCCCCTTTGCTTTGTTGACAGTGCTGCAAACCCTTGGCCTTCTCTCAATGAGCTTCATGAGGTAGTCACCTGAAATGGTTTTCACTTCACAGGTGTGCCTTGTCAGGGTTCATTTGTGGAATTTTTTGCCTTCTTAATGGGGTTCGGACCATCAGTTGTATTGTGCAGAAGTCAGGTTGGTACACGGCTGACAGCCCTATTTGACAGCTGTTAGAATTCATATTATGGCAAGAACCAATCAGCTAAGTAAAGAGAAACGACAGTCCATCGTTACTTTAAGAACTGAAGGTCAGCCCGTAAAATTACAAAAACTTTGAATGTGTCCCCAACTGCAGTCACAAAAACCATCAAGCCTCAGAAATTGCAAGTTAATAGCACCTCAGATTAGAGACCAGATAGATGCCACACAGAGTTCTTGTAGCAGACACATCTTCTCACAACTGTTCAGAGGAGACTACGCGAATCATTCCTTTATGGTCAAATAGCTGCTAGGGAACCACTATTAAGGAAAAGCAATAAGCAGTAGAGATTTGTTTGGGCCAAGAAACACAAGGAATGAACATTAGACTGGTGGAAATCTGTGCTTTGGTCTGATGAGTCCCAATTTGAGATCTTTGGTTTCACCCGCCATTCTTTTGTGCAAGGCAGAAAAAGTGAATGGATGGTTTCTACATGCAAGGTTCCCACCGTGAAGCATGAAGGAGGAGGTGTGATGGTGTGGGGGTGCTTTGCTAGTGACACTGTTGGGGATTTATTCAAAATTGAAGGCACGCTGAACCAGCATGGTTACCACAGCATCCTGCAGCAACATGCCATCCCATTCGGTTTGCGTTTAGTTGGACCATCATTTATTTTTCAACAGCACAATGACCCAAAACACACCTCCAGGCTGTGTAAGGGCTATTTGACCAAGAAGGAGAGTGATGGAGTGCTGCACCAGATGACCTCCATGTGGATGGCCTCCACAGTCACCTGACCTAAACCCAATTTAGATGGTTTTGAATGAGATGGACCGCAGAGTGCAGGAAAAAGGGCCAACAAGTGCTCAGCATCTCTGGGAACTCCTTCAAGACTGTTGGAAAACCATTTCAGGTAACTCCCTCATGAAGCTCATCGAGAGAATGCCAAGAATATGCAAAGCAGTAATCAAAGCAAAGGGTAGCTATTTTGAAGAATCTAAAATATAAAACATGTTTTGACTTGTTTCACACTTTTTTGTTTACTGCATAATTCCATATGTGTTCATTCATAGTTTGAATGCCTTCAGTGAGAATCTACAGTGTAAATAGTCATGAAAATAAAGGAAAAACATTGAATGAGAAGGTGCATCCAAACTTTTGACTGGTTGTGGAAGTCTCAATAAGTATAGTGTGGAAGCAAGAAAGAAATAAATTACCTGCGGGAGCTCTCCTCGATCTCTCAGTATTTCCGGGTCAGGAGCAGGTACGAGCTGTGCTGCATGTTAAGCTGTGTTTGTTGGATTTGATGTGACATTAACTTTACTTCTTATCCCAGGGCGGCACTCGTTGTGGTGGTGTACATGCATCTTGGTGTGTTTAGTGTGTAGAGGGTACGCGGTTCGAGGATTACAAGCACAAAGTAATGCCGTCGTAAGGTCGCGAACAGCCGAGGCAACTGAATTGTTTGTAACTTTTATCATTACTGTCTTGTGATTTTTGTGATGTATTGGTGGCTAACAAGCTATGCTTTTTGTTACAGTTTGCCACTGTTGCCTTGTCTTTTGCCTGCCTTTTGTCGTCTTTTTGTTGTTCTTTTCGCGTCTTTTTCTCACCTTAGTTGGGTTTTTCTTTCAAGTCTTTTGAACGGTTTCTCCTTCATCTTTGTTTCTTTTCCTTTTTTTTTAGCTTTATGTCCATAGTTTTGCTTTTGGTTATAAATACAACAGTTTGGATTCAAAGACTCTGTCCAGTAACAGTTTGAAGGACTCTGGTCCGGGCTGTGTATGAGGCCATGGCTGTGGCTGCACGGATTATTTGGTCAGTCTTTGTCTTGTATTTTTTTAATCTTTCATTAGATATGCCATCTAATTTTCATTAGATGGTACTAGTCTTGTTTATAGGTTTGACCGGATAACCCTGTTAAATACGTAGCGGTGCCACATCGTGTGACCTCCAACTGTTTTGCACATGTCTATTCATGGGGATGAGGGATGGCGGCCCCCTGTAGCTCGATGACAGACTAAACAAACTTTTTCTCTTCAAGGACTTCATGATTCAACAGCTTAAACTACCCACCAAAACCGTCAACCAAATCACCTTCCACCGTGTTCACCATATTGGTCAAAGAAACACCACAAACAACCGACCACGTCCAATCGTCGCCAAATTTGACCACTTTTAGCAGAAACAACAGGTTCAAGACACAACTAAACAAGGACAACTAAAAGGAACAAACTTTGGACTAAACGATCAGTTCCCATGAAATCATGCAACGCCATAAACAACTTCATCCCATCCGGAAAAAAATGATACAGCAAGGAAAAAAAACAATCATCACTGTGGACAAACTTTTCATTGATGGACAGTTATACCGTGACAAGGACATTACCCCCTGGCTCTTCTAAATGGCCTCCCATCCCTCCTGCAAATGCTCTGCTGTTCTCCCCCCCCCAACACATCCCCTACACACACCCATACTCTCACACACACGCACACACTCACTCTTCCCTGCACACATACACAATGGGTTGTTGTTGTTGTTGTTGTTGTTGTTGTTGTTGTTGTTGTTGTTGTTGTTGTTGTTGTTGTTGTTGTTGTTGTTGTTGCTGCTGCTGCTGCTGCTGCTGCTGCTGATTTTTTTTATTGTTGTTCTCTTCAATGTTTTGGCATATTTGTCACATGTGTTTCGCCATGGGGTTGTGCTTCATCATGCACAAATGCAACATACACACACACACGCACGCACGCACACACACGCACACATGCACGCACGCACGCACACACACACACACACACACACATCAACAGTAATATCCAATCCATAATATTCATATCATACACTCCAAAATGCCAACACTTAAGTTCTTAACATGGAACATCCGAGGGATTGGTTCACAGGCCAAAAAAATTACAATATTGAATCACCTGGATAAATTACAAGCAGACCTATGTTTACTTCAAGAAACCCATCTTTTCAAATCAGACCACAACAAATTGAAATCATCACAATTCACTCATACATTCTAAGCTACCTATAACTCAAAACAAAGAGGGGTATCGATTCTAATAAACAAAAATGTCTCTTTTTCCTATAATTCCACCATTACAGATCCAGAAGAATGCTTCATCATCATTAACATTTCAGTCGACAAAAACCCAGTTACAAAAGGCAATGTCTATGGTCCAAATACTGACAACCCCTCCTTTTTTCAAAACTTTTTTTCATTTATTTCCAACTACTCTTACTGCCTGATCATAATAGGAGGCTATTTCAACACGGTCATTAACCCATCCGTGGACAGAAGCACCTCATCACACAATAAACAAATTTGGCATTCAATAGAAACAATAAAACAATTCATGAGTGATCTGGGTCTTGACGATAGTTGGCGATTACAGCACCCATCCACAAGAGAATACTCATTCTTCTCACCAGTCCACCACTCATATTCACGAATTGACTTCTTCCTCACCAGCAATTCAATTACATCTAACATCATCACCTCAAAGATCCACCCTATAGTTATCAACGACCATGCCCTGGTAACATTCACATGGCAAACAACCAACTCACAAAAACCCAACACCAGATGGCGCTTTAATACATCACTCCTCAAAGATCCAGAATTTGACAGTCTTATTGAAAAAGAATGGGCATCCTTCCTAGAAATAAATGATTCCCCAACGTCATCTCCGTCTATTTTATGGGAAACGGGTAACGCAGTTGTTAGAGGCATAATCATTTCATTTCCGTTTACAAAAAGAAAAAAGATCAAGAAGAAGCTGAACTAGAACATAAAATCATGCAGCTCGAAAACATTAATTCAAGCAACCCAACAGAAGAAACACAGAATGAATTAAGAAAGTACAAATTTAAACTGAATGAAATCACAAACAAAAAAACCCAATTTCTCATACACAGACTCTGACAAGAGCATTATCACCATAACAACAAATCTGGCAAATACCTAGCAAATCTAATTAAACAAAACAAAGAATAAACAACAATCTCCATCATCAAGGACTCAGCAGGGAACCCAATACAATCACCCGAACAAATAAATAACATTTTAAGAAATTTTTATGCAAACCTATATTCATCAGAAAAAGCAACAAGCCAAGAAGACATTGATTCATTTCTTAATATCAATCTACCACAACTCAACAAGGAACAAATTGACACAGTTGACTCACCACTGACAGATAAAGAACTTTCCCCTGCCCTCAATCTCGGGACCCGATGGCTTCCCTGCTGAGTTCTATAAACACTTCTGGTCTATATTAGTTCCACCCTTCAACAGACTTATAACAGAAATTAAACAAACTTCAAAAATACCACCAAACATGAACACAGCCACAATCTCTCTTCTCCTAAAACCCAATAAAGACCCAACACAACCAGTTAGTTACAGGCCCATCTCTCTCCTCAATGTTGACACTAAAATCATCACTAAAGCACTCGCCCACCGAATAGAAAAAGTCATCCCATCCATAATCCACCCAGATCAGACTGGTTTCATTAAAGGAAGACACTCATCCAATAACACGTGTAGACTTTTTAATTTAATGGACTATTCATCACAGCAAGAATCACAAACCATCATAGCTACATTAGATGCAGATGCAGATAATCCTGTCAAATACGTAGCTGTGTCACTTTCCACATTGTGTGACCTGCAACTGTTTTGCACATGTCTATTTATTTTTAAATTAAATTAATAAAGATTGTTTTTACTAACACCAGAAGTCCCTCACCAGTCCTAACTTGGTTACACTAGGAACTATAAGCTCACAGCTTTAATTTATCACTAATCCCAAAAGCTCTCCCGATTCTAACCCAGATTTCTTGCTTTTTTGACTGCTTTGTATAGGGTATAGCTTTTGTCATAATATGCCATGTTTTTTAGACTTCTGTGATTAGCTCTTTTGCGAGCAACCCCCTTACCTCTGCTGATATAGGTTAACAAATAGAAGGCTTGCCTTTTTCTTTTGAACTTAATTTGAATGGTTGAAAATTTTTTATCATTGTCTGTCCATCAAAAAACTCTGTAATGGAATCAAGAATGTAATTGTTATTATCGTTGAGATGTTTTTATCGTTACAGTTGTAGTGTAAACCAGAGATGGGGACTTGAGTTTGCGACTCAGACTGAAGTCGCACTTAAGTCACACACAGAGAGACTTCAGACTTGACTTGGACTCGTGCTCAAAAGACTTCAGACTCGACTCAGATTCGTGTTTTGGGACTCGTGAACAATCATTATGTTTTCTGTTTTTTCCTTTCTTTTTTTTAGCGTATTAACATTGGGGAAACTCTGAAATGTCTGCTGAGCTTAATGTCATTTCCTCCTTTTTGACATGGTAACCATATTAAGCATCGGGTGCACGGCCCGCGGCCCCACCATTTGTACCTCAGATGACACTGTGGCGACCGACACACCCGCAGCTGCTGCTGTACCCTTTGTAATTATGTTTGGTTATAAAAACTTCAAACAAGACGGCACCAACAAAGGAACAGCTGACAGCAAAATCTGTGGTACCAAGATTAAGGACGCTGGATCAACCACATCAATTTTTATCAGGCACCTGAAAACTCACCTAGATAGGTCAGTCACATTGCCGCATATGGACGGTTAGCAAACATGTTAGGCTTAGCATCAGCTATGTTTAGCTTAGTCAAGATAGCCAATAACTCCTATGATATTCCTTTTTGAGTTTTACTTTTATGTAAGGAATCATTTTTGTCATGCAAAGAAAGGTGCCTTTTGGAACAAAACTGGTAATGTTTTGATATCTCCAGTTTATAGACTTCCAGTATTTTTCAGATAATGTGGCAGCAATAGTTCTGCTTTTTGTCAACAAATTTTTTAATTACAAATGGAACAGAAGTATCATATACAAGTGTTTAAAGTACTTTTAAGTGCTTTGTTTACAAGTTGTTTGCATTTAGCTAAAGTGGGATGTTTTGCACTGATTAGAGGGATGTTAATTAGCCTACAATGCCTTTGACTGGGTGAGGTGTAACATTTTCTATATTTTTGTTCTTATTATGGTCTG
>JAPZDZ010000009.1:20413758-20431119 GCA_029783805.1 Acanthurus tennentii
TGCTCTGTATGCATACTGGTGCTGGTCAAAGTTAGCAGGGAGACTGGATTTAATGTGTTTTTGGACCAATTTCTCAATATGAGTTAAATGTTACATTTACTGTCTGACAGTTCTTTGTATGAGAAATAAGAGAGCCTTGGTTTTCACACTAATAAAGCAGCACTGTAAAACAATCAATTCCAGAGTAACAAATATTTCACTTCAAATCTCAAAAATGCAAAGACACCACAATTGAACCACTATGTCAAACAGTAACCACATAAAAGGCTTGCATCAACACCATTGCTCTCTGTTGGCAGCTGAGATATAGTAGACTGTTGTGTGGCAGAGAATCTTACACAATAAAGATGAGTGTCTGCATCACATTAAAGCTTATTACCCAGAAGGCACCTTTTAACTTACCAAATACAAAAGAAAGAGATCCAACGAAACTAAATCCATCCCAATCAAAGAGGTTGCATCCTTGAACAAAGGTAAATGACCCTTCTAAGTAAAAAATTATCATATTATATGCAATATTATTGTAAGAATGTTCTAGGTCACATTAAGTCAACAGAGGCCAATAAGATAGCATTTTTTTTAAGTTTCGGTAATGTGTAATTTTTAAATTCATAATAAATTGCAACTTAATAAAACAAGACTAATGATTAAATTAAGGGTAAAAAAATCTAAAATAACAGCTTTTATAAATTTCTAAAAGGCAAGCTTGACATTCAAAATTTACAATATAACATAACTTTAACATGAATGTGAGACCTTCATCTTGTAAAAACACACAGCACCATCTGGCTCCAATCAGTCGCACACACATACACACACATGTGCACACCCACCCACACACACACGCGTGCACACACACGCACACACACACACACACACACACACACACACACACACACAGTAAGATTTGAGATTTGATTTCTTTTTGCAGCTTTTCACTAATTTTTGGTCAGAAATTTCAATGACTACTCAAGGAATAGAATAGAAATCCAGTACAGACTAAATTGAAAATTCTATTACTAGGCTTTTGTGTGTTAAGGGAGTGTGTGTGCATGTGCACTCATCTATTTGATTGAAACTCTGAACTGTTGAACTGCAGCCATACTACTTATCTTTCACTGATCATTGTAAGTGCATGAACACACAGAAACACATACACACACACACACACACACACAGCCCTGTGTTGAACTTGAGATGAATTATAGAAAAGAAAACAGGAGTTCGGGGTTAGCCCCAATGAGATCATCTTGAAAGAATCTCCTCTCTTTTTCGAAGTTCTCTCTCTCTCTCTCTCTCTGTCTTTCTCATTCACACGACCAGCTCTGTACCACCCCGCCCTTCACACCATCATGGACATGATACCAAGGATTCAGCTCTAGCTAATACACTCTTGAGTTGCAATTTCAGCCTGAAATACTCTCCCTTTTGTTCATGCCTCAATAAGAGAGTAGTGAAAGATATTTGTGTGAGTTTGGAAGAGGAAATGCCTCCAAGGGTCACCCCAGCAGTTTAACATTGATAACAAGAGTTGGAAATAGTGTTAGAAGCAATCTTTTTAGAGAAATGTCAAAATTGGAGCAACAGAAGGTGAGATATCCCAAATTTTTAATGCCTATTTTAGGTAAAGCTTCAAAAGAAATGGATCCCACAGTTCCCAAAATGCACTCAGTTATTTGCATTTGTCAGCAGACTGTTTCTAATATGCAAATTGCCACACATGCTCTAGTAATACATGTTTTAATTTATAAATTTGAAGTGCACAGACTTAATCTGAGAAAAAAAAAACTCAAATAACATGATTGGGATATTTTATGACCCAATTAAGGTTGTTGTCTCAGGCTTGACAAAATAACTCAAGGACACCTTATACAAGTGATTTCACAGGCCAAGTAATACTGTACAACTTGTGATATGTAAAATCATTTTGTAAAGTTAGTACAGTTTTTCAGGTTTTGTTGTCTGTTGATCAGAGTGAAGGCTCTTCCTAGAACCACCACTTTACAATTATCTTCACTAATCACGCAAAGAGAAAAATTCGAAGAAAAGAGCAAATGCATGTGAACTTTGAGCTTTTTTTTCAAGAAGTTGGAAATAGTTAAAAATTTACTATCCTATTATATTTACACTGAATGATGCTTCACCTCAAATTTACACCCAATGCCAACAACTAATGCCAGTAAAGAAACCAATGTGTCCTTTGTGTATGGGGTTCTTGTTAATTGGTAACTGGGAATATAAAAACTTTCTAACTTCAGGATAAGAAAAAGGGACTTTTTAAAAGCAGCATCAGACAACAACCTCTGTTATGTGCTGAAGTCTGAGTTTGGCAGAGGATCTGACAGAGTTTGAGTCCTGCGTGTGTGTGTTTTGTGTGTGTGTCTGTGTATGCATGTGTATGTGATGAGGTGATGACTGAGTTTGCCACCCAGGCTCCAGGACAGGCATATTCAGACCAGCAGAGAAGAGTTGGAGATGAAGAAGAGTAGGAAGAGGAGTGTGTTTACATGTTTAGATATCCCAGAGGCTCTCCAGAGGTCAAAAAGTCATCCAGCCTCCCACTGAAAGAAGCCACACTACATTCCTCACTGCAGCCCTGCATGTGTGTATGTGTGTAGATATGTGAGTGTGTGAGTGGGTCAACGAGAGGCCATGCAGCCATGTGAATGTGAGAGACCTGACTGTTCAAATGCATAGCTCTCTCTGTATGATGTGCTTTGTCAAGTGCTGTGATTCTTCAATTCAAGGAAGACAATCAACTTTTTTTCTTTCTTAATAATTTCCTCTAACTCTCCTTCACTTTCTTCTCCTGTTTCAACCTCTTGCAGGGTTGTATTGCACATTTCAGGGCTAAACATTTGTCTGTGGCACTCTGCTTTAAGTCCAATACCTCCTACTGATTGAGTACCCTTTCATATGCCTCATAGATAGATTGTTTTACATAAGTTTTAATGTTTGTTACTCTTTGTGTATTTTTCTGGTAGAGTGTATGTTTAAGACAGTTAAAGAACATGTCTACCAGTGCAACAGTATGGTTCATTAATGTGTTTTTACTGATCTCTTGTCAGTAATAAAGCTCTCTGGCACAAAGAAAGACAAAAAATCAGGCTTTGATACACACACGCACAGTAAGTGCTTGTTTGGTGGGATGCATTTATTGTTAATTTTGGTCTTGTTATGGGATTGTTTTACAACCAGGATTGTCTTAAACACTACTGTAAAGATATTGCAAGTGCTCCAGCATCTCCTGTCATGTCCAGATTAACATACTAAGGGTTCCTAGGGCAAAATTACCCATGTCGAGTATTTCAGTACAGGTCCGAAGTATTCTGTTCAATAAATTACATGCAAATAAATTACATGCAAACACAATTCTAAAGTGATAAGGGTTGTAAAACTAGTTTTAAGACAGAGCTCAACTTAAAAACAGGGTTTAAGTGATATTAATTAAGCAGGACCTAACCTAGGTTCATTATGTCATGACTGATTTTTTTCCTAAATTAAATTGTTGTGACAAACACAATTACTGTCTTTACTATGTTAAGATCCAACATTGTTTGAGTGAATAAATAGCTGCTTTTACGCAACCCACTGGAGGCAAAAGGAGGTGATGTGGGTGAATGGTTGGTGCACAAATCACAGGAAAATAGAGAAATTAGGTAAATATTCTGTGTCCAGTCAGTGGTTAGGTTTGGGCAAGAGAAGACCTAAACATAATATAAACATTTAATTAAAAGGTTTATAAATTCTGCAGAAGCTATTTGCAGATATTGTATAGCAAGGTCAGATATTTTTGCAGAAAATAAATAACATTAAGTGTGAAGGATTTTTATGGATAAGTTCAGGAAAACATTTTGTTACAGATACATGTGCGGATTAACAGCATTTCTTCTTTTAGTTGATATAAAAAGATAACCCTGGCAGCATTGATTCACTCAAAACTTAGTAATGTATAAATATACTTTGGAGATATAGTTGTGTTTTTTCTAAGAGGTGTTTATATATATATATATATTAATCTCTAATATAATATTTAATCATATTGGCTTTAGCTTGAAAATGTCTCTGGAACACTCCAAGGATTAGAGATTGGTGTAAGGTAACACAGCTTTCAGATGCTTAAAATGCTGGGCACTGTTTTAAAAATCAGTGAATAAACTAAAATATCACACATAAAAGAGCTTATGGTCCTTCTAAAGAGTACAATGAAACACCTCTGTGCAGTTGACCAACAGACAAATCTTTAATTGAGGTAGCTTAGAGTAGAGAGAAACAAAAGCAGCATGATGGGGGCTATTTTAAGGCAGCAGAACTAATAAAACTCAGTCAGTCTGCTCTCATTTTAAAATAAAATAAGTTGCTGTGAAAAATAGAATCACATCAGTCCACAGTAGAATCTGACCCTTACCTTGATGACATTACACTTAAAAAGCAATTCACTAATTGAAAAATGTTCATAAGATCTAATTCACAAATCTGAGGAATCTTGAGCAGTGCACTGGAAGCATTGAGACCTTCAGCAGTAAAAAGACGAGATGTCCCTAACTCCCCTCACATTAGTGTGAGTTATTATCACACTAATATAATAACTAAGTTATTATCTATAACATGAAATGCATCTACTAATTTATTCCAGTGAAAAAATAATTTCCCCTATTTTCCCTCTCTGCAAGCACGTGTCAGGCCTCACTTAAAAAAAAAAGTAATGTTCTACCTGCACACATACAAACACAAACATACATACTCACATACAAATTAAGTCCTGAGTCTAAAATGCTTTTAGTCCTGTTAACCAAACCATAAAGGTGACACAGCCTTAGTCATCATTTACTAAAATAAGGAAACAACGTATTTCATTTGAATGTTTTTCAGCATTTTTTAAATGTTACCCTGTAGTCACATGGTGCAAATACCAGAATTGCATGGAGAGAAGCACAAAACCTAAAAAAATAAAAAAATAAAAAAACTAAGTCTTTATAAGTGAAACAATATGGGTATAAGTGGATGAGATATGCTGAGCTTTTGCCATGAGATGCCCCCTGTATCCCTGTTCATGAGGCTTAAGGCTTTGCATTCATGAAGGCTTTTTGTGGCATTTTCCTGTCCCATATATCCATATCATAGGCTTTGTGTTTTGTTGAAATCTGAGTCAAAATTATTTGTTATTTACTTTCAATTGCCCACTTCCAGATGAAACCCCCCATATACCATGGACCATAAAAAATGACCAACTGCATCATTATGATCATCATCATCGTCATCAACGAGGCACTTGAAAGAATCTATCATCACCTTATACCACTCAGCAATTGTCCTATGTGACAAACCTCTTTCCTAACTTCACAATTTAAGAGAAGCATTTCAGTGTTTGTTCCTGTCTATTTAAATTAATCATGATAGGTGTTTTGTTCAGGTATAATTTATCAGAATTTAGAGCCTACGCCAGCTTATTGGTGAAAAAAAACAATGAAAACTTTTCAACACTTAAATAGACTTAAGGTTGCTTGCATGATTTGCATGGTTACATGCTTGAATGTAATTAGGGACAATTTGCCTTAACTTAGCTGGATGATAACACCCATCTACTTGTTTATCTTGTTTCTTATTTTTGTAATGATTTCTCCAATTTTGCATCAGTGGTCTTCCCAACATACTACTTACCATATTTTGCTTTTAATGGTTTTCTCATGGTTGGTTGCTGGTATTTGTCATTATATTAGTGCTGTTCTTGCAGTCAAAATGTTTAATATGATGGGATAACTGTGTGGTTTCAAATTAGTGCTTTTGAGGTCTGGATAGATCACTGGTATATATATGTTTAAATAGAAACTACTTTTTTAGTCTCTATCCAATAAAGAAATTAGTTGATCAAGAAAGGTTCAATGAGGCTCTGGCAGTTTTCCTGGATCAGAGTACTCTCTCCACCTTCAGGTAAAACTGACAGAACACAAAGTCTAGGTAGTGGGTGGCTTTTAAAAGGAATTCTGACACCTGTTAGATCATTTACCAAAGCAGAATAAGAGGGAGCCGTCTGGTGACTGAAAAGATCACTTTCCATCAAGATGTAGTACAAAATGCTTTAAATGCCGTGTCATTTAATGGAACAAAACATGAGACCACATGTTCTACGCAAGGCTACAGAGTGACGAATCTGCAGAGCCAATCATGTGGCTCGCTCTGACGATGTCTCCGACCCCGGGGACGCTCCTGGAGACATGGATGGGGAGGAGTGATCAGTGTCCTCCGGCTCCTTGCTCAAGCCGCTGTCAGCACCGGAGAAGGAGAAGCGCGTCCTTGCGGAGGCTCCCTCTCGCTCGCGCTTCTTTTGCTTCATGCGCCTGTTCTGGAACCATATCTTAACCTGCGTCTCGTTCAGTTCCAGCGTGGCGGCGATCTCCACGCGCCGCGCCCGTGTCAGGTACTTGCTGAAGTGGAACTCCTTCTCGAGCTCCGTCAGCTGCCGTGTGCTAAAATTGGTACGCATGACGTTGTTGTGTGCACCCACGAGACCAAAGTCCGACACTTTGACTAGGTGCGGGGAAAAGAAGGGGTGGGGGAGAAGAAGAAGTTCTTAGTTTTATTTGTATGATTAAGAAGAATACATGAGTCCATCCTGTGTAAAATAATATCCAAAAAAGAAGGAAATCTGGCGAATCAAGATATCCTTTTCCTTTTAATGGTTTCTCACCTTTTGTGTGCTATAATATTTTTTCTTTAACTGGGCTACATTATACCTCCAAGGCATGGATCTATCCCAGATCTACTATCAGTCTGGAGATATAAGTAGATATGAATGAGGAAAAAGTAGCTACTGAAAACACGTGAACGTCGTTATTTTATTTACGTTTGAAAGACAAATGTTATGTGTTAATAACCGATAACAGTAGCAATAGGCTGACACACACACATATATATATATCACAGATTTTAATTTTAAAAAGTTTGTTCGTTATTGCCAAGCCCAACATTTCTCACCTGAAAAACATTCAGTAGCTAGAAGGTGTATCCTTTTTATCCAGATCGATATTAGGCTATGTGTTTTAATGATAGTAAAAGATAAAATACTTCACGTCATTAGAAGTTAGTTTGTTTTTTGTTTAAAAAGGCTCCACTTGTCAGCAAATGTTTAACTTGATATATATTTATATATATTTTTAGAGCTATCTGAATTACCTTGATATTGGGGAAAAATCCTCAAACCTCAAACGTTTTGGTTCTGTTTTCTTGTTTTTTTATTCATTCATTTATCGGGTTGTTGTGAATCGAATTTAGATTTAAATTATTTAGACAAGGGAAAGTAAAATGGGAGAAAAATGTAAATTTGAATTTACATTAGAAAAGCCGGGAATATTTTCATAGAAATTATGAAACAAACAAACAAAAAAAACAGCAACAAAAAAAGAGGCCTGCAGGGGGAAAAAAGATTTTGCACTAAGCCCAAAGCCTATTAACAAATTCGCTATGCTATCCGTTATGATTATAGGCAGTGATCATCCGAAGCCCAAGTGAAAAATCGCTTTAACAAAGCATTTTAATCAAAACAACTATTCTAGCTTATTTGTCGCTGAATATCGGCTACATTTGGTCCTCCATCCCCACAGTTATTCACGAACAATGGAGTGTTCTTAAAATACGCAATTCCTTCAAGTCTTTTGGCTTTAACATTTCTCATGACAGCAATTGTAATCTGTATAGAGGAGGCCTTTGTTACTCTGCTAAAAATAAACAAGTTATGGCCAGCAAAATCAACCACCCCAGCTTACCTGTTTTAGGCGGGTTCCTCTTTACTTTCATCCAGTCGAAGGTCTGACCCTGTCCGGCCTGCTGGGCCTCCTCATCTCCCCCCTCTTCCTCTTGGGTAACCGGTAGCTCCCCATAACCTCCTCCGTGTGAAAGGCCCTGGTAGCCCTCTGTATTCAGACCCCCACCAAGCTGCTGCGGGTACTGTGATCCGGCCAGTGCTCCTTGAGGTCCGCGGTAGGCCCCAGCTAAGGCACCGTAGCCGGGGCCGACTGTGGGGGTCGAGCTTGGGAAGGCTGATTGATGGTAGTAGGTAGAGGCCACAGGGTCATCCATGAAATACTCAGAGTGAACAGTGCTGGGGGGGGCCGTCGGGGCAGCATACTCGGGGTTCCTGGCACACGCTTGACCCACAAAGAGCCCGGTATTGCAGTTATTTCCGTTACTGTAAGGAGACAGTGTTCCGCTTTGCAGTCTTTGGGTTTGGTGAACATGAGGATGATGATGGTAGTGGTTATTTGTCTGCTGATGTTGGTGTTGCTCATGATGATGATGATGATGATGATGCGGATGTTGCTGGGTCGTTACTGTGATCGAGTGCGCCCCTTCACCTCCAGTGCTTCCGTACAGCCGCCCATCTCCGGCGTAACTACTGTCACTTCTCGCTCCGTTAACTGACGCTGAAGAGCCGGTGGATTCCGTATGAAAGGCGCCGAAGGTCACCGGAAATCCCTGATGCTGATCAAGAGGATGGTGGTGCTGATGCAGGTGGTGATGGTGGTGGTGGTATCCAGATTTAGGAGCAGAATAAGCACCGGTACCCGGTCGGTTACAAATGGTGTATTCCACAAAGGAGTTCATGTTGTCCATAAAGACCGAAGGCACGAGACACAATGGGACCGAGTCAAATTAAAAATTATTAGACAGAAGCAGATGCCCACGGATGAAGTTAATGAAGTTGGTAAAAACATAAAAATATACCTATTCAGTGTTTCTCTCCAAGAGGAAGCCTGTTTTAAAATACCATATTTTACAACAGAGAGGAAAAAAACAACTTAAGAAAGTATTTTTAAAAAAGCAGGAAAACACACAAAATAGTAAAGGTTCAGCAAAAAACAGAAGAAAACAAAAAATGCGGAGGAACAAAAGTGAGGTCTACACGTCCCAAAATCCTAACCACATAAACTGTGTTCTACTGTGGTGTGTTTTTGCCTTCGTAAACGGAAGGCCTGGCTGTCAATGCCTTAACTTGTGTTTTCCAAACGCTCATCAGTGATTCAGGAAAAGACGAAGAGAAAACAGGAAAAAGAGTCATGTCACCTCTTCAACCCCATAAAGGTTACTCTGCGTCCTCCTCTTTTCTGGATTTTTCTCAGTTCCTCTGCTTTAACCTCTTAACGTGTCTGTGTCTCTTCCCCCTCTTTTTCTTTCTTCTTTTTCTTGTCACTTCTACCTCTGCGGATCACGTGGGTCGTCGTCACGTCGCCCATGGTGACTGAAGGCCAGAAGTTTGTCAGCCTCTCATACCAGGTTGAGTGTGCTCGCGCGCGTTTAAATGACGCACGCGCCTCATCCATCACTCGCCGTGGCATTAGCTCGACAAAGAGACTTCAATCAAACCGGCCCATCAATCTGATATCAGCAAGAATCTGTCAGAGCAAAGAGAGAGGCAGAGAATAAAGGAGGAGCTGTAAGCCGGCCTGCTGCTTCCAGACCTTCTCACTGCAAAATACTCCCCGAAACAAACCTCCTGTGCCTCTAATATAACTTCTCGAATTATATAGTGCTACTGAACAGCTGCTACATGTCAAATCCAGGTTAGTCAATATAATTTTTCAAATCCTGCAGCTACACTTTTCAATTACCAATGCTGGGAGTAGCCAATGACTACTATAGGTTGAATTTTAAGTGTCAGTTAATACTCATGTTGCCTTGGGTCCCTCTTTTATGACTTAAAAAGTTAAATTAACAAATTTACCAGATAAAAAGACATTAATTAATTGACTGAAACGAATGGCTTATATTCTAATTTTGAACAAATAAAATGTTTCAGGGAAGTCACTTTACTTCTGTATTGTTCCTCAGCTGTAAAATATGGTTTAGTAAGCTACAATTAATATTCACATCTCAACTTTTATCCAAGGTTGGATTTGACACAAGTTTTTAAGCAGTTTTAAAAACCAGATGTGACAGTTTGATCATAAGAGAAACATACACACATATCCATTTCTCTTTTTGCAAATAATTCTGTTTAACTGTACTTATAAGCAACAATGTCCCTTATTTATTTAACATAATCAAAAGAAATAGTAAAATTTATAAAAATGAAAACCGAGTAGTATAAAACTTAGAAAACCCTTCAAAAGAATATTCCTATTATACTTAGCCCTGGGTTTACACATTTGGATTTCACTTGGAGCTCAGCCCAGGGCTAACTAAAACCTGCTCCATGTCAGGGTTACTTACACAACCAGAGAGCTGTAATTTAGCCATCTGCAGTGTGTTTTGTAGATTCTAGCCTTTGCACATGAAAAGCACAACATAGCTAAATAGGTGTATAAAAACAGCTTAAATCAGGCCTGGGTGCTTTTTGTCTTTGCTTTGCCAGCAGCCAGGCAATGCAAGTATGAAAGTTTTTGGATTGCTCAAACCAACACTGTCAGTGCTTGAGAGAAATTGTTTATTTACCTAGACTGTAAGTCAGCAGTGAACATTTTGTTGCTACAGTGAGTCTGATACTGTGCTGAGTGCCAGCTGCTCTGCCCTCTACATTTAACTTGGTCTGTGTGTGGCTGATCATCTGAATCACTGATCTCCACTACAACATCCAGCACTGACAGTGTCTACATGAAACACTGAAGCCTTGTATTGCTCTCTGTTTAAAGATGTTTTTTTCTTTTTGCGCTCTGAAGTAATTTTTATTAACTGATTATTTCTTTGTCTCCAACCCTCCTTCACTTTAACTCAGTTTACTTATACTGATCATCAGTGTAAAGATTATTGATTTGACTCTATCTCTTTTTTGCACATTTTCCTTACAACAGAGGAAATCTTGTAATGGATCAAAAGGACTCTATTGATCAAATAGCTCCAGAACCCCGGCTTTTGGAAATCAGTTTATTTTCCAACAATTGGATTGAAATGCTGTACTGATGGCAAATGTGTATGTGCCAAGCACGGGAGAGAATGTGTGTGTTTGTGTGTTTGGTAATTCAATGAATGAGCTGATCTGTTACAGAAATGAGTTTAAGGGGGACAGGAGGCCCTCTGGTCAGCCAAACAGGTCCAGCAGCACAGGAAGCAGGCATAGCTGTGACGACAGTACAATGTTCTGTCTGCGAATGCGTGTCTAAAAACAAAGGCTTGCAACTGTGCACATGGTTGAACATGATTGTATCCCTTGGAGGGGATTTTTTATCTTTATCCAAGATTTGTGTAGTATAAAGGCATCTTTCTTTCTTTCTTTCTTTCTTTCTTTCTTGTCTTATTAATACTCGGGGGGAGGGGGGGGGGGGAGTAGCAAATAAAAAAATCTCTTCATGTATATTTCAAATGTTTGCTTATGAAGTGTTTCCCTTGATGGAGACCTTTTAATTCCTGATTACTACCCACTTTAACTGTCTCCAATAAACCATCCATTTTTCCCCTCTAGGGCTTCAGTGAAGGCCTTGACAGCAGGCGCGCCCTGTCCTGCCACCAAGACGAGCAGTGTGGGCGTACGACAAGGAGGGAGGTTAATAATTAGTGAAAGGCTAAAAAGAGAGGGAGAGATGTAGAGAGAGCACGTAGGCAGAAAGTCTGCAGGAACAGACTGGGACAAGAAGAAGATTAAATGACACCATGTCCATTTACCCTGCCTGTGTGGCACAGAGACTACAGGGTAAATGTTTTGAATGCATGCAGTGATTTAATAGTGGTTTTGTTTACTCATGGGAGTTTACTTGATTCTGCACTTTTAAGTTTAAGTTTAAGTTTAAGTTTAAGTTTATTTATTTAAAACAGGAACAATACATATTAATGAATATATACATGTAAATATGCAAGATTATAGCCAACGGCCAATTTCCATCTTTAGTCCCTTCAGCAGGTTGAAAGTTTAGCAGGTTTTTAGCTTGAGATTTGATATGTGAATACATTGCCTAGATAATTACACCTCATTGTATCTCTTTCAATTTAAAACATTTTAAAAAGGATTCTAACATTCTCAAATTTTACTGCATTTCGAGCAGATCTAAACATGCAGTTGGTTGATGCAGGTGGACTATTTTATCATAATCAGTAAATAAGTCAATTATTTCCAAACTATTTATTTAACTTTTTACTGTATTTAATAGGTTTATTTAAAAAAATCTTAAAATTTTGAAGCCCAAAGTGCAAATCAAAGCACAGACAGCTTAAATGTAGGGATTTAGCTTACTACTAAATAAGACACAAAAAGAAACACATGCTTATAATAACTGCAAACAAAAAAACTCCTGTCTTGTAGTGGCAGTCAAAATTTGAACAAGCCTTACAACTTAGAACATGTCAAGTTAATGTAACCAGAGCCAGAGATAATATGTTGGTAAAGCCTGGCTATGACTTTCACTGGCTAAAACTTTGTCTATGGGCTGACTTAACCTATGCTTAGTTAAAAAACTTTGTTAACACAGCTGAACATAGAGTAGGTGCTACAACACAAGACACAGAACTTAGCAAGCCAGCTAGTATTTATCATTACTCATCAGTTAAACAACAAGTTCATCTCGGGGTTTGTCCTTGCAACCTTTTACTCTGACCCTATTGCTGTTCTAACCACTTGCTCTCTTTTAATCTCCAATTTAGTAAAAACTTGCCAGCATCACTAAAGGCAACATGCTGAGTGTTTGGACTGGTAAGCTCGATGGCTTCAGTTGTGTGGTCCATTTTGTCTGCACCCCACTTCTATTCTTCACTTTCCCTCTCGCCACCGTCCCTCTCCCCATTGTATTCCCAAGCTCTAAAAACAAACACATCCGAATACTCCTTGCATTTAGCTAGCTGCATGGCTACCATAGCTAACTACAAGCTACAAGAGCAACTATTACAGGTTATTTCAGAAAGCTCTGTGAATGTCTGAGGGTTGAGGCAGATCAGCCAGAGAACAAAATCAAAAGAGTTAAAACCAGAAAGCATTTTGTGCACAAAATATAATCCATTTTTAGTTTTAGTTTCTGACACTGAGTGCTGTAAAGCATTTCTTTCCATTTCATACTTGCTTCTGCAAGTTACACAGCGTACCAACTAGGAATTTGTGCACAGATCTGATACAGAGATACATGTCTGTATAATGATCTTTAAGCTGTTAACTTGAGACAAAACAGTCACATAATGTTGGTTTAAATCATCTGTGTCAGTCAAAGTTTTAGGCAGAAAAACTCAAATGACTGTTGAAATAATAATTTATAATAATTAATCTCTGGCCTTTATGCTATAACTGATATGCCTATATATATATGTTCCTTGAACAACTTAGCCAATCAGATCAATTTTACTGGTAGTCCTCAAAGCCAGAGCTCGGTTATGGATCAGGGTGACAGGAGACACAGGAAAGGAAACATCTGTTTTGTCTAGAGGACAATAAGCAATATCAAACTTCTCTTCTGGACTCCTTGGAGGACATTATCCCACTTATGCTATGGTCATTTACCAAAGAAAATAATTAATTAATTAATTAGTTTATATTTACATGCGTTTTGCAGTCAAAATAGAAATTTTTAACAAGCAACAACTCTGTTTCTCTAGCAACACCTAAAAGCTTGACTAATGCCTGGAATAATCATTACAATCCCATAAGGTTCTTATGTAAAGAAAACATGTTTCATTTACCCCGGTAAATAGGATGGGTCATAGATACGACATAGCAACAGGAAATACACTAGTGCGCTCATCTGACTGAAACCTTCAGCTCAGCGGTCAGCTGAAGAGCCGAAACCTGAGTGTAGGCTAGTTCTTGCAGTTCGTTTGTTAAGAGCTCCATCCTCTTATGCTCAAAGGATATTGCACTGAACTAAAATATTCAGATTTTTTAAATTCAATTTATTTAAAAAAAGCAGAGTTTGTGGCCAGCTGATGATGATGCCTGCAGAGTTTTATAAGCAATCTATCTAAGTAGGCTATCTTTGTGTTAACAGGGTAATTTCGGGATTGCAACGTTAAACCTATAATTCATAGTGTAAGCCCACTATTTTTTAATAATAGGCTGACTGGTTGTAAGTTTTGTGCTACAGACATGAGCGTGTCAAACTTTCTAGTTTTAAATAGGCTTACTGAAAACCACTGGTAACCTAGGTCAATTTATTTATGTTTAGTTATTATAGTCACATCACATTTAAAATAGGGGCTAATTGTTTTTCTACTGTTGCTATATTGAGTGCCCTTTTTCTTGATGTTATCCGCAGGCTGCTATCAGCTTTGTTTTTGTTTGTTTTTGTACTGTGGGTTATAAACACTTACAAGCACACAATAGAATGCTGTACGAGCAAGCACAAAATCCATGAACTTTTCAAGACAGAGAGGGGGAGTAAAAAATTACCAGTGCATCTGCTTAAACCACACAAAACAAATAGCCAGGCTAGTGAGCTAGCTAGTGAGCTAGCTATTGTTATTGCTTTACTTTGACAACTTGTCAAAGTGTTAATTTTTTTTTATTTTATACGGTTATACATTTGATCCAGTGCAGCTTGTTTTACTGATGTACAATTAAGTTGACTGTTATGCATACCATGAATGATGTCCAATTTCCCACAGTTTCAAACAAAGATTATTCAGGGAAAATAAAAGTCAGGGTTACCTGCTACAGGTCAATGAGAAAAAACAAAAAGGATCGCGATCTCTGAGTAGGGACAAAATAAATAAGTGTTCATCAATTCAAAGCCTTAACTGGGATAATGTTTTGGGGTTTCAGTGAGGCTAGGCTAGGTATCCTGTAAGCAGACAATTTGCAGCAGTTTGTATAGCAGCAATAAGGCTAACATCCACTGAAAGCTAACAGTTATGTGATTGTAGCCAGTAGGGGTTAACTACATCTTGTTTTGTTGTTTTGTAACTCTGCATGGTGAAGTTGCACACAAATGACACTTTCATAAATGACACTTAGCTCCCATTGGAACCCCATCAACTGGCTTGTGACGGATACTGTTCTGTTATTTTTGTTTACTATAATTCAGGCAGGGTCCAATTATCCATATGATTTGCCCACCAGTTGAAGGTAAGAGCTGGCTTTGTGTGTATACAACAACATACAACTGGTCTTTATGTGTATACTGGGGGAGCAGTTCTTTTAGCTCCTACCTTCCTCCTCACACACTTTTTACATGTCCTGATCTTTTCATACATATCTATTGCCATACAGGGCCAGTAGAACCCAGCACAGACAGTTTATAAGTTCTAATGACACCTATGAGCCCAACAGAATTGCGTAGGTCCTCAAGCACTAAACCCCTGTAGCTCTGTGGTAGGACATATTGCTAGGATGGTTCTCCTTAGCCAATGCAATTCATGTTCAGAGTAATTGGTCCATTGCTCTCAGAATCAACTGGTCTTTTAGGTCTTAGTGATACCTTAATCTGTAGAAAAGATGTTGATTGGTTTATTTTGTCTCTGCTCAACACAGCTTAACACACTGTTAAAGCATTATATCCCTGTCCCGTTGCACCAGCTGAACTTTTTATACAGATGTAGCCATATCATTCTGACTTTAACCAAGCTTATCAGTATTACATTAATTTCCCTGGCCCCTTTAAAACCCCTAGCACCGATACATAATTTGTGGCCATATGTATCTCAATTGTGCACCCACATGGGCATAATTCATTTGAGGGAACAACTCTCCCCTAAGTTTAAGAAGGAAAACCCCACAAACAGTCCATGTAACAACACTTGGGAATGTTCAGCCTTTTCACAACTTTGCAGTTCAGAGCCCAATCACTACTAGGAATGCTGCAAGCTATGGAACAGAATAAAGAAGTAGCTGAGCTTGCAGCATTCCTCTACAGCATCTCCTAAGTAAGCATCCAGCTGATTCAGTAATCAACTTAGCAACAACAAAGTAATACCTCTTCAGCCTGGCCAGAAATCCACTATGCCCTGGTGGATTTTGATGTATGGCTCCAGGGTAAATAAGATGTTTCTGTTTGAGGCTGCTCAAGTTAGTCATTTTACTTCTAAACCTTTCATTTAAACCACTAAGGTCAATGCCAAAGTGAGCTCCTGCAACATACCATACAGTTACAACACCCTAACAACCTTATCTCCCATCCCCTTCAGGAACATTGAAGACTAAACTCAAAAGATGCTAATACTACTACTATTCACCTTAGTAGTTCATCATCAAATAAATTACTGGCACTTGTCTGGCACCATTTTCTTGTCTTCAGTTGACCCTCTGTCAGATACCATCAGCTGGTCTTTAATTATCAGCTTGGTCAACGCTTGATTCTGAGTATGTGAAAGAATAAAACTTGCTCCTCTTGGGGCAGGGGGAGACTCCCTTTTCGAGGCCCTGAATGCTGATGAAGATTTCCGTAGAAGCAGACAGAGGCACAGCTTGGTATAAGCGGGCCATTTTTGGTCATGCCTCATTGAAGGCTACTTGCTTGGGGACACTACTGGTCTCACAGATTCAGATGTAATCATTTTAATGGACCCACAGCTGTCTCGAGGACTCTGGCCAATTGGGAGGTAACCTGTCTTTTGCCAGGTGAAGATGGGCATGTCCAGTGGGGATCAACATTAAAAGGAAAAAGTACATCGGACCAGTTGCAAGATTGGTAACACTCCCCTTAATGGTTTACCCTGAAACCATTTAGAATGATAAGAGTTAAATCAATAATTATCAAATTTGTTTAACATTTTAGGGGCTCCAATTGAAAATTCTGGGAAACAGCCCGTAAACATTGCTTGGAAGGGGCAGGCTTTGCATAACTTTTTGTCGTTTTAAAAAACAACTTTGCTCCACTTTTAATAAGAAAATGTTGTCCAGTGTGAAAAAACTGCCATTATTACAGCATACAAGGATACAAGGAAGTTTATTGGTCAATATACAACAGATTGTATAATGAAATTAAAATGTGGTTCCCTCTTGATTAATTAATTGATTGTAGAAAAAATAAAATGAAATTATTAAACATGGAGGAGTGCAGATGGTGCATTAAGTAGTCTCACAGCCTGAGGGAAGAAGCTGCTCTGTAGTCTGGTGGTACAGCAGTGGATACTTCTGTATCTTTTGCCTGACAGCAGCAGGATGAACAGGCTGTGGCTGGGGTGGGTGTTGTCTTTAAGTATCCTTTTGGCTCTGCGCAGGCACCTCACCACCCCAATATCATTGATGCTTAGTGAATGGGTACCAATGATGTTTTGGGCAGTTTTAATCACTCGTTGCAGAGTCTTCCTGTCCTGGGACATGCACATCCCATGCCAGTTTGTGATGTGTCCAGTCAGGATCCTTTGTAGAAGTTGACAAGAACTTGGTGTGGGAATTTTGCTTTCTCAAGTTTCCTTAAGAAGTACAGCCGTTTCTGAGCTCTTTTAACCAGGGCAGAGATATGTGAAGTCCATGACAGGTTCTCTGTTATGTTGATTCCCAGGAACTTAAAACTGCTC